>LR738714.1:508860451-508945239 GCA_902687465.1 Secale cereale | reverse complement strand
AGAGAGAGAGAGAGAGAGAGAGAGAGAGAGAGAGAGATTAAACATATAGCTACTGGTACAAACCCTCAGCCAGGATAATGAAGATGGCCATCGGTGATGATTTTCCCCTTTGGTGGAGTGTTGGAGAAAGGCTCTAGATTGGATCTCGTGGTTCTGGAACTAGGGGCGGCTGGAACAAAATTTTGTTGACTCCCCTAGGGTTTCTAGAATATTTGGCCATTTATAGGGCGATGAGACGGTGTGGGAGGCCACCGAGGTGGGCACAACCCACCTGGGCGCGCCTGGGCCCCTAGGTGTGCCCGAGTGGGTTGTGCCCCCCTCGGGGCACCCCCAGGTGCTTCTCTGGCCCACTGGATGTCTTCTGGTCCGAAAAATTCTCCAAAAAGTTTCGCTGCATTTGGATTCCGTTTGATATTGATTTTCTGCGATGTAAAAAAAAGCAAAAAACAGCAACTGGCACTGGGCACTATGTCAATAGGTTAGTTCCAAAAAATGATATAAAGTTGCTATAAAATGATTGTAAAACATTCAAGAATGATAATATAACAGCATGAATACTTCATAAATTATAGATACGTTGGAGACGTATCAGCATCCCCACGCTTAATTCCCACTCATCCTGGAGTAGGTAAATTTTATGAAGTGCGAATGCTAGCAAAGTGCACAAGTTTGATCAATGATAATTTCTATCATTTTTCCTAGCATCATAACAGTGACTCTTTCTCATAAAACTCAACATGTTAAAGTAGCAACCAATTCACATGTTAAGGTTCAAACAATGAATTCTCTTGAAACTCAACAACCTATATTCTTAGTCACCAAATAATTGCAATTCAACTTATTCAACAGAGTCGAAGTAAGAGCTCCACATACTCAATCATCATATAGTCTTCCATGATTGCTAGTACTTAAAGCATATTCTTAGAACAAATGCGTCCATCGAACACAGAGAAAGATAGGGACTTAATATTTTGCCTCCCAACTCATTTATCATAGAGATAATTGTCAACAACAATAATTCATGATCAAATATATTTGACTGGTCATATGTGCCTAGAT
This sequence comes from Secale cereale, assembly GCA_902687465.1. NCBI lineage: Eukaryota > Viridiplantae > Streptophyta > Magnoliopsida > Poales > Poaceae > Secale > Secale cereale. The sequence continues at coordinate 508,944,180 of LR738714.1, read as the reverse complement.
CTTTCCCCACCACATGATGCTTGCCAACTAGAGAATAATTGAGGTTGAAATGAGAATACATTCTATTGACTCTTACATAAAAGTAAATACTGAAAAGTAAAAGATAGGCCCTTCGCAGAGGGAAGCAGAGGTTGTCATGCGTTTTTTATTTGGATGCCCAAGCTCTTAATGCAAAGGAACGTCACGTTATATTGCCCCTTATTGTCGTGGGAAAACACGGTCACCTATGGGGCCATCATCCCCTTGTGGTTCAGCAAGGGGGAAGAGCGCGTTGCACAAGGAGCAAAGGGCGCAACGCAGTGCGGCTCCTATGACACGGGCAGTTTTACCCAGGTACGGGTCGTCGCGAGGCGTAAAACCCTACTCCTGCTTTGGTGGATTGATGGAGGGGACCGTAATGGAGACACAATGCTCTAGCCCAGCAAGGTTGCCTGGGGGCGAGAGCAAGTACGCGCATATGAGTGTACAATGGTCTAAATCCTTTCTATGGTTGCCATGACCCTCCTTTTATAGATCAAGGGGTCACCACAATGGCAAATCTGTCATTGTGTACTGATTAGATAGCAAACCATGCTATCATGCCTAACTTTGCAGACAGGACAAGGCGCATTAAATGCGCCGCTTAGTGTCACATCGTGGCGTAGCCCGGCAAGCCTTTCTGGGTCGATCTGCCACCTTCTCGCCTGCCTGCGTGACACGTTACTAGACGGGTGTCATTTGTAGATTATTTCCTTTAAAAGTGGTTGTCACGTACCGAATTACGACCACTTAGTCGTTCGAGGGCTTGACACCGCACCGATTGGTGACTTGAGTTGCTGTGAGGTGGAGAGGTGGAGCCTTGGTGGGGTAAGCCCACTCTCCGCGTCCCTGGCATGCCTACCGGGACAGTCTCGAGACTTGTCTTTGGGGCAACCTTGTCTTCGCTGGGCTCGCCTGCCCGACAAGGGAGGTTTTCCCTTAGTGATTTCTTGCATCTTTATCTTGACTTGGTCTTCTTGATCCGCCCTTTGATTTCTCAAAGGGCTAACCTCTTCTGCTTGGCGTGGTCTTCGATGCTGCAATCCTTGCCTCCGTGCCTGTGTACAATCTGGGCAACATACACCAAGGTTTGTTGCACCGACAGAAGCCCCCGAGCCTGGCCCGAACGCGCTGCTAGGCGTCGTCGGGGTAGGCTCTATCAGGTACACAGGCAGCGGTCTTGTGCTAGCTTGTTTCTGATGTTTTTCTTGCTTCTTCATTAACTTGTGATTGAATGAGGGCAGTTTCCGCTCGTCGTGCAAGCCGTCATGGGGTGATTTTTTGGCCACGACCTGCTAGTCGCCCATATCCGACGCTTACGGGATGGTAACTGCCCCTTTTTCCTCACACTGCCCATGTCGTTTCTGTCATGCACGCTGCATGCATTGCGCATGGTTGGTGGTGGAAACGCCGGATGCAGGAAGGAGTGCCTCAGCGGAAAGCCAAGCGCCATGAATTGGTGCATGTGGGCAATCTTGATTCTGTGCGCCGTTAGTAGTGCAAAGGAACCGGATTGGTGGAGTGGGGTGGCGGTCTCTAGGGTGAGGAGCCAGCCCCTAGCCCGACCTACTTATAAAAGAGGGGAGGTGGGCGAGGATTTAACTCACACACATCTTCTCCTCCTCACTCGCCTCCTTCCCTGTCAGATGGTGAGGGGAAGGGGACGTGCTGGTGCCCCAGCAGTGATGACGAGAGCTTCTTCTCGACAGCGTATTCCTCCCCCAGTCGATGATGTGAGGGCAGAATCCAGCACTCGTGGTAGAGGTGCAAGACGAGGGCGAAGCCGCCCTCGGGGCCAAGGAGGACGCAGTGACGCCATGGTCCTCCCTCCGCCCTCGTCCTTCGCAGCCTGGCCACTCCCAATCTTGTCAGGTTGCGCCCGGCAGGCCCTGATAGGGTCAGGTTGGGCTTCTGCTCGGGCGTCCCTCCTGCCCTCTTCATTTTGCATGGAAGTTCCTAGGAGGAGAGGGGCAAGAAATGGATTACGAGGCACTTATCTTTTTTCATTCCAATATGTGTAGGTGTTTGCCAAACTTTAGTCTAAGTTATGTAATCCTCTTTACCCATGTTTGTATTATGTAAGATCTGTACTTGCTTATCAACATATTAATGAAAAAACAAGCTTTGTCGGGTACTTGTGCATGTATAATAGCCATGGAGAGGTGGAATACCTCTATATGTTCAGGTAAACAAGTTTTCCCCGGCAGGCTATCCTGTCGGTACCCTTAGTTTGTTGCCGCGGGGCTGGGCGTGCCGGGCACTAAACCATAAAGAGAGACCAGCCCCCTGATACGTCTCCAACATATCTATAATTTTGTATTGTTCCATGCTATTATATTATCCATTTTGCATGTTCAATGGGCTTTAATATACACTTTTATAGTATTTTTGGGACTAACCTATTAACCGAAGGCCCAGTGCCAGTTGTTGTTTTTTTTCCTATTTCAGTGTTTCGCAGAAAAGGAATATCAAACGGAGTCCAAACGGAACGAAACCTTCGCAAGGATCTTTCTTGGAACAAACGCAATCCAGGAGACTTGGAGTGGAAGTCAAAGAAGCAACGAGGCAGCCACGAGTCATGAGGGCGCGCCCCCCACCCTCGTGGGCCCCTCGTAGCTCCATCGACCTACTTCTTTCGCCTATATATACTCTTATACCCTTAAAACATCCAGGAGAGCAACGAACCACTTTTCCACCGCCGCAACCTTCTGTACCCGTGAGATCCCATCTTGGGGCCTTTTTCGGCGCTCCGCCAGAGGGGGATTTGATCACGGAGGGCTTCTACATCATCACCATAGCCTCTCCGATGATGCGTGAGTAGTTTACCACAGACCTTCGGGCCCATAGTTATTAGCCAGATGGCTTCTTCTCTCTCTTTGGTTCTCAATACAAAGTTCTCCTCAATGTTCTTGGAGATCTATTCGATGTAGTTCTTTTTGCGGTGTGTTTGTCGAAATCCGATGAATTGTGGGTTTATGGTCAAGATTATCTATGAACAATATTTGGTTCTTCTCTGAATTCTTATATGCATGATTTAATATCTTTGCAAGTCTCTTCGAATTATCAGTTTGGTTTGGCCTACTAGATTGATCTTTCTTGCAATGGGAGAAGTGCTTAGCTTTGGGTTCAATCTTGCGGTGTCCTTTCCCAGTAACAGCAGGGGCAGCAAGGCACGTATCGTATTGTTTCCATCGAGGATAAAAAGATGGGGTTTATATCATATTGCTTGAGTTTATCCCTCTACATCATGTCATCTTGCTTAAGGCATTACTCCGTTCTTATTAACTTAATACTCTAGATGCATGCTAGATAGCGGTCGATGTGTGGAGTAATAGTAGTAGATGCAAAATTGTTTCGATCTACTTGACACGGACGTGATGCCTATGTTCATGATCATGCCTAGATATTCTCATAACTATGCAGTTTTCTATCAATTGCTCGGCAGTAATTTGTTCACCCACCGTAATATATGCTATCATGAGAGAAGCCACTAGTGAAACCTATGGCCCCTGGGTCTACTTTACATCATATAAGTTTCCGATCTACAATTCTAGTTTACTATTTATTTTGCAATCTTTATTTTCCAATCTATACAACAAAAATACCAAAAATACTTATCTTATTATCTTTATCAGATCTCACTTTTGCAAGTGGCCGTGAAGGGATTGACAACCCCTTTATTGCGTTGGTTGCAAGGTTTTTGATTGTTTGTGCAGGTACTTGGCGACTTGCGTGTAGTCTCCTACTGGATTGATACCTTGGTTCTCAAAAACTAAGGGAAATACTTACGCTACTTTGCTGCATCACCCTTTCCTCTTCAAGGGAAAACCAACGCATGCTCAAGAGGTAGCAAGAAGGATTTATGGCACCGCTGCCGGGGAGATCTACGCCAAGTCAAGACATACAAAGTACCCATCACAAACTCTTCTCCCTCGCATAACATTATTTGCCATTCGCCTCTCGTTTTCCTCTCCCCCACTTCTAAATCGATTTTCGAAAACCTTTGCCTTTTTCCGTTCGCCTTTTTGTTTGCTTGTGTTTCCATGTGCCTTCTATTTGCTTGCATCTTTGCTTGTTAAAAATCTATTGATATGGATCCACTTAAAGTGTTCTACTTGGATCATCTTCGATCCTTATGCGCTCGTGCTGAAACCCCAACTAGCCTAGTTGATGGGAAATCTTTAGATGAGCATGCTCATTTTGTGCGTCACCGTTTGTGTGAAAAAGGGAGACTCTTATGGGATCAAATAAACAGATTGTTGTGTTATGCTTGGAATCTTTGTGAAATTTATGATTTTACTTGTTGCTCTAAGAACCCAAAAAAACACCTCCCCTACCTATGTGAGTTTAATGATAATGAAATTTTATCTTCTTGTGCAAAGGGTGTTTATAGTTACTACGATATCGAACAAATTGAAGAATTTGTTGCTTTTAAGGGTGCTTATGAAGTTGCTTCTTTGATTGAAAAGTATGATATTACTCTCTACGAATCTGAAAATTTTGACATACTTGAATATTGCTATGAAAACTATGCTCATAATGTCTATGTCAAAGAATTTATTGAAAGAATGACCGCTGCTTTGGAAGAAAATAATGATATGCATGAATCTATAGATAATTATGATTTCGGTGATTTTATTGAAATATCCCTTGATGAACATGACACTTGCTATTGTTGTGGCCATGATGCTAATATTTATGAAGATACATTTGCTATAGTTCCTTGTGTTAAACATGAGATCATTGCTATTGCACCCATACTTGATAGTTCCTTCGATGAAAAGCATGATTGCAATGATGTTATTATAAATTCTATTAATGTCAATTGTGCTAATGATATGCAAAACCCTAAGCTTGGGGATGCTTATTTTGCTATGCCCACTACTTGTTGCAATGATCATGATTGGGGTGATGCTTCTTATCATCTTGAAAATTTATTTAACCCCCATGATGAATCTGAGATTGATAATGTTTGCAATAATATTGAAAGTGGGTTTGGAAGAGTGTCAACTTTAGATCACATATTTGGAGAATGTTCAATCTTATGAAATATTTGATAAAAGTGGGTTTGGAGAGGTCATGACTTTAGTTAATGTTAATCCCACTATTTTGGAAGAGTGTCAACTTCGCATGTGTGTGGATCGTGTTGAGAATATGTTTTGTGATAGCTTTATTGTTGATTTTTCTTATGATCCTACGTGCAATTATTATGAGAGAGGAAAATATGGTTGTAGAAATTTTCATGTTACTAAATTACCTCTCGTTATGTTGAGATTGCTATTGTTTCTTTCTTATTCCTTGCATATGCTAGATCTTGTTTGTCTTGCTAATTTGTTTGCCTATAAAAGGCCTATGCATAGGAAGTATGTTAGACTTAGATGTGATTTTCACATGCTATATGATGCTCTCTTTGTGCTTCAATTCTTATCTTTCATGTGAGCATCATTGAATTCTCAAGCCTATCTTAATGGCTATAAAGAAAGATCTTGTTGGGAGGCAACCTAATTTTATTTTTGTTCTTTGCTTTTTGCTTCTGTTTAGTAATAAGTAATTCATATAACTTATGTTTAGATGTGGTTTGATGTTTTAATTAGTGTCTGTGCCAAGTCAAACCTTTGGGAAGACTTGGGTGAAGTCATTGCGACCTTGCTGTAAAAAACAAAAACTTTTGCGCTCACGAGATTAGCTGCCATTTTTTACTGGAGAGTGCTTTTAGGTTGATTCTTGTTGTACATGATTAATAGACAAATTCCTCACGTCCACCAATTTATTTCAGAATTTTTAGAGTTACAGAAGTATTCGAAAGTTACAGATTGCTACAGACTATTCTGTTTTTGACAGATTTTGTTTTCGTGTGTTGTATGCTTATTTTGATGAATCTATGAGTAGTATCGGGGGGTATGAACCATAGAGAAGTTGGAATACAGTAGGTTTAACACCAATATAAATAAAGAATGAGTTCAATACAATACCTTAAAGTGGTGGTTTTGTTTTCTTATACCAACGAAGCTCACGAGATTTTCTGTTAAGTTTTGTGTTGTGAAGTTTTCAAGTTTTTGGGTAAGGATTTGATGGACTATGGAATAAAGAGTGGCAAGAGCCTAAGCTTGGGGATGCCCAAGGCACCCCAAGGTTAAATTCAAGGACAACCAAAAGCCTAAGCTTGGGGATGCCCCATGAAGGCATCCCCTCTTTCGTTTTCGTCCATCGGTAACTTTACTTGAGACTATATTTTTATTCGCCACATGATATGTGTTTTGCTTGGAGCGTCTTGTATGATTTGAGTCTTTGATTTTTAGTTTGCCACAATCATCCTTGTTGTACACACCTTTTGGGAGAGACACACATGAATCGGAATTTATTAGAATACTCTATGTGCTTCACTTATATCTTTTGAGCTAAATAATTTTGCTCTAGTGCTTCACTTATATCTTTTTGGAGCACGGCGGTGGTTTTATTTTATAGAAATTATTGATCTCTCATGCTTAACTTGTATTATTTTGAGAGTCTTTTACAATAGCATGGTAATGTTCTTTGGCTATAAAACTAGTCCTAATATGATGGGCATCCAAGATGGGTATAATAAAAACTTTCATATAAAGTGCGTTGAATACTATGAGAAGTTTGATGCTTGATGATTGTTTTGAGATATGAGGATGGTGATATTAGAGTCATGCTAGTAGAGTAATTGTGAATTTGAGGAATACTTGTGTTAAAGTTTGTGATTCTCGTAGCATGCATGTATGGTGAACCATTATGTGATGAAGTTGGAGCATGATTTATTTATTGATTGTCTTCCTTTGTGTGGAGGTCGGGATCGCGCGATGGTTAACTCCTACCAATCCTTCCCCTAGGAGCATGCATGTAGTACTCTGTTTTGATAACTTGTAGATTTTTGTAATAAGTATATGAGTTCTTTATGACTAATGTTGAGTCCATGGATTATACGCACTCTCACCCTTCCTCCATTGCTAGCCTCTCTAGTATCGCGCAACTTTCGCCGATACCATACACCCACCATATAACTTCCTCAAAATAGCCACCATACCTACCTATTATGACATTTCCATAGCCATTCCGAGATATATTGCCATGCAACTTTCCACCTTTTTGTTTATTATGACACACTCCATCATTGTCATATTGCCTTGCATGATCATGTAGTTGGCATTGTATTTGTGGCAAAGCCACCCTTCATAATTTTTTCATACATATCACTCTTGATTCATTGCACATCTGATGGCTTCTCGCCCCTCGTTGGTTACCCCAAGTGGAAGGTTGAGATGTAGCGTAGCGGCAAATTTCCCTTCGCAAAGATACCAAGGATCGAATCCCGTGAGACTCCGAGGGTCGACAAGTAGGTGTCAACGGCGCCAGAAACTTAGCGGTTGACGGGACCTGCACACAGATACAGATAACTTTGCTCCCAACGAGTACAGAGAGCTTGTCAATCCCTCCGGCCTTGTTGTTTACAAAGGATCAAACACAAGAGATAATAATGATAGCTATGACTGCAACTAGGAAATAAAAACAGGAAGTAAATAGAAGGTGTGATCAGCGGTGGTAATATGGACCGAGGTCCCATGATGTTCACTAGTGATGTCTCTCTCCCAAAAGACGATAAAACAACAAAGCGAGGTAAACAAATTACAGCTGGGCAATTGACAGGATTATGTGCGCAAACCAATGCTAACTATGCTGCAAAGAAAGGTAGAGGCTCAAAAGCATGGGCGGTACGCCAAGGCAAGTAGACCAAAATCCATCTGCATCTACTACTAATCATCCACCTTGAGATATCTATCCAGAACATCTCGCTGGTATTAAGTTGCGAATCCCACCCAAAGTGTAAACTCAAAGCAACAGACAACTGCATTATAAGAACTTTGCGTAAAGTAAACAATCCTTGCACCCGCAAGTACAAGCACCGTTGTTTTCTCCCTTGTGGCAACATCACATCCCCTAGACTCATGTTTCTGTCACTCAAGCTAGTCATCAGGGGGCATGAACCCACAATCAAGCATAACGCTCCCTCTTGGAGTTACTACCTACTACTTGGCCAAAGCAATAAACAGCAACGGAGAACATGCAAGAATTACTCAAGAACAAAGATATAAAAGAGGTGAATCAAATATATTACTCAAACACAATCTGAACATAGTCTCATAATCCATCAGATCCCAGCAAACTCAGCAAAGCAACAACAGAAAGATTACATATGTGCCTCGATCATGTAGGGTAGCTCACGAGGTCTAAACCATGAAGAGCAAAGAGGGGAGGAGAACATCACATAGCTACTGATCATGGACCCATGGTCCAAGGTGGACTACTCACGACTCATCCGGGAAGAGTCCATGGTGGTGGAGAAGCTCCCGGTGGTGGTTCTCCCCTCCGGCAGGGTGCCGGGAAGAGTTCTCCTGATGCTCCCGATCTTGGAAGCACTGCGGCGGCAGAACAGAGGCGAGATCGCGAAAAAGGGTTATGTCCTCGAGGGTTTCGGGACGAGAGGGATATATAGGCGAATGGCGGCAGCCAGAGGCGGAGCAGGGGCCCCAGGCGCCCCCCTGGCGCGACCAGGGGTGGGGCCGCGCCAGGTGGCCGCCTGGGCCTCCCCTGGCTCCCCTCTGGCCCATCTTTGGTTCTTCGCGAAGCTTCCTGTACGCTGATTTTTCCTGTATTTTTCCTGGAATTTTTGGAGCACTTTTAATATGGGGGAAACCTGAAATAGAAAAACAGCAGAAAACAGGAACTGGCACTGTGGTGCACTGAGTTAATAGGTTAGTCCAAATATGATCAAAAGTGTATGGAAGTGCATCAATATCATAGCAATATCACACAAAAGAAGCATGTAGCAAGCAGAAATTATAGATACGTTTTGGACGTATCAACATCCCCAAGCTTAATTCCTGCTCGTCCTCGAGTAGGTAAATGATAACAAGCATAATTTCTGTGGTGACATGCTACCAACCATATAAGAACTTTTTAAGTAAAGCAATCAAGGCATGTAATTCAATTCAAGTCATAACAAGCAAGAGTCTATATTAGCATTGTAACAAGCAACATAAGAACATAAAGGTGCAAGAGCTCTCGCTGTCCATGACTCGAATGTCTCCAAATGGTGTTTGCGTGCAAGAAAGGGGATAGGGATATACGAGAGAGTAAAACATAGTTTTTGTATTGTTGAGAACTTAATCTACTAAAGTTTCACACTTGGTCTTCTTTGGAATCTTATCTTGACTCATCCCCAGACCACTAGCCAGGTACAAGTCAAAATGATCCACTCCCTTTCGATATTTTGAGCACTCATGCAATGGATGAGCGTAAGCAAGAAAGTTGACACTTAGGATGCCAAAGAGAGAAAAATGATGAAGGGGGAAGACAAAAAAGGTGTGAAAGGCTCACATCAATGAGGACAATCATAGGCGAGAGAAAGCCAAATGATAGATATGATGTGAGGAGTAGGGATTGCCATGCAACGGATGCACATATGAGCTAAGGTAAGCTCTCCAATGGAACTAGTGGGGGTGCATCCAACTTGCTCGCTCAAGAAGACCTAGAGCTCTTTTGAGGAGGCTCATCATTGGAATATACAAGCCAAGTTCTATAGTGTGAAGGTCCCCACATAGCTATATGCATGAATGATAATCTCTATGGAGTACAAGGTATAAGATGAAGTACGAGTGTGGATCTCTCAAAAGGAATAGTAGTGTGCCCCCTTCTCTCTTTATATTTCTTTTTCTCTTTTTTCTATTTTTTTTATTTTTTTGTGGCCTCAATGGCTCTTTCTATTTAACTCTCATTTGTCCTCTTTGGGATCTTTTGATTTTGTCCTCTTTGGGATCTTTTCCTCACTTTAGGGGCAACACTCTATATATTACAAGAAGTATGGAAGATCTTTCACACTTTACAAGAGTACTCAACATAAAGAAGATGAAACTATCATGATGTATGCAAATGTATGCCTCTGCCGGTGTAGCAGGATATGCAATGATACTAGCGCGTCATGTAGCAATGATTAGGGCAAGGCCCAACTAGCATGCGGCTCATCGATCAAGCAAAAAGCATGTATGACATGAAGATCAAGTCATGAGAAGATGGATGTTGCATGGCAATGTATCTCGGAAAGGCTATGGAAATGCCTTGATAGGTAGGTATGGTGGCTGTTTTGAGGAAGGATATAATGAGGCTTATGATGACAGAGCGTATCGTGCCAAGGATTTGGATGCACCGGCGAAGTATGCGCCAACTCTCGAGGTGAGAAAGGGCAATGCACGGTACCGAAGAGTCTAGAAAAATATGGCTAGGTGGAAGTGTCAACTTTCGAATACTCACATTAGTCTGAAGAACTCATGCACTTATTATCGGTAACTCTCAATCTAATTAGGAGGTTCACAAAGAGACAAGTACCCCGAGGAGGAGTGTATGGGGGTTTGGTTATCCTTGCGCATCCTCGACTCATGGCACGTGAGTGTACTCTAATATTCGATCCCTCCAAAGATTAGTGATCCATCTAGTAGCTAAAGTTATCAACTATTTTGTAGGTTTTCGAAAATAAACACGGATTGCCCAAAATACGACATCTATCACTAATAGGCTAAAGCTCTTGACACCAAAAGTTCAGACATTACTCATGGCAATACCTCAAAACTATTGCAAGTTACTACCAAAATTAAATAGCAACCTCAGTTACCTACTTTAAGTTAAGGCACACAACTCAGTGCAACAGGCAAACTCTCTTAACAAGATAAACATGAAAACTCAAGAGAGTTCAGCAACCAACTAAACAAAAGCTCTTTAAAAATAAAACCATGAAAACTAAGAGCTAAACATGACAGCAGCTATGGAAAGACAAAGAACACACACAGCAAAGATAAGCATGAAAATCCTATGTTGTGTTCTAGGTTGAAGTGGAGCGTGTTTCTCTCCCACACAAAGAAAGCTGGGTTCTAACTTGTTATGAACAACAAGCAAAGCTAAAGAAAACTAAAAAAAAGAAACTAAGAGCAAGACGCTCCAAGCATAGCACATAACGCATGAAGTGATAAAATTATAGTGGAACGAAAGACGAACTGATAATTGTTGATGGAGAAGGGGATGCATGGGGGCATCCCCAAGCTTAGACGCTTGAGTCTTCTTGAATATTTCTTGGGGGTGCATGGGGGCATCCCCAAGCTTGAGCGTTTGACCCTCCTGAATCTTCTTTTATCATCTTCCCTCGCACACTTGAAAACTCCCTTCATACATAACTCATCATAATCTGATTAGCGAGGTTAGTGCCCACAATAAAATAATTTTTTCCCTACTGGAAATAAAGATAATCTTGAAGAGCTACTGTTTCTCAAGATTGCCAAAAGGTTTTTGCAAAGAAAAAGCAAGCTCAAGGTTTGCAAAACGAAGAAAAGGCAAAACAGGACAGAATCTGTGAAAAACAGATCAGAAGGTAGTAAATAATTTTTTCGGGGCACTTCTGCAACTCAAATCAAAAAACTCAGAACAGATGCTCGAAAGCCAATTGTATAGAGCACACTGTCAAAAAAATTCAGATAAAAAAGATGATCTGGTGATTTTATTCTAATTTTTCTGTCCAAGGACATAATCTGTTTTCTGGACAGCACGTCACACTTTTGAACTTTCTTGCAATCGGCGGCTAAACTTGGCACAAAGCAGAAAAGAAAAGATACAATGATGATGCTACTGTAGTAGCAAACATCAAGACACAACAAAAGCAAAATAAAACCTAATTCGTTGTGGGCTGCCTCCCAAAAGCGCTTTGTTTTATGCCTTTAAGCTAGGCATGATGCCAAAAGAGAAGATCAAGTTTTATCAAGAGTAAGAGAATAGCTAGCCCGTGTAACGGACTCAAAAGGCAACTTAATCTTCTTTCTAGGGAAGTGTTCCATCCCTTTCTTGAGAGGGATTTGGAATTTTATATTCCCCTCTTTCATGTCAATGATAGCACCAACGGTGCGAAGAAAAGGACGTCCCAAAATAATTGGTTATGAAGGTTCACATTCAATATCCATAATAGTAAAATCAACGGGAACATAATTGTCATTGACAATGATAAGAACATCGTCGATCTTCCCCAAAGGTTTCTTTACGGAAGAATCAACAAGACGAACACCAAAAGAACAAGGATCAAAAGGTTTCAATTCAAACATATCGTACATTCTTTTGGGCATAACGGAGGTACTAGCTCCAACATCACATAAAGCATAGAAAGAGAAGTTATTCAACTTAATTTTAATCATAGGATCCCAACTATCTTCTAGCTTTCTAGGTATGGAGGCTTCTACCCTAAGCTTCTCCTCCCTAGCTTTGATGAGAGCATTAGTGATATGCTCCGTGAAGGCAAGATTAAGTGTGCTAGTGTGGGGATCTCTAGACATCTTGTGAAGAAAACCAATAACTTCAGAAAGGGTGCAATTATCAAAATCAAGGTCACTACTATCAAGTAAAGTGGTAGTGGTGTCCTTTAGGATCACTTGTTTGGTAGCTTCTATGGTTATAGGAGTTTCTTCTTCTACGGTTGAGGTCATAGCATCACCATTAATAGGTCCAATGGGACTAGGAGTGCATTGGGTGCTAAGAGTTTGGATATCCTCAACAACTTGGATAGTAGCAACAGTGTGGTGGGTAGGAAGGCTCTTAATTCTATCTTCTTCCTCCTTTTCTCTAGCCCATCTCTCTTTAAGTTTAGCCATCATCCTAATGTTTTCATTAATTTGTACTTGAATGGCATTCATAGGAGTGGTCTTCCTCTCCTCAAGAGGAGAAGTTCTAATTTTAAGCAACTCTACCTCATGGGATAAATTGTCTACCTTCGAAGAGAGATTATCTAGTTTGTCTAGTTTTTATTCTACACTCTTATTGAAGGCCTTTTGGGTAGTGATGAAGTCTTTAAGCATAATCTCTAGTTCAGAAGTGGAGTTCTTGGTGCTAGGATAAGCATTGTTGTTCCCATAGGAATTAGAAGGGAACGGTCTAGGGTTGCTACAAAAATTACTCCTATAAGCATTGTTATTGAAATTGTTTCTAGAGATAAAGTTCACATCTACTTGATCTTGAGCAATCAAAGAATTTAAAGGAACATCATGAGGATCAATAGAAGACTGCTTGGAAAGTAGAGACATGATCAAGTCACCTTTTTCATTTAGGGAGGAAATCTCCTCGACAGAGTTTACCTTCCTACCTGTTGGAGCGCGTTCGGTGTGCCATTGGGAATAATTGGTCATCATCTCGTCGAGAAGCTTTGTGGCAGCACCAAGTGTAGTTGACATAAAGGTTCCTCCCGCGGCCGAATCTAACAAGTTCCGCGAGGTAAAGTTCAAGCCTGCATAAAAAGTTTGGATAACCATCCAAGTAGTCAAACCATGAGTAGGGCAGTTCTTGACAAGAGATTTCATGCGTTCCCAAGCTTGGGCAACGTGTTCATTATCCAACTGTTTAAAATTCATTATGTTACTCCTTAATTGGATAATTTTAGCAGGGGGATAGTAATTCCCAATAAAGGCATCCTTGCACTTGTCCCAAGAATCTATACTATTCCCAGGCAAGGATTGAAACCAGATTTTAGCTCCTCCTCTCAAGGAGACAGGAAAAAGCTTAAGCTTAACAATATCACCATCTACTTCTTTGTACTTTTGCATATCACAGAGCTCAACAAAATTATTTAAGTGCAAAGCAGCATCATCTCCAGCACCGGAGAATTGATCTTTCATAACTAGGTTCAGTAAAGCAGGTTTAATCTCATAAGAAGGTGCTGAAGTGGCAGGTGTAGCAATAGGCGTGCAGATAAAGTCATTGTTGTTATGACTAGTGAAGTCACACAACTTGGTGTTCTCGGTGGAACCCATAGCAGCAGCAAGCAAGATAACTATTTTTGTGATTTTTGGTAAGGGACACTAAAGCAAAAACTGAAAGGTAAACTAACAAGACTAAAAAGCAAAGATAAAAGATAGCATGCAACTCCCCTATCTTGAAGAGTGGAGTCCCCAGCAACGGCGCTAGAAACTTGCTTGATGGCTTCTCGCCCCTCGCTGGTTACCCCAAGTGGAAGGTTGAGATGTAGCGTAGCGGAAAATTTCCCTTGGCAAAGATACCAAGGATCGAATCCCGTGAGACTCCGAGGGTCGACAAGTAGGTGTCAACGGCGCTAGAAACTTAGCAATTGACGGGACCTGCACACAGATACAGATAACTTTGCTCCCAACGAGTACAGAGAGGTTGTCAATCCCTCCGGCCTTGTTGTTTACAAAGGATCAAACACAAGAGATAATAATGATTGCTATGACTGCAACTAGGAAATAAAAACAGGAAGTAAATAGAAGGTGTGATCAGCGGTGGTAATATGGACCGGGGTCCCATGATGTTCACTAGTGATATCTCTCTCCCAAAAGACGATAAAACAACAAAGCGAGGTAAACAAATTACAGCTGGGCAATTGACAGGATTATGTGCGCAAACCAATGCTAACTATGCTGCAAAGAAAGGTAGAGGATCCAAAGCATGGGCGGTACGCCAAGGCAAGTAGACCGAAATCCATCTGCATCTACTACTAATCATCCACCTTGAGATATCTATCTGGAACATCTCGCTGGTATTAAGTTGCGAATCCCACCCAAAGTGTAAACTCAAAGCAACAGACAACTGCATTAAAAGAACTATGCGTAAAGTAAACAATCCTTGCACCCGCAAGTACAAGCACCGTTGTTTTCTCCCTTGTGGCAACATCACATCCCCTAGACTCATGTTTCTGTTACTCAAGCTAGTCATCAGGGGGCATGAACCCACAATCAAGCATAACGCTCCCTCTTGGAGTTACTACCTACTACTTGGCCAAAGCAATAAACATCAACGGAGAACATGCAAGAATTACTCAAGAACAAAGATATAAAAGAGGTGAATCAAATATATTACTCAAACACAATCTGAACATAGTCTCATAATCCATCAGATCCCAGCAAACTCAGCAAAGCAACAGCAGAAAGATTACATATGTGCCTCGATCATGTAGGGCAGCTCACGAGGTCTAAACCATGAAGATCAAAGAGGGGAGGAGAACATCACATAGCTACTGATCATGGACCCATGGTCCAAGGTGGACTACTCACGACTCATCCGGGAAGCGTCCATGGTGGTGGAGAAGCTCCCGGTGGTGGTTCTCCCCTCCGGCAGGGTGCCGGGAAGAGTTCTCCTGATGCTCCCGATCTTGGAAGCGTTGCGGCGGCGGAACAGAGGCGAGATCGCAAAAAAGGGTTCTGTCCTCGAGGGTTTTGGGACCAGAGGGATATATAGGCGAAGGGGGGCAGCCAGAGGCGGAGCAGGGGCCCCAGGCGCCCCCCTGGCGCGGCCAGGGGTGGGGCCGCGCCAGGTGGCCGCCTGGGCCTCCCCTGGCTCCCCTCTGGCCCATCTTTGGTTCTTCGCGAAGCTTCCTGTACGTTGATTTTTCCTGGAATTTTTGGAGCACTTTTAATATGGGGGAAACCTGAAATAGAAAAACAGCAGAAAACAGGAACTGGCACTGTGGTGCACTGAGTTAATAGGTTATTCCAAATATGATCAAAAGTGTATGGAAGTGCATCAATATCATAGCAATATCACACAAAAGAAGCATGGAGCAAGCAGAAATTGTAGATACGTTTTGGACGTATCAACATCCCGGTACACCGCCGGAGGCATTCACATAGAGTCATATTTTGTTCTAGCATCGAGTTGTAATTCTTGAGTTGTAAGTAAATAAAAGTGTGATGATCTTCATTATTAGAGCATTGTCCCTGTGAGAAAAGGATGATGGAGACTATGATTCCCCCACAAGACGGGATGAGACTCCGAACGCAAAAAAGGAGAAAAAAGAGGCCATAAAAAGGAAAAAAAAAGAAAGGGCCCAAAAAAATGAGAGAAAAAGAGAGAAGGGGCAATGCTACTATCCTTTTTCCACACTTGTGCTTCAAAGTAGCAGCACGATCTTCATGATAGAGAGTCTCTTGTTTTGTCACTTTGATATACTAGTGGGAATTTTAATTATAGAACTTGGCTTGATATTCCAATGACGGGCTTCCTCAAAATGCCCTAGGTCTTCGTGAGCAAGCGAGTTGGATGCACACCCACTTAGTTTCTTCAGTTGAGCTTTCATACATTTATAGCTCTAGTGCATCCGTTGCATGGCAATCCCTACTCACTCACATTGATATCTATTGATGGGCATCTCCATAGCCTATTGATACGCCTAGTTGATGTGAGACTATTTTCCTCCTTTTTGTCTTCTCCACAACCACCACTCTATTCCACCTATAGTGCTATGTCCATGGCTCACGCTCATGTATTGCGTGAAAGTTGAAAAGGTTTGAGAATACAAAAGTATGAAACAATTGTTTGGATTAAACCGGGGTTGTGCATGATTTAAATATTTTCTGTGATGAAGATAGAGCATAGCCAGACTAACCTATTAACCGGAGGCCCAGTGCCAGTTGCTGTTTTTTTTTCCTATTTCAGTGTTTCGCAGAAAAGGAATATCAAACGGAGTCCAAACGGAATGAAACCCTCGCAAGGATCTTTCTTGGAACAAACGCAATCCAGGAGACTTGGAGTGGAAGTCAAAGAAGCAACGAGGCAGCCACGAGGCATGAGGGCGCGCCCCCCACCCTCGTGGGCCCCTCGTAGCTCCATCGACCTACTTCTTTCGCCTATATATACTCTTATACCCTTAAAACATCCAGGAGAGCAACGAACCACTTTTCCACCGCCGCAACCTTCTGTACCCGTGAGATCCCATCTTGGGGCCTTTTTCGGCGCTCCGCCAGAGGGGGATTCGATCACGGAGGGCTTCTACATCATCACCATAGCCTCTCCGATGATGCGTGAGTAGTTTACCACAGACCTTCGGGTCCATAGTTATTAGCCAGATGGCTTTTTTTCTCTCTTTGGTTCTCAATACAAAGTTCTCCTCAATGTTCTTGGAGATCTATTCGATGTAATTCTTTTTGCGGTGTGTTTGTCGAAATCCGATGAATTGTGGGTTTATGGTCAAGATTATCTATGAACAATATTTGGTTCTTCTATGAATTCTTATATGCATGATTTAATATCTTTGCAAGTCTCTTCGAATTATCAGTTTGGTTTGGCCTACTAGATTGATCTTTCTTGCAATGGGAGAAGTGCTTAGCTTTGGGTTCAATCTTGCGGTGTCCTTTCCCAGTAACAGTAGGGACAGCAAGGCACGTATTGTATTGTTGCCATCGAGGATAAAAAGATGGGGTTTATATCATATTGCTTGAGTTTATCCCTCTACATCATGTCATCTTGCTTAAGGCGTTACTCTGTTCCTATGAACTTAATACTCTAGATGCATGCTGGATAGCGGTCGATGTGTGGAGTAATAGTAGTAGATGCAGAATCGTTTTGGTCTACTTGACACGGACGTGATGCCTATGTTCATGATCATGCCTAGATATTGTCATAACTATGTGCTTTTCTATCAATTGCTTGGAAGTAATTTGTTCACCCACCGTAATATATGCTATCATGAGAGAAGCCACTAGTGAAACCTATGGCCCCCGGGTCTACTTTACATCATATAAGTTTCCGATTTACAATTCTAGTTTACTATTTATTTTGCAATCTTTATTTTCCAATCTATACAACGAAAATACCAAAAAAACTTATCTTATTATCTTTATCAGATCTCACTTTTGCAAGTGGTCGTGAAGGGATTAACAACCCCTTTATCGCGTTGGTTGCAAGGTTCTTGATTGTTTGTGCAGGTACTAGGCGACTTGCGTGTAGTCTCGTACTGGATTGATACCTTGGTTCTCAAAACTGAGGGAAATACTTATGCTACTTTGCTGCATCACCCTTTCCTCTTCAATGGAAAACCAACGCATGCTCAAGAGGTAGCACCCCCCCTAAATCTATTTTCGCCAAAGGCCACTGCAACCATCCTGACCGAAGCAACGTTCTAGCCAAAGGACGGGAGCACATATGCTTCGAAGGCGACGAGGTTTTCATATGCACAAGTTTCACTTTACAGAATACGAATGGATAAAAAAGAGAACTTATCTGTTTGGCTTGCCGAGGACCGCTACGTAGGCTTGTCTTCATTTCTTCTCTTCGGGATCAAGTCCGTGGCAAGAAACCTGCAGCTTAATGCAGATGTAAACAATGCCATATGCAATCTTATCTACATGAACATGTCATGCTCATGATATGCTTATGCATGCATGCGATCTCCTTCGGGGGGCCCCGAGCACTTCGTTATTTCTCTGTTGCTCAGGGCCTGCGCCTGGCTTTGTACAAAGGGTTACATGCAACTTAGGCAAAGCTTGTACAAAAGGGTGGCTGCCGGGCAGGCCCCGACAGCCGCGCCTTACGGGTAGAACTTATGGAGATGCTCAATGTTCCATGCGAGTTTTGCAATTGAATGCCATCTCCGGTCTCCAAACGGACTGCGCTAGGTCTGGTGACTCGTACTACCCGGTAAGGGCCTTCCCACTTTGGTGTCAACTTGTTTGTACCCTTGGCCGACTGAACGCACCTAAGGACAAGGTCACCTTCCTCAAAACTCCGTGCATTAACCCTATGGCTGTGATAGCGATGCAGGGCTTGCTGGTAGCGTGCAGCACACGTAGCGGCCCAGAGATGGTTCTCCTCAAGTAGCACAGCGTCGTCACACCGGTGTTGTTCTTGCGCTACTTCATCGTAGGCAAGTACTCTAGGTAAACCATAAATGAGTTCCATGGGGATAACTGCTTCTGCCCCATAGACTAGGGAGAAGGGAGTCTGTCCGGTAGCTCAATTTGGTGCCGTACAGAGGGATCAAAGAACCACTGGCAACTCGTCGATTCATCGAACACTTTTGCAGCTTATCAAATGTTCTTGTCTTAAGGCCTCGCAACACTTCAGTGTTTGCCCTCTCAGCTTGTCCATTGCTCCTTGGGTGAGCAATGGAGGTGAATGAAATCTTGCTTCCGAGGGCATGAACATATTGCATGAAGGTGTGGCTCGTGAATTGGGTACCATTATCGGTGATGATTCAGGCAGGACTCCGAAGCGGCACACCAATCCTTTCAAGAACTTGATAGCTGACTGGGCGGTCACCTTTCTCACGGCCTCCACTTCTGACCACTTTGTGAATGTGTCGGTTGCAATGAACAAGAATTCAAAGCCCCCGACAGCACGGGGGAAGTGGCCCAAGATATCGAGCCCCCGGGCCGAAAATGACCATGACAAAGGGATCGTTTGAAGAGCTTGGGCAGGCTGGTGGATATTCTTGGAATGGAACTGGCAAGCTTCACACTTGGTGACTAGCTCGAATGTGTCTTGGAGGGCTGTGGGCCAGTAGAATCCTTGCTAGAAAGCTTTCCCAACCAAGGCCCTTGATCCAATGTGGGAGCCGTACATACCCTTGTGTATCTCTGCCAGCAATTCCTTTCCTTCTTCCCGGAAAATGCATTTCAATTTCACACCGTTGGGCCTTCTTCTGTACAGCGTGTCGTCAACAAATTGATACATATTGGCCCTCCGACCACTCTTTCAGCTTCTTCTTGCTCCTCGGGAAGTTCTCCTATTTGGAGGAAATGGACAATGTGTCGTGCCCAAGTTGGAACCTGTGGCTCGGCAACGAGGATCAGTGGCACCTCCTCATTCATAGGAGCGCACTCCTCAACCGCACACATTGGCATTCTAGCGGGAGGAAGCAGCTTACCGATCAAAGGGGAGTTGTTCCCGCCAAGCTCTCTGCCGGGGGTTTCGGAAAACTCTGCCGGGAGAGGCTTGCCAGAGTCTAGTTTCTTCCTCTTTCTGGCCATTGTTGTCGGGGATACGGAGGGTTGAGTCAGATGGAGAACAAAAGTCCCTAGTTCCATAGGGAGTTTTTTGTGCAGTGCACTTTGATAGATGATCAGCTATGCTGTTTTCCGCACGAGGCACGTGCTCTGTTTGCAGTCCCTCAAAGCGCTCCTCCAACTTTCCCACTTACTCTACGTATGCCGCCATCAATGGTCTTTGATAATCCTTATTCACTTGTCTCACCACGAGTTGCGAATCTCCATGAATGACCAGCTTCTTGATTCCCAATTCTGTGGCAACTCTGTGCCCGGTAAGGAGTCCTTCATACTCTGTAGTGTCATTGGTAGCCTTCTCCCGTGGGAAATACATTTGGACGACGTACTTGAGGTGCTCCCTAGTGGGAGCAACGAGAAGCACGCTAGCCCCTGCACCCTGTAGGGACAAGTCACCATCAAAGTACATAATTCATTCTTGGGGCACTTTCTTGTCGGGGATGACTATCTCATATACTTCTTCATCAGGGGTAGGTGTCCATTCTGCAATGAACTCTGCTAGTGCTCTGCTCTGAATAGTTGACATGCTTTCAAACTTCCAATTAAAGCTGGATAACTCCAAAGCCCACTCCACAATTCTGCCAGTGGCCTTAGAGTTCGAGAGTATTCGTTGTAAGGGAAGCGAGTGACAACTTTGATCTCGTGGGCTTGGAAGTAGTGGCGCAGTTTCCTTGAGGCCATGATGAGGCCAAAAATCAACTTTTGCACACCAGAGTACCTTGATCAAGCCCCCCTGCAATAGGGAGCTGACAGAGTACACCAGGCACTGCACCACTTTCTTTCTTGCCGCGATCATGGACCTGCCTCCACTGCTCTTTCTTGTCTTGAACTGCCTCTGACCTTGCCGGGATGGGTTCACTTTCCTTTCTAGAGAGGACTGCGGTGGCGGCTGCCGCGTCATCTACCTCCCGTTGTGCCACCAGTGGTGCACTAACCACTTGATTGGTTGCTGCAAAATATAACAATAACGACTCTTGTGGCTTGGGAGCGACTAAGGTGGGAACAGAGGAAAGGTTGGTCTTCAAATATTGTAGCACAACGTCTGCCTCCAGGGTCCACTCCACGGGCCTTGCCTTCTTCAAGATTTTGAAGAACGACAAGGCGCACTCAGCGGACTTGGAAATGAACCTGCTTAGCGCGGCAACACATCCAGTCAAACATCTCATGTATTTTACTATCTTGGGTGCTTGAATCTACTCGATAGCCTTGATCTTGTCAGGGCTGGCCTCTATCCCCCGGCATCTTGAACAACAATGGTGTACATGCTCAAGAACTCTGTCGGGTTCAATCTTCCATCGTACTTCTCTAGTATCTCTGGCTTGAATGTGCAAGTAGATGGCCAATGGACTTGCCATAGTTCACATGTGAAAGTGGGGCACCCAACCTCAAAAGGCAGGTACCCACTCTCACCGGGCGCGGGCTCGTCAACGTTGGGGCCATTGCGCCTATCAAACTGGCGGTGGCTTCCTTGGCGTCGATCGATGGTGACGCGCACGTCTTCCCGCCTATCCTCTAGGGCACTCGCTGCTGGTCTTGACGTGCTCGAGGATTAGATGAAGCCATCAACACGTCGTCAGGTGCTTGGTCACATGGCACTGGCCGCGATCTCTATGCTGGCTACCGCGGAGGTGATTGCACCGTAGGTGTGGCCCCCTCAGTATGGCCAACAGCTTGGGTCGTTGTTGCCGCCTACAGAGGCCATGACGGGCCTGCTCATTGTGATCCTCCTGCCTTGGCGAAGCCAACCAAACTCTGAATGGTGGCTCTCCACTCATCCATTTGATCGGCTGCCGGCGGAAATCTCAACAGGAGTTGTGATGCCCCCGATTTGACCGTACACTAACTACGCAAATGTGTACGACCAAGATCAGGGACTCATGGGAAGAAATCACAACACAACTCTAGACACAAATTAAAAATAATACAAGCTTCATATTACAAGCAAGGGGCCTCGAGGGCTCGAATACAGAAGCTCGAATACAAATGAGTCAGCGAAAGAAACAATATCTGAGTACATACATAAGTTAAACAAGTTTTGCCTTAAGAAGGCTAGGACAAGCATCAATCATCGAAGAGGCAATGCCTCCTGCCTGAGACCTCCTAACTACTCCTGGTCGTCGGTGGTCTCCACGTAGTAAAAGGCTCCATTGGGGTAATAGTAGTCGACTGGGGTGGCATCTGGCTCCTGGGATCCGCCATCTGGTTGCAACAACCAGAAAGAAGACAGAAGGGGAAAGGGGGAGCAAAGCAACTGTGAGTACTCATCCAAAGTACTCGCAAGCATCAGATCTAGACTAAGTATGCATCAGTATCAAAGGAATGAGCTGTATATGTGGAATGAACTGCAGAACGCTAGAATAGAGGGAAAGGCCTAGCCTATCGAAGACTAGCATCTTCAAGCATCTTCTGGAAACCACCATCTTGCAGCAATAGAAGAGATTACAGAATAGCATTTTATAATTAACAAGCACATTGTAGTATTAACGGCCTAGAGATCCTTCCTCGACTCCCTGCGAGAGAGTAATCTCGTAGCCAATATATCCATCACATATCTCAAGTATCCATTTCTAGTTATAATAGATCATGATATAAGACTAAACTTCCATTACCGTGGACACGGCTATTCAAATAGATAACTTCCCTGCAAGGGTGCACCACGTTACCCTCACGCTCGATCATCTCTGGCCGGACACACTTTTCTGGGTCAATGCCCGGCCTCGGAAGATCAACAGGTCGCAACCCTACCTAGGTTGAGCAGAGAGGTCCTCGCCGGTCTACATCGTAAGCCCTCCAAGGTCATGGACCATTGCCCGTTGCACTCCGGGTCGTTGCGCGCAGGGTGGGTACCAGCACCGCCTCGGATGGCCAACACGATCCGACCGTGCCGCCATGCTGAACTGGACGTCTGACAAAGATTCGGCTGATACCGCAATGCCGATGCCCATAACTATTCTCGCGTGGCAGTTAGTGCGTAAAGGCCAGAGGCCAACTCAAAACAAATACCCAAACCCGTTAGTGCATTACTAAAAGAAGTGACGACTATCGGGACAAGTCCGGAGCTATCACCCATCCTTGGTGATACCGCTAAATAGCCAGCAACCACCTTAAACCCCGCGGGTGCTCACTGGGCCCGCCCGCCTTTCACAAGGAACTGAAGTAAAGTCAAGGTAACCGTGTGTCCAAAACATCAAGGTGGAAAACCTAAGGAATCACCCTCAATGGATTCCACTCGATGTGACCGTCAAGGCAAACTAAGAGGAATCACCCTCAATGGATTCCACTCGATGTGACCGTCAAGGCAAACTAAGAGGAATCACCCCCGAGGTTCACACTTGAGGGGTTGTACGACAATGTCGTATCGGGAGTGGTGAAGGAGGAATCACCCTCGCTGACCACGACCGAATAACTACATTACAGAGTTATCATCAGGAGTGCGTTATGAGGTATCACCCTCGGCACTCGATAGTAACTATGCAGAGTCGTACAACTAAAGGGGGTGAGGTGCTGTGTTGGTCTCTGGTCATCGATCACGTTGATCGAGTCATCGGTCAACAAGCTAGGGCAACTGGGTTAAAGTGGGGTCATTGGTGGATCACCAACCAACCTATACTAAGCAGTTTAGTATAAGCAAGTAGGTAACAATAGCACGTACAAAAGCATGTTATGCATCAGAATAGGAGCAAACAGTTACAGTAGCAAAATCTAATGCAAGCAAGAGAGAGAATGGAATGGGCGATATCGGGATGATCAAATGGGGGGGGGGGGTTGCCTGGAAGCTCCGCTGAAAGGGAAGAAGGTTCGTCGACGATGTAGTCGATCACAGCGGCATCAACATTGGTCTCGGGGTCTACCAGAGAGAAGAGGGTGAAGAAATGGTAAATTCAAAGCTAACAAATGCATGACATGATGATACACAGTGCTAGGTGTGCCCTAACGCGATATTAGGCGATATTGGCGAAGGGGGAAAACATCCGGGAAAGTTTTCCCGAAGTTAGGTATTTTTCGGACAGATGAATCGAAGGGGGATGGTTGCATGTTCACTAGGTTAGAGTGGTGTGGCAAGTATGTGTGTGACATATTCGGATTCATCATATTTTTCTGATCATTTTTCATATACAAATTATTTTCATCTGACTTACGGTTTATTTTATATGGTTTTTCAAAGTTTTAGTAATATAGTGGAATTTATTTAATTTCGAAAAATAAATGAATAAAATGCTAAGTGCACACAGAAGTGTACACAACAATATGACAATGTAGCTGACAGTGGGGCCAGAGGGGTCGAGTCAGCAGGCCAGTCAAACAGTTGACCAATCAAAGTTTGACTGGTCAACATGGTCAATGGACCCACATGTCATAGACTAATATTTTAACAGATTTATTTATTTAGTTTAATTTAGCAGTGTCCCACGTATCATAGATTATTTTTTTGAACCGGAATCGTAGAACAATCATTCTACGGAAATTTCATTAAACCAAATATGTTACAATATATACAAAGTCACTCAATGACAAAGTCAACCTACTCCTGTTTTTTTGAAACCTGATGCTAACATAGATATTAAATCAAATTCAGTTCAATCCAACGTGAAAATTGGTCTGTGAATTTAGTCTTCACTCTGTGCAGTAGTAGAAGCAGATCTGTCTTGAGGGAGCTTTTCCACGCTTGGATGGTGGCTTCTTTTGCCTTGAAGATTTTCCCATTTCTTTTACATCCAGATGTTCCAGTAGCCCATAATCATGATATCCATGGAAATAGAATTAGGCAGTGCTTGAATGGCAAATGATACTTCATCAAATATTGAGAAACCTCCGCATCTAGTTCCCAAAATGGACTGCCAGCAACTAAACTCAAAGTCACAATCCCAAAAAAGATGTTGAGAAGTTTCCTCTGTGTTCATTTGACAGAGAGCACAATTATAGCAAGGCAAGTTAAATGTTCTTCTTCGAAGCTTGTTCCTAGTATTGAACCTGTCATGCAGTAAGAGCCAGAAAAAGATCTTGTATCGTAGCATAACTGCATTCTTCCAGAGCTTTTTGAAAAGTGGAGCTGCTGGTTCACTCTTTGTCAACTCTTTATACATTTTGATGGAGGAATAGGATGATCTCCAAGGATATGTCCATCTGTCACCTTGATTCGTGATCTGCAGAGACTGAGTGATGTCTTGTAATTCAAGGAATTGTTGATGTGCTTGAGCTGAGAGTGAGAGGAAGAAGTTTTCACTCATGTCTGGTGCTTGTAAAAACTCCTTAATGTTCAAAGTGTCTTTGGTGGCGAAGTAAAAAAGCTCTAGAAATTTATCTCTTGTAATTCCATGACCCTAATTGTCAAGCCAGAAATCAATAGTATTGCATGTGCCCAGATGTCATGTGGTCATTGATTTGAAAAAAAGCTAGGAGCCTGAAGATACTTTTCCACCAGAATGAACCAACATGTATATTAGTAATTTCTCCATCAGGGTAGTAAGATTCCCAAATGAGATTAACCCATGGAAGATTTTCTCTGTGGGGGAATTTATGTAGATGTTTCATTAGGAGACATTTTATTATGGATTTCAATGTTAAGAACTCTCAATCCTCCTTGATCCTTGGGCAGGCAGACCTTGTCCCATGAGATAAGTGATGTACCCCTATCTTTCATACCATACTTCCTCCAGAAGAATGCTTTAAAGCTTTGTTGATTTGTTCAATAATTCCTTTGGGCAATTCCAGGGTGCACGTGAAGAATATTGGGAGGTGTGTAAAGACAAACTTTATCAGTTTAAGCTTGTCTCCATATGATAGAAATGTTGAGAAGTCAGACAGTCTTCTGTCAATCCTCTTGATAACATGGAAAAAGTCTTCCAGTTTAGGCTTGGAGAGTGACAGTGGCAGGCCTAGATATGTGAAAGGGAAGCTTCCAATAGAACATTCAAGTCTCGCAGCCAAAGATTGTATGATAGTATTTTATGTGTTAATAGGCACCATGGCAGATTTGTCAAAGTTAACTCACAAACCAGTAAAGACTGTGAAATGAAGAATGTGATTCTTGAGTTGTTCTACTTGAGTTTTAGAACCTGGCATAATCAGCACAGTGTCATCGGCATATTGAATGATAGGGAAATCAGGGCAATTATGGTTCTCAAGAGGTCTTGTGATTAGGTTGTTATGCATGGACTCATTCATAATGGATTGCAGTAGGTCTGCAGCAAGCACAAAAAGCAGGGGAGAAAGAGTATCTCCCTGCCTTACACCTCTCTTACACAAGAACTGCTTCCCAGGAACACCATTAAGCAACACAACAGAATATCCAAAGGAGAAAAGCATGTCCATCCACATCAGCCACCTGGTGCCAAAGCCTCTTGCAATGAGAATTTCTTTGATTGATTGATGCTCAATGATATCAAAAGCCTTCTCAAAATCCAACTTTAAGACAATGATCTCCCTGCCAGACATTTTACACTGATGAATGAATTCATATGACCAAGCAAGACAGTCCTGAATAGACATTTTAGGAAACCATACTGATTGGTGTGAACTAGCTTCAGAATGACATCTTGGAGTCTATTTGCCAAAAGTTTTGTGATGATCTTGATTGAGCAATTGAGCAGGGATATTGGTCTAAGGTCATTGTGTGTAGTTGGAGTATCTTTCTTGGGAATAAGAGTAATAAATGAACAGTTGATGCTCTGCAGGCTAATTCTTCCATGATAGAAATCATCAATCAAAGTGTAGAATTCAGGTGCTAAAATATCCCAACAATGTTTGATGAAGTTTGTATTGAAACCATCAGGTCCTGGAGGCTTGTCATTTGGTAGATTTTTGACAACCGCATCAATTTCTTCCTTGGAAAAGGGAATTTCAAGCAGAGAGAGATCCACATCTCTGTTAAGAAGGCTGCCCAAGTTGAGAGGGTTGAAAGTGGGTAGAGAAGTGTTCAGCCTTTGTTTGAAGGCTTTCAAGAGAATATTGGCTTTGGCATTGTGCTCTCTATGTATGTTGCCCAGATCATCCTGTAAGCTAGCAATATGATTAACCCTGTATTTGATGGTAGCTTTGGCCTGAAAATATTTGAAGTGTGCTTCTCCAAATTTAATCCATCTGATTGTAGCTCTTTGCTGCCAATAGATCTTTTGAAGTTCTAGAAGTTTAAGCAGGTATTTCTTGAGAAATTTTCTTCCATTCCATTCTGGCAGTGTGAGGGCTCTGAATTCTTCTATTGAGTCAAGGAAAGGAACTACTTCATTGGTGGATTTAATGGATATGCTAAGCTGAGAGATTGATTTTGACCAAATTTTCAAACACTTTCTGAGCCTCTTGAATTTGACAGTAATTCTTTTTGCAATGTCTTGAATGTCAATTTCTTGTTCCCAATTCTATTTAAGACCATCTTTAAAACCCTGAATTTGCAGCAAAAAATTCTCAAACCTAAAGATTTTAGTCTTGGGATGTGTGTACTAATCTGCACCTGACAAGGTATGTGATGTGAGACATGTTTGGACAAAGGCATAAGAAGAGTATTAGGGTAGTGTGAAGTCCAAGATTCAGAAGTAAACATCCAGTCCAATTTCTCAAGCAAAGGGGCTTGCTGCATATTGCTCCAAGTGAAGCTCCTTACCTTTAGAGGAATTTCTACCAAAGCCGGATTGTTGATGGCATCATTAAATTTTAATGTATCAGAGAAACTGCCACATGACATGCTTCTATTGTGTGGATACCTGATGTAATTGAAATCTCCTATGACCATCCACTTGGTATCATGATGCATTTGAATATTGCTGAACCAATTCAGAAAATCATCTCTGGCTTCACCTTGACATGGGCCATAAATGTTTGTTAGAATCCATGAGTCACTAGTTAATTTTGAGATGAATCTGATGGAGATGGAGAAGTCATTTTGAAAGAGAGTTTCTCCTTCAAAAAGACTGCCATTCCATGCAATGAGCAGTCCACCAAAAGCTCCAACTGAGGGTAGAAAATCAAAAAATATATTTTCTTAGGGCATAAGTTTTTAAGATATCTGTAATCAAATTGCTCTTTCTTTGTCTCTTGCAGATAGATGATATCTGCATTAGCCTCCTCAATCTTATTTCTAAGAGATAGCCATTTGTTGCTGGCATTAATGCCCCTGATGTTCCAATTGAGAATATTCTAGTTTCTATTCATACTCAGATAATAAGGTGTCTGAAACTGTCACTTTTCTACTGAAGAGACCAGCCAAACAGAGCCAGTCAAGCAAGAGGTAATAAACAAGGTCCCATGACCACAAATCACCACACCACAACTTATCACAGGGGTAGCTAATAATGCAGAAGTCTTCATTACAGATTTGGATATCATTACAAAAGGATTGGTTCTCACAAATACCACTGATAACAGATCACAAAAGTGCATCAAGGATCTAGGATTAAAACTGTCCAGGTCTGTCATAACTGACCACCAAGAGGCTAACTAAGGCTTGAAGACAACCTTCTTTGATGTTCCCTTGGCAGCAGCCTTGGTCTCTTTCTTCTTCTTGGGCCGGTGCAATATCTCCTTAGAGCAGTCCTTTGCAGCAGCCTTGCAAAAGGAAACAGTGAGATTTTTTACAACCTTGGTAGTAATAGCAGGAGGGTCAGATGAACAAGGGAAACAATTTTTGTCTGAACATGATTTTCTCCTGAATCCATTGTTCAAAGCTTGCAATCTATAGCTTCTCCTTACCTCAGTTTCAACCATAGGAGCTTTATCTTTCCTCTTCTTTTGAGCATGTGCTACTAAGGTGCTGACAGCTGGCAGAGGAGGAGTGATGTCATTGTGCAGTGCCTGAGGTGTCAAACTATCATTAGAATAAGCTTCTTAGTCCATAACTGAATTTTTACAACAGAGAATATGTTCATTTTGACACTTTTCATGTATAACAAAAGGAGTGTCTTATTACTTGCATAACCTTCAATGATGTAAGTCCATAATTGGGAAGCAAGCAAAGATTTGGCCCGATCAAAATTTTCAAAAGTCAACAGAGCAAAAGTCATAGATTTGCACCATTCAACAGGTACCTGAGTAACTTTATCTGTTGGGGTCACGGGTGCAAAATGAGTGTTCCAAAGCTCCAACCCTTCCTTTGAGAGAAACTCTTCATGTTGGCCTGAAGATGCAGTGGCTTGTAACTGAATATCTTTGCCAGAGAAACTTGCATTGAAGACAGGAAAAGGGAAGCCAGGGGGAGCATCCAAACTGTTACCTGCAGATGAGCTGAAGTTTTCTGCATCCTGACTATCTGTTAGAGGTGAGACTTTCTGAGTAGCTGAGGCTGGGCCTTCTGTGTTGACCAGAGGATCTGTAGTGTCATCACTAGAAACCTTGTCTGTCAGCTGGGCAGGGGCAATCATAGCAGCAGACTCCAGTGCAGCAACAGAAGAAACATTTCCAGCATAATCTATAATTGCAACAACTGGCTCTTGAACTGCAACAAGAGGAACAACAGTAGTGGAAACATTCTCTTCTGCAGCAATGATTGGGGCCTCAGCAACAAAAGTTTCAGTGGGAGCTTCAGAGACTTCGTGCAGTAATGGCTCTTGCACTGGTATTTCCATTTGCAGATGTGGAAGGGCTTCAGCAACCAAATTAGCATTTTCAGCAGCAAGCAGTGAAGGTGCTTCACGAATGATGAAATCTTCCACTGGTAGCTGCTCAATGGGATGATTGAGATCAAAATCAGCATGCAGAATAGGCTGGGCTTCAAGCAGAACAATATGTGCCAGTAGCTCATCTAGATCTTGCAGAATTGACACTCCATTAGCAGATTCAGCAGAGCTCACATTAGCACTAGATAAACCCAAGGAAAGGGTGAGACCACTGTTGTCATCCACTAGCTGTTCAGCATCTACCTCCAAGGGGCCCATCAGATCATTCAACTCCAGGAATTCCCCAGCTTGAATTTCCACGTTAAAAAGCTGCTGTTGATGTGGCATCGCCCAATGGCCCCAGTCCTCATCATCCTCTTCTTGGGCCGGAGCTTCCTCAATAACTGGTAGATTTTGATGGTCAGGCTGCAGCAGATGGAAAGCAACAGGCCCAACCATAAGATTGTTCTAGTTTGGATGGTGGAATTGCTCTTGTGGCCTTGGGTGAGGGTTACCATCCATAGGAACCGGGTCCTCATCCGCAGGTGGCTCTCCAATGGGGTTATCATCCACAATCACAACAGGGCAGGTCCATGACTGCCCACTGAAACTCTTAGCACCTGAAACTACCAGACTGGTCGGGACATCCTTCAGAGCATCAACCTTAACTTTCAGAGCAACTGCAGCATCACTGGATTTATATCTGTCCCAGACCATAAGCTGCTCAAAACCCACAATTGCATTGGACAGTTCATGAAAACTCCTCAGATCAGCAGGGAAACCAAACACCATAAGCCAAACGTCTCGATTCAAATTATTATTTTTCCAATTCAGACCCTCATTGTGCCTTTGAAAGACGATGTGGATGTCGTCATAGGTGTGCGGCCCTCAGTTAACCAAGAAATCTTTTTTCGCCGCGCTTTGAACCCGCACAAAAGCTTGCTCGAAGGGACATTTCGTCACCGCAGTTACTCCAATGCGCTTAGACTGCAGGAACTCAAGGAGGATCTCACGAACATTTATAAAACTTACTTCTCCTTGGGGCATGGGGATGATTGTAGCAATGGCAAGGTCTTCGTTGGCAGGAACCAGATTGCCATGGAGCACGCAGTGGCGTGTGGGCCGATCTTCCACTTCAATCGCTTGAAAGCCATTCGGGAGGAAAGGAGCAGGGTCGAAGGGGAACGTTGCCATTGCCGGTGGACATACTGGAGCATTGCCGGCCGAAACCCTTGCCGAGGGAGCTAGCTGCAGCAGAGGCGGAGGAGTTTGGTTGGAATGCGAGTCGACAGCTGCAGAGCAGGAGGGATGACGGTCTCACTGGCAGGTGGGCCTAACTGTGGCGATTGACGGTTGTCACGACCGCTAGCCAAAAGTGGTTGCTACAGCAGAAGAGGAGGTTGAATGCGAGGCGTCGGCTCAGAGATCGAGCCACCGAATCTGCAGTTATCCTTGATATGGCCGAGACGACGGCAACCTCTACACCAGATTTTGTTTTTGCAACCGGGCCTAAGATGGCCCACATCAAGACATCAAAAACAGAAGAGGTCGTTGGGATCATTTGTGGGATGGACCAGCCTAGAGTTTTGAAAACCCGTAGATCCCGCCCTCCCGATAGCCACATTATTGGGCGCAGCTAATACAGGGTTTAAGGTTGCCGTTGATTGAGCAAGACGCTCCGAAACTGATAGGGGATGTGGCGTACTGGGTGTGACCGGAGAATTGGGTGGGGATCTGACATGGGATGTATGATCTTGAAAGATTCTAGGGGTTTGAACCGTTGCGGCATAGGATCTACGATCACTGGATCGATCTACCATGGTCCATTCTTGATCAAGTTCTTGCAGATAAAGCCGGAAGTCTTTGTGGAAATCTGGTCCACCATTCCCCCGGAGAAAGAAACCAAGATCGAAAAGATCATTGGCATAATTCCCCCCTTTGATAATAGCAAAATCCACATTCCTAGAGGAAACAATGAATTTGAAAGACCAATTCTCGAGACAAGAAACTTTGAAACGTGAAGCATGTCCCCCAAAGCAAGATTGAAGCATGAGACTGACCGAATCCGCATTGATACGAAGTTTGGAGCAAGTCATCTCTTCCACTAGGAATAATTCCTTGAGCTTGCCGCCTTCAAAATGGTTGATAGGCACACCATATTGTTTCTAGATGAAAGCTTCAAAGGCCAAACCTTGCTCGAACTTGATATTGGAGAGAGCCATCTTGGAGGAGGACGGCGCGCACAGAGCCTGAGATGGTGGCTACCGGCGCCGGAGTGGCGGCCGGTGGGGGCTTGTGGCTGCCGCAGACGGAGTGGCTAGTGGTGCAAGGGGAGGCTATCTCATAAACCTATCTGTATGGCAGAATGGTTCTCCACATTCATAGAGTATTTACCTAATCAGATAAATAAAGCGATCCTAATTAGGGAGGGGGGCCACATGTCTTAGGGTAGCAACTTGTTTAAGTAGTACCAATTAGCCTATAACCAGTAACAAAATTAGCTACACACACAGAACACACACACGCCACACACACACCACACAACACGCACTCAGCCATGGCCGTGGCCATGACCAATAGCTGCAGCAACACTAAGCGGCGGCAACACCTAGCAATAGCTAGCGGTAGAAGCAAAGCAACAGCTAGCGGAGCAACAGCGGCAGAGCAACAACATCAGCGCAACAACATCAACAGGCGATGGCTGGCTTCAGCAGTAGAGGCGCCTAGTTTTAGCGGTAGCAGCGCACGAGCTGCAACAGAAAGGCAGCAGCAGCCCGCAAGGGCTCGCGGGGCACCGACGAGCGTGTAGGGGGCGCGGCCAGGGGCGCACGACCGCGCGTGGGAGCGGAGCTCCGGCCATAGCGTCTGAAGCGCCGTCCAGCGATGAGCAGCGTCACCAGCACGGGTGGGCGCGGGGTGTGGCCGGCAGAGGCGAGGTCAGGTCGAGCGCCCGTGGGCGAAACGGCAACAGCAAGCGTCAGCGACAATGATGGGCGAACGTGGCTGCGGGCAGGCGGGCAGCAGCATCTACGACGATGGATCCACGCGAAGGAGGAAGGGGATCGATGGAGGGGCTCACAGGGGGGCGTAGGCGAACTCGGCGAAGTCGGGGACAGTCGAGGCAGCGTGGATCGAGGCAAAATCGACGACCGCAGAAGGAAGAAGACGATCTCAATCCCATCGTTTGGCGGTGCCCTGACTCGATCTGTTCCTCGTAAACGATGTGGAACACGACGGGGAAGCCGGGGGCAATACTATCTTGCTGCGGGGACGGCGGTAGCCATGACAATGACGACGGCGAACGCGGTTACCGCACGAGCTCCGAGCTTGTTTCCGAGCAGATGAGGAGGGGCACGATGGGGAATGAGAGGGGATTGATCGAGAGCAGGCTAGGGTTTTCGGTGGACGCGTTTATAGGCCACGGGGAAGCACATGGAGGCCATCCATGGCGATGGCAGCCGTGGGATAGTTGCCATGACCTCAAGAGGAAGGGGATGGAGGAAACTGGACTGGCCTTGCACTGTGGGCTAGAGCCCAAGTGCGCAGTGTACATTTCCCCCCTTTTTCCCTTTTATTTTTCCATTTTCTTTTCCAGCAGCAGTTTTGTATTTTATTTAGCCATCAAATGACTTTTGTAAAATATGGGACTTGGCCACATATTTACATTGCATTATTTGGCACTGCCACAAAAGTTTGGGAGGCATATGACTTTTGTTTGAATTTCTCACAGTTGCAAAAGCATTTAAATATGCAAGTGAATCATTGTTTTAATTATTTTTAGGGTAGTTAATCACTTTGTAAAAAAGTTGGTTCACCACCATAATTACTTATGAATTATTTTTCACACTTTGAACATTTACAAGTGATGAGCTGGCATCATTAATAGGGGATTACTGTAGCTTAATTATCTGGGCATCACAGGAGTTGGGCCCATGACATGGCCTCTAAAGCAATGCTCGGCATGGAGGACGACATGACCACAACGTCGCCTGGCTTCTGACGGTGCCAGCATTGGCAGCGCCCTGTTCTCACCGTCGTGAGCCGGTCTCCAAGGTGGCATGGTGATGAGGCGAATGCGCTTGGGGATCGACACTTCGTTCGTTGCATCGGCTTGGTTGGATCGCCCCAGGGGCGGCGCGTGCCTAGCGGTTGCACCCGCAGCGGGGGCAGCCAGAGGGTCGCGATTCGTCCCAGAGCGAGCGTCACCGTCGTGGTACTAGGTCTGATAGTGAGGGTAGGGGGTACGTAGGAGGCGGCAAGGTCCTAGCTACAGGAAGGTTGTACACGCGAGTTTTACGAGCTTAGGCCCTTCTCGGAAGAAGTAACAGCCCTACGTCTCGGTGCTCGGAGGCTATCCACTGGAATATACATGTATGTGTGTGTTATAGGGGGTGCGGACCCTTGTACGGAAGGAGGGGGTGGCTTATATAGAGTGCGCCAGGACCCCAGCCGCTCCACGTTACAGAGGGTTCAATGTACATAAAAGCAGAACGTTACTGATAACGCCTGTAATAAAAGACAGTAAAGGCCATCATTACTGCGGAGTGAATGCCTGACCATTGCTAGCCTTACGTGACCTTAGACCTTCTGGGAGTTGAGTGGTTTCTTGCACGGTCGAGTGACTTCATTCTATCGAATGGAATTGGGATATCCGAGTGAGGTATGCTGTCGAGTGAATTCCTCTCTTTGGCCATACCAGTCGGTATCTTCTATCATCCTTGGAATGTCTTTGATCTTAGGGCAGTGACCTTGGGTAGGGTATCGAGGTCAGGCCTGTGACCCCACCCTAGGTCCATGGTATAATCAGTATCCCTAGAATGGATTGAGGTCCAAGTGAAAAAAGAGGGTTGAAGTTGATTCCGATCCAAATCTGATGCTTAGGAGGCATCTTCCTCGAACCGGGGGATCGAGCTGGCCCTTCAACCTTAATTCAGTCGCCTTGATCAATTCAGAAGCCGTCGAGTGAACTTTTGTGAGTAGTTTCGAGTGCCGGCGGGGTGCGTGGCTTTCGGTGCGATTGGCTGCTCTGCGGTTCCCGGATTTTGCGGGATTTGAATTTTGGGGAAGCGTGCGAGACAGAATGAGCCGCGGTAATTGGACCGGATATACACGGGCACCTCGATTCCCGCACCACCTTTTCCGCCATGTATCGGGCGTGCGACCGTTGCGGGATTTGACAGGATTACTTGGGCCCACAAGTCAGTCACTCGACCACTGGGCTATAAGAGGGCGTCGCGGCCGATGCGTAGGCACTATGTGCCCACACTTCTTCTTCCTCCTCTGCCTCTCCGCCGCATCCCTGTTCCTCGCACATCGCTGCTCCGTCCGCACGCAACTCGCCCCCCATGGGTAAAGACAAGACGGCGACCCTAGAGCGTGCAAAAAAGGCGTCGGCGGCGGGGAAGGGCAAGAAGGTGAATCGGGGGTCGACGTCGAGGACCGGGCTGCCGCCCGGTTGGATCCAGGGGGACTGGATTCGGTCTTCGATGCATCTGGAAGACATGGCGGAGCTGGCGGAGGGGGGCCTGATCGCCCACGATTCTTGGAGGTTGCCGGGGGACGAGCTCAAGCCGCAACCACAGGAGGGCGAATGTGTCCTCCTCACAACTCACGTCGACCGAGGTTTCTCTTTGCCCCCGCATCCTTTCTTTCGAGGCTTTTTGAACTTCTACGACGCTCAGTTGCACCACTTTTCCCCCAACACCATTACGTACCTCGCCACTTTCATCTCTCTGTGTGAGAATTTCCTGGGGTGTCGACCGCACTGGGGTTTGTTCAAACACATTTTCACTTGTCGTTCCCAATCCGTCAAGAAGGCGAATCCGAGTGACGAGAAGAGGCACGTGATCCAGATGTGTGGTAGCTTAGGCATTCAGACTAGGGGTAGGAGTACCTTTCCTTCCATGATTCTCCCTGAGTCGGTCAGAGGATGGCAGTCGACCTGGTTCTACTGCAAGGACATCCTGACCCCTGGTCAGTCGACCGGACTTCGTCCTTTCACCCTGGATCGAGTCAGTCAGCCTCCTCCGTTGCTTGTGAGTCGGGCTGAGAAAGTAGAAGTAGACATGTTGGTCGAGTGATACGTCCAAAACGTATCTATAATTTCTGCTTGCTCCATGCCACTTTTGGGTGATATTGCTATGATATTCATACACTTCCATACACTTTTGATCATATTTGGACTAACTTACTAATCCAGTGCACCCCAGTGCCAGTTTCTATTTTCGGCTGTTTTTGTATTTCAGGTTTTCACGTTTCGAGAACTGCCCAGAAAAATACAGAAAATATATATAAAAAAATCAGCGTTCCGGGAATGACACTGCTTCCGAAGGGGAGCCTGGGGGGGGGGCACAGGGGCTCCAGGCGCCCTGTGGGCGCCCCCCCTGGGCCGCGCCGGGGGGGGCGCCTCGGCCCCCTGAAAGCCCCCCGGTGCCCTACTTTGGCAGATATTTAAAGGGTCCCCCGTAACCCTTGAAACAGGACTTCTTTTCGCGATCCCATCTCTGTTCCGCCGCCGCCGCCGCTTCCAAGATCGGGAGCACCAGGAGAACTCTTCCCGGCACCCTGCCGGAGGGGAGGACCACCACCGGGAGCTTCTCCACCACCATGGACGCCTCCCGGATGACTCGTGAGTAGTCTCCCTTGGACCATGAGTCCATGACCAGTAGCTATGTGATGTTCTCCTCCCGTTCTTGTGCTTCACTAATTAGTCCTCGTGAGCTGCCCTACATGATCGAGGCACCTATGTAATCCTTATGCTGTTGCTATGTTGAGTTTGCTGGGATCCGATGGATTATGAGATTGTGTTTAGATTGATCTTGAGTAATATATTTGATTCACCTCTTTTATATTTTAGTTCATAAGTAATTCTTGCATGTTCTCCGTTGTTATTTATTGCTTTGGCCGAGTAGTAAGTAGTGACTCCAAGAGGGAACGTTATGCTCGATTGTGGGTTCATGCCCCTCGATGACTAGCTTGAGTGACAGAAACATGAGTCTAGGGGATGTGCTGTTGCCACAAGGGGGAAAACAACGGTGCTTGTGCCCGCGGGTGCAAGGATTGTTTACTTTACGCAAAGTTCTTTTAATGCAGTTGTCTGTTGCATTGAGTTTACACTATGGGTGGGACTCGCAACTTAATACCAGCGAGATGTTCTGGATAGATATCTCAAGGTGGATGATTAGTAGTAGATATTGATGGATTTCGGTCTACTTACTTTGGCGTACCGCCCATGCTTTGAACCTCAACCTTTCTTGTAATGTAATCAACATTGGTTTGCGTTCGTGGTCCTGTCAATTGCCCAGCTGTAATTTGTTACCTCACATAGCTGTTTTATCGTCTTTTGGGAGAGAGACATCACTAGTGAACATCATGTGACTCCGGTCCATATTACCATCATTGATCACATACACTATTTACTTTTCCGCTATTTTATTTACTATTGCAAAACACTATCTATCACTACTATCATATTGCTTTTAACCCTTTGTGAACTGCAAGGCCGGAGAGATTGACAACCTCTCTGTACTCGTTGGGAGCAAAGTTATCTGTATCTGTGTGCAGGTCCACGTTGATTGCTAATTGTGCCGTTAGCGGTTGACACCTACCTGTTGAACCTAGGAGTCTCTGGGGATTCGATCCTTGGCATCTTTGCTAGGGGAAAACACTTCTACTTACTGCATCTTACACCTTCCACTTGGGGTAATCCAACGAGGGGTTCGAGGCCCATCAAGGAGTATTTTCTGGCGCCGTTGCCGGGGACTACACTCTTCAGGATAGGGGAGTTGCATGCTATCTTTTACCTTTGCTTTTTAGTCTTGTTAGTTTACCTTTCATATTTTCTTTAGTTCCTTTTATCGAAAATCACAAAAATAGTTATCTTGTTCTTTAGTTATCATTATGTCGGGTCCTTTTGTCTTTGACGAGGCAGAAGTTCTCACCTTTAAACAAAGAGGTGGGGAAAGTTTGAAAGATGCTTGGTATAGAATTAATGATTCACAAAAAAGAGCCACCAAGAAGCAACCTACTACTATCTTACTTAGAAATTTTTATGTTGGAATCACTTCTTGGAATAGGTTTATTCTAGATACTGCTATCAATGGGAATTTCCTGGAGGCCCCAGTTTGGGAGTCTCTTAGTATTATTGAAAATCTTGTTGGGAGTCCCCCTGTTGTTAGCATTCGAGAGGACATCACCCTAGCTCACATTATGAAAAAACTTGAAAAAATAGAGCTACAGATGCCAAGCACTAATAAGATGAATGAGTTGGATTGAAAGATTCAAAGGAATTTGAATAGACTTGATAGCTCCATGCATAAAAAATTTAAAATTTTGGAGACCGTCAAATTCCATGATTCTGATTCTTCTAGGATGGAAAAGATTGAGGAAATATTTGATACCTTAGGAACTACTTTCTCCTCGATCAAAACCGAAAAGGTAGAAACTCCGGCAAAGAGGGAGCCTAAGTTCGTTCACGTTCCAAAGGCTCCCCGTTCTAAAAGTAATCCACCTATTGCCAAAGGGGTTGAAACTGTAAAGACTTTGGAAGAAACACCTATCGTTGATGAATTATAAATGAATCTTCCCTTGACTTTTATCCTTTTGGTCTTCTACCTAGAAGTATCTCTATGAGGCCTTTATTTGAGAGTCCTCTTAAGACTAGTTGTATTATTGAAGAGCTTTTTGATGATCTTGATGATGGTTCAATTGATACAACTTGATCTATGCATTATGCCTAGCTTAAAGGCATAAAAGAAAGCGCTTTTGGGAGGCAGCCCACATGAATAAAATCTTTGCTTTTGTTGTGTATTGATGTTGTTTAATGATGTAGCATCATCATTGTATCTTTGCTTTTCATATTTGTGCCAAGTATAGCCTCTGATTGCTAGAAAGTTCAAAAGTTGTGAGGTGCTGTCCAGGAAACAGATTCTGTCCTTGGATAGAAAAATTCGTATAAAATCACCAGATCATCTTTTTGGTCTGAATTTTTTCGAGAGCGTTCTCTATATAATTGTCTTTCGTGCGTCAGTTCTGAGTTTTTTGATTTGAGTTGCAGAAGTATCCCGAACAGGTCAATTACTGCCTGCTGTTCTGTTTTTCACAGATTCTGTCCTGTTTTGCCTTACCTTCACTTTGCAAATTAAGAACTTGTTTTTTCTTTGCAAAAACCTTTTGGAAATCTTGAGAAACAGTAGAACTTCAAGAATATCCTTATTTCCAGCAAGGTATAATTATTTTATTAAGGGTACTAACCTCGCTAATCAGATTATGAATGAGTTATGTATGAAGGGAGTTTTCAAGTGTGCGAGGGAAGATGATAAAAAGATTCAGGAGTGTCAAGCGCTCAAGCTTGGGGATGCCCCCGTGCACCCCCAAGAAATATTCAAGGAGACTCAAGCGTCTAAGCTTGGGGATGCCCCCCGTGCATCCCCTTCTCCATCAACATTATCAGTTCGTCTTTCGTTCCGCTATATTTTTATCACTTCATATGTTATGTGCTATGCTTGGAGCGTCTTGCTTTTAGTTTTCTTTTTAGTTTTTCATAACGAGTCGGAACCCAGCATTCCTTTATGTGGGAGAGAAACACGCTCCACTTCTACCTAGAACATTACATAGAATTTTCATGTCTATCTATGCTGTGTGTGTTCTTTATCTTTTAATAGCTACTATCGTGCTTTGCTCTTAGTATTCATGCTTATCTTTTCAAGAGATTTTATTTAATTGGTTGCTTGAACTCTTTTTAATTACCATGCTCACCTTATTAATAGATTTTGCTTCCGTTGCATGGGTTAATATGTCTATGATAAATATGCTACTTTCATGATGATGCTTAGTAGTTCAGGTTTTCTTATGGTTAATTTCAAATAGCTGGGGGGTTCCCAATGTGTTATTGGAGTACCAACTTGGTTTGTTTGCCTATGATGTGGTATGGTTTAGTAATATCTTCCTTCGAGAATTTATTTTGATTGACTTGGCGTATGCTCATGCATATTCAAGACTGTAAAGAAAGTCTGTCAAGCCTTGATGATCTTTTGTTTCTAAGTAGCGATATAACTACCGTGCCTGATTCAATATTGCTTTGTCGCTCTACATGATTATGACCGTCATTGCTCTCTTAGTTGGTCGCTCCCAGTCTTTTGCTAACCTCCACCTGCACTAAGCAAATTAATCATGCAATACATAGCTCATGGGAAAGTAGCCTAAAAACTATTGTGGTAAAGAATATGTTGCTTATGTATCTTATTTCTTATGAGTTGCTTGCTGAGCGGTAACCATGTTTCTGGGGACGCCATCAACTGTCACACTTTGTTGAATATCATGTGAGTTGCTATGCATGTTCGTCTTGTCTGAAGTAAGGGTGATTTACCGTGGGTTGAATTAACATGCATATTGTTAGAGAAGAACATTGGGCCGCCAACCAAAGCCATGCCTCATGGTGGAAGTTTTAGCTTGGACCTTAATCCTCAATCTCTCATGAGAATATGCTTATGCATTAAAGAGGAGTCCATCATCTATTTTCTATGTTGTCCCGGTATGGATGTCCTCAAGTTGAGATTTATCAAAAACGAGAAATCAAATGCGATCTATCTCCTTGGACCTTAGTACAGGTGGCATAGAGGTACCCCTTTGTGACACTTGGTAAAAACATATGCAATGCAATGATAACCCATGGGGATCCGAGCTAATTAGGACAAGGAGCGAGCACTATTGGTATTCGATGCATGAGGCTTGCAACTTATAAGATGTTTTATACATGACATATATGAAGTACTACTACCGTTGACACAATTGCTTCCATGTTTCATAATAAAAAGCTCTAGCACTTCAAGCATCAACTACTGAGAGCATGATTGTCATTCTCAGTGTAATGTGCATTGTCCCAAAGTAGCATTGTCTTTTGCATGATTGTGATATCGTTTATTCTGAAATGATTGTATCTAGTCATCACTTAAACCTTGAAGGTGCCCTTGCATTTATGTTTTGCATCACTAAAGGGGGCAAGCTAGATATCACTTGATCATATTTGCACATCATGTTCATTGCAAATCTTTTTGATGTTTCAGTTTCGTGTTGTAAAACTTTCAGTCATTTGTGATTTTCTCTTGAGACAACTTAATTACTATAGAATCATTGTCTCAGTAAGCTTTTGTCATATGACTATGAGAAAGTCTTATATGGTTAATAGCATGTCACCACAGAAATTATTCTTATTATCATTTACCTACTCGAGGACGAGCAGGAATTAAGCTTGGGGATGTTGATACGTCCAAAACGTATCTATAATTTCTGCTTGCTCCATGCCACTTTTGGGTGATATTGCTATGATATTCATACACTTCCATACACTTTTGATCATATTTGGACTAACTTACTAATCCAGTGCACCCCAGTGCCAGTTTCTGTTTTCGGCTGTTTTTGTATTTCAGGTTTTCACGTTTCGAGAACTGCCCAGAAAAATACAGAAAAAATATATAAAAAATCAGTGTTTCGGGAACGACACTGCTTCCGAAGGGGAGCCTGGGGGGGGGGGCACAGGGGCTCCAGGCGCCCTGTGGGCGCGCCCCCCCTGGGCCACGCCGGGGGGGCGCCTCGGCCCCCCGAGAGCCCCCCGGTGCCCTACTTTGGCAGATATTTAAAGGGTCCCCCGTAACCCTTGAAACATGACTTCTTTTCGCGATCCCATCTCTGTTCCGCCGCCGCCGCCGCTTCCAAGATCGGGAGCACCAGGAGAACTCTTCCCGGCACCCTGCCGGAGGGGAGGACCACCACCGGGAACTTCTCCACCACCATGGACGCCTCCCGGATGACTCGTGAGTAGTCTCCCTTGGACCATGAGTCCATGACCAGTAGCTATGTGATGTTCTCCTCCCGTTCTTGTGCTTCACTAATTAGTCCTCGTGAGCTGCCCTACATGATCGAGGCACCTATGTAATCCTTATGCTGTTGCTATGCTGAGTTTGCTGGGATCCGATGGATTATGAGATTATGTTTAGATTGATCTTGAGTAATATATTTGATTCACCTCTTTTATATTTTAGTTCATAAGTAATTCTTGCATGTTCTTCGTTGTTATTTATTGCTTTGGCCGAGTAGTAAGTAGTGACTCCAAGAGGGAACGTTATGCTCGATTGTGGGTTCATGCCCCTCGATGACTAGCTTGAGTGACAGAAACATGAGTCTAGGGGATGTGCTGTTGCCACAAGGGGGAAAACAACGGTGCTTGTGCCCGCGGGTGCAAGGATTGTTTACTTTACGCAAAGTTCTTTTAATGCAGTTGTCTGTTGCATTGAGTTTACACTATGGGTGGGACTCGCAACTTAATACCAGCGAGATGTTCTGGATAGATATCTCAAGGTGGATGATTAGTAGTAGATATTGATGGATTTCGGTCTACTTACTTTGGCGTACCGCCCATGCTTTGAACCTCAACCTTTCTTGTAATGTAATCAGCATTGGTTTGCGTTCGTGGTCCTGTCAATTGCCCAGCTGTAATTTGTTACCTCACATAGCTGTTTTATCGTCTTTTGGGAGAGAGACATCACTAGTGAACATCATGTGACTCCGGTCCATATTACCATCATTGATCACATACACTATTTACTTTTCCGCTATTTTATTTACTATTGCAAAACACTATCTATCACTACTATCATATTGCTTTTAGCCCTTTGTGAACTGCAAGGCCGGAGAGATTGACAACCTCTCTGTACTCGTTGGGAGCAAAGTTATCTGTATCTGTGTGCAGGTCCACGTTGATTGCTAATTGCGCCGTTAGCGGTTGATACCTACCTATTGAACCTAGGAGTCTCTGGTGATTCGATCCTTGGCATCTTTGCTAGGGGAAAACACTTCTACTTACTGCATCTTACACCTTCCACTTGGGGTAATCCAACGAGGGGTTCGAGGCCCATCATCGAGCGAGTGGTTCAGCCGGTCCGCGACGGAGTGACTGGGATGGACCTGCTGGAGGTGTTCCTCAGTCGACGGATTCAGCCTCTCCAAGCCCGTGATCATCCGATGTGGATGTACTCGAGCACCAACGACACCGCTCAGGTTCACCCGGAGGAGGTCGCCGAGAACACGGTGGAGCAGTGGTTGAAGAGCATTACTAGGAACAAGGATAACCTGTGGGGGACTAGGAGAGTCCACCCATTTGACGCAGATCACGAGCCAGATAAGGTTTGGCTTCAGTTTCCGAGTGAACTTTCCGATTCGATTTTCCGGCTGTCCGTGAATCCGAGTGATGTTTGATCAACTCTTTGTCTTGCAGATTTATACTGAGATGTATTCGGTGCCCAATGGAGAGCAAGTCCAAGAGGGGGTGGAGGGCATTGGCGAGGCCACTGAGTGGAAGTCTGACGAGGAGACTGACGAGGAGAGCGAGGACTCAAGCAGTAATGAAGAGGTCGAGTCGCCGCCTCGCATCGAGAGGCGCTCCAAGCTGACCCACGATCCAGACAATGCGCGCGCCAAGACAGATCCCTCAAGTCCCAGGTACAAAAACGCACTCGGACGTCTTCCCCTGATCCGACTGAGAAGGCACCGAAGCAGCCCAAGGTTGCTGCTTCTAAGCCTCGGAAGGCCATGTCCAAGATCAAGGTGGACGTTCCGATTTCTTCCACTTGAGTGTCATTCTTCCCTGTTCTTCTATTGTTCAAGAAATCTGATGCATCTTGCCGATTCCCTTATCCGTTTTACCGAGTGTGCTCTAAAATCTTCAGCGCTGCCGCTTCTGGGACCTCTATGGAGATTTACAAGGGCCACGACGACGAGGAGACTGCGGACATGGCCACATCCAGTGCGGGTATAGTTCTTTGATAATGTCTCTACCTTTGTTCACCACTCTGTCAGTCGACTGAGCTTTCCTTTTGGTCGAATGTTTAACAACAACACCCAATGTTATCGAGTTGCCCGATGACGATGATGAGTATGTAGAAGTGCCCCGGAGGAACACATGAATGAGAGGTCGGAAGATGCCTGCTGGTTCAGACACTTAGCAACAAGGAGACACGGCTCGGGCTGCGGTTTCTATTGCCGTTCCCGTGTCGACTGCTCGTCCTTCTGTGCCGACTGTCCAAGTCCATGTCTCGTCTGCACAGCTCCAAGCTTCAGATCCTCTGGCTGCCGCTTTCTTCACTTTGCTACTCATCATGTCCTGGAGGACCCCGTGAACGCTGCTAAGGAAGCCGTTCGTCAAGCAGGTCTGATGATGTAGCAGACGAAGGCAGCATATGAGGCCAGCATGGCTACTTATAATGCCAGTTCAGCCCTTCGGACCAACGTCCAGGTGAGTCTTTTCCGACTGATTGTTATTCTATTAGGATATTCTATCTGAAAACCGGTGCTTTGTTCGTAAGATGATATTCCACCTGAAAACTGCTGCTTTGTTCATAAGATGATATTCCACCCACTGGGTGTTCTGGATCCAGCTATATAGGTCTTGTAATCCAATCGGTCCGGTTGTGACGATTGGGCAGTGGCGGCACATTGAGTGCACCCACTGGGTGTAGTCCCCGAGGCCATGGTCGACTGCGGGTAGTCGACTATGGTCGAAGAACTGATGTTGTTGTCGGCTTTTGAACTCCTTCCACTCGTACAGGACGGATCGAGTCGAGTGGGAACCAGTGGGGGCATGCCAAGTGCACCCACTGGGTGTAGTCCCCGAGACCGCGGTCGACTGCTGGCAGTCTGCTATGGTCTAAGAACAATTTGCAGCTCTCCTCTCTTTTTACATCTTCCACTCATACGGGACGAATCGAGTCAAGTGGGAACCAGTGGGGGCACGCCAAGTTCACCCACTGGGTGTAGTCCCTGAGGCTGTTGTTGAGTGTTTGACTCGGAAGTAGTTGTCGGGGTTTTGGAACGACATATGCCAACGGATGGCTTATCATGCATGGGGTCAAAAGAACGTCGCCGGGCTCGGGAAGCGGGATAAAGCGGAACTTAGGTTGCCTACGGATCTTACCCAGGTTCGGGGCTCTCCGAGGAGATAACACCCCTAGTCCTGCTCTGCGGGGGCTCCGCGTCATGACTGATATCACTAAGGTAGCTACAAGGTTGCTCCTTGAGCTGTGTGGTCTGAAGGAAGAAGATGAACAAAGCTAGCCCACCTTCTATCTCTCTCTACTAGGGTTTAATGTTGCAACCTTCCAACCCCTCCTCATGGAGGACCCTGTGTGGTCTTGACGGTGTGGCTCCCAGCCGCCAGTGTCTTCTGGCGCTGGCTTTGCCGCCTGCCTGCTGGGGCCCGCCGCCTGCGGGCCCTATGCGATTGTCTTTCACTGTAGATGTGCCTCTGCTGACGACAGCCTTGTC
The DNA here is from genome assembly GCA_902687465.1 of Secale cereale. Lineage (NCBI taxonomy): Eukaryota > Viridiplantae > Streptophyta > Magnoliopsida > Poales > Poaceae > Secale > Secale cereale. Next base: position 508,899,428 of record LR738714.1, on the reverse strand, counting down.
GAGAGGGAAGTGGCTACAGTACCATCGCCTCCCGCCGTACGCTGCCGCCACGCCCTGTCCTGTCATCTTGATGAGGTTCGGACTTCTAGGGTGAGGATTGCCGTCTGTTACCAGGCGGCCATCTCCCCTGGCCGTCTGCCAGGGGTGGCTTGTTCATGAGCTACCCACTGACCGATGGGGACAACCGCCTGCTGGCCCCGCTGTATGCGGGTAGTGGGATCATGTCCTCCTCTGACTGATGCTTGGTCACAAACAGCGTGACTACAGTGACCCGCCGCTTAGGAGATATTCATAAGATACTCGTTCACTGTAGCCACGCCCTTATAGATCTTCTAAGGACATGTTCTCCTGTAGCCACGCCCCTGCTGCCCAGGGGTCCCCCCAGCATGCATCCCGGGGAAGGAAAATGGGACCGTCTGCTGGCTGGTGGTGTTGGTATTGCCGCCTGCTGGGTCCCTGCCGCCTGCTGGCTGCCGGCTCCTGGGGTAGGCTACCCTAGGAGGTGGCTCGATGGGCTGGCGGCCACGATGGACCAGGCGGCTGTTATTTGTCTTAAAATACCAACGGTGGTCGCCGAGGATACCCATGGTCAATATCCCCGACAGTAGTCCCCGAAGCTGGTGGAACTCCGCGGCGGGCGTTGGAGGGCCGAGGGGTTCTAGCAGCTTCCCCTCTCAGGCAGGCCCATCATCCTTCACTTGCCTTCCATGGATGTTTGTCTATGGGGAGCTGGCCCTGCGCTGCTGGAGCCGGCTTCCAGCAGCCGAACCGCCATCTTAGAGTCTTCGGTAGAAGGCACCGCCTGGTCAGCGGGCAGTCGAACAGGCCCACAGACCGTTGGCAGCTCCCACGCGCCACCGTCCTGTCGCGTCGGCTTGCCAGCCCACGCGCATGACAGGACGTAACAGCGGGCCGGGGCCCGCCACTATGGGGCCTCGGTCCCCGTGCGGATCCACAGTGGCAGGGGTAATCGATTACCCTCCCACGCGCATTTAATGCGCGCGGATTAGATGCGAGAAAAGCGGGGCTCGTGCGGGGCGTGGAGCGGTTAATCCCACGCCCGCCCCCTCACCTTCGCCGCCCGGGCCTATATATAGGTCGAGTGGGAGGGCTAGCGCCGATCCCGCGCTCACTCCCCCCATCTTCCTTCTTCTTCCTTGCCCTTCTCGTTGTTGTCGCAGCGAACTGGAGCCCAAGCCATGTCCGTTCCAGCACCTCCCCGACACCACGGCCAGTGGGATGGCAGCGAGGTTCTGCAGGAGCACATTGACGTCCTCCGACGGTCGTGGAAGCTGCCCTCGGTCGACAGGGTCGCCGTGCGCCTGGCGCCGGTGGCGGAGGTCAGGCCGGCCCGGCGGCAAGGCGAGCGGGTCGTCTTCCGCTCGCACTTTCCGTGCGGATTTGGCCTCCCGGCGAGCGGTTTCTTCCGCTCCTTCCTGGACTTCTTCCACATCCAACCTCACCATCTCACGCCGAACACGGTGACGACTCTCTCATCCTTCGTCGTCCTCTGCGAGGCCTACTTCGGCATCCTCCCCACCATAGAGCTCTGGACTGAGCTCTTCTACGTGAAGCTCGGCACCGCCGTCCAAAGCGTGCCCGCCGAGTGCGGGGGGTGCATTGCGGTGAAGCATAGTGGGACGAAGAACTTCTTTCCGACATCGAAGCTTGTGGCGTCGGTGAAGCAATGGTAGAAGACGTACTTCTACGTCTCCAACATCGACCCCGAGCAGGATTTCATCTGCCTGCCGGAGTGGGTGCCGGGGCCGTCTGCCAAGCCTCGGGACTCCTGGAGGACCCGGCCTGCCATCCTCACTGAAGGCGCTTCCATCGCGCTGCGCCGTCTTCGGGAGCTGAGAGACAGCGAGGGCTTGGTCTTCGCGGATCTGCTGCTCACGTCTGCTAAGCGTCGGGTGCTGCCGCTCCAGCGCCGCCCTCACCTGATCTGCGACATGAGCGGGCGCCGGGACCCCAGCCGGATGTGCACCAAGCCCCTACCATATGGGGAGGTGGCCCGTCTGGTGAACCACATCTCCACCTGCAGGGTCTCCGACTCCGGCTGGCCCTTCGGCAAGCCGTCGTACAGCCGTAGCCAGCAGCCACCCGCAGTAAGCTTTTTATCCTTCTGTTTTCTTTCTTTTCTCCGGCTGCTGTAGCCGTCTGGTCCTGACATTTTGCTCAGATTTTCCCTGGCCAGCCGGCGCCGGGCTCTGACCAACTGGGCCGCCCCCTGGAGCCGGATCGCTCCCAGAGCGACACAAGCGACCCCGATCTTGGGGACGCCGCCATGGAGGAGGAAGAGGTGACGGGTGGCGGGGGCCAGCCATCAGGCGCCCTGCTGGAAGGCGGCGTCGAGAGCTGGCCGGATGACGACGAGGAGATGGAGGAGGCACCCGTCCGCACCAGCCATCAGGCCGGGCCGTCTGGCACAGCCGGCGGCGGGAAACGGCGGTCCTCACCAGGGCCGACTGGTGCTCCACCCAAGAAGCTTCGGCTGTCGACCGCCGCCACAAGGCGTCGAGAGGCGGCCGCCAGGGCAAACGTGCCGAAGATTCCCAAGGCCAGGCCGATTGTGTCCGGGTAAGTGTTCTGCATTCCTTCTTTGCGTGATACTCATCTTTCTCAGCTGACCCCTTCTTGGGTGACTCCCCGTTTCCTCGGGATATCCGCGCAGCGCGCCGCTTTCCCTCTCGCGGGTGCCAGTGGGCTCTGTTGTGGGAGGCTCAGATGCCCCCCCTATGCCCCTCGCGTGGATCCAGCCGCTGCGCTCCGGGAGGCGACAGAGAGGAATGCCCGCGAGGCGCGCGCGGAGCGCGAGGCCGCGGGTTGTGAGCGAGCGGCGGCTGATGCCGCCGCCCAGGCAGAGGCCGAAGCCGCCAAGAAGGCTGAGGCAGACGCCGTCCGAGTCCGAGAGTGGGGAAAGGCCCCTCAGCAGCCAGTGGGCCACGTCGTCCGCCCGGAGTCAGGGTCTCTGCAGCCATCGGCCCAGGCACCGGCTGCTGACGAGCAGCGGGCTCCACGCGATAGGGGGGACGACTGTGTTATTCTGGAGACGCCGCCATCATCCCCCGCGCCGCCTGCCGGGGAGCAGGACAGCCGGCCAGTGGGGACGGAGGTGCCGCTAGTTGGGGGCGTGCTGGTGACTGGCCCGCAACCGGACCCCCGAGCCCCAGCCCGCCGACGTCTTGCGAGGGCGGTCTCTATGCCCCAGGAGGTGGAGGTCGGAGGGGCCAGCTCGTCCGCGCCGGAGAATGAGGCGACCAGTGCGACGCCATCAAGTTGGAGGCCCGGAGGTGGCGGCACGTGGATCGTCGCATCACGGGACGTCCTCGACCACTTCAACTCCTTGGGCAACGTCGTGCAGACGGCGGTGCAGGAGTTCGTCGCCACGCGGTCCTCCGTTCGGGTACGTGTGCTTCGTTTTCTTCTGTTTTTATTCCTTCAATTTCTTGTGTGGGAGCGCGTCAGCGCACCCACTGGGTGTAGTCCCCGAGTTCCGAGCCGGCTGCTGAGCAGGCGGCTTGGAACTCCAAAGTGTACATCATGAGCTGATCTTGCGTCGTGTTGCAGGCGTACCACAACCTCCGCGTGGCCTCCTACAATGCTCAGCGCCAGGAGCTGGCGCAGCTGCAGGCTGCCTTGGTAGACAGCCGAGGTGAGTGCCTCCTCTTCTCCTTGCGGGGGCGCGTCAGCGCACCCGCTGGGTGTAGTCCCCAAGTTCCGAGCCGGCTGCTGAGCAGGCGGCTTGGAACTCCAAGGTTATCTTTTTCCTGCTGATATTCGTTCATTTTCTTTCTACCTTGCCAGCGGTCGCAGCCGACATCCGCAACCAGCTGGGCGAGGCCCAGACGGAGCTGTCCGCTAAGGAGCAGGAGCGTGGTCTCGCCGCTCAGGACCGCGACCGCCTGGCCAAGGAGCTGGCGGACCAGGCGGCGGCTCACAAGGCCGAGCTTGGGAAGATGTCAGATGCTGAGTCACTTCTGCGGGCCGAATTCGAGACCGAGCGCACGAATTGGGACGAGAAGGAGGCGGCTCTCCACGACAGCTACGTAGCCATCGGAGACATGGTTGACAGTGAGACGTCTACCCTTTCGTCTTGTATTCGCCGTTTGGAACAACCGTCTTTCTTTTCTTCTAATCCTTCTTCTAATTTTGGCAGAGTTCTTCCCGGGCTATTCTGTGGCCGCCACCCAGGCCATCGAAGCCGAGCGTGCTGTGAGGCGCCAGGCGGGCTAGGCGATCGCACCCAACGCGCCCAGGACCGCGGCCGAGGAGCTTCTTGCCATTCGCGTGCGTCTCCTGCCGGTCCGCCATCTGCAGCGTGCAGGCGCCCAGGTCTTGGCCGCCCTCTGGCCAGGTGTGCGAGCACTCCGCACTCCCAGTCGTACGGCCGCCTGGCTGGAGGCGGCCGACCAACGCTTCGAGGCCTGGAAGGGCTCTGCAGCGAGGGCTGGCTCGCGGACCGCCCTGGAATTCGTCAAGAGCTGGTATCCTGGCTTGAGCCTTGAACAGCTGGAGACCTTTCATGCAGAGGCCCAGCCTGAGCTGGCCATGGAGCAGAAGGAGCTCATCCAACGTGCCGACGCCCTTGCCGAATACGCCGACACCTCCGTCTTCGTTCCGGAGTTGGACGACAGGGGCCATGTGGTGCCGCCTGGCAACTTCGGGCTGGACCTGGCGGCATCGGAGGAGCCAGACGAGGAGATCGCCTCCAGTGAAGGTGATGAGGAGGAGGAAGGCAGCGACGAGGAGACCAGTTCCCAGGAGGCGGACCCGTCAGTCAGCCGCCAGCCGGACCAATCCTCGACAAGCGGACCAAGGGTGATGGCCCCGCCTGCCGTAGGAGACGGCCAGACCGAGACCCGCCAGGCGGCCTCTCCGGAAGCCGGCTCCGTCGTGCCGCCTGCCCAGCCTGCTGCGCCTTAAGTTTTTTCTTTCGTATCCTTTGTTTCCCTGTAAGACTTGTAGGGTTAATCCGAACAATTCCACCTGCTAGGTGTATCAGTAAGTTGTTGCTGCTAGGCAGCCCTTGAGGCCTTTTGGATGTAAATATTCTTTTTAATGCTGCATGGTCTTTATGCAATTGTGCCGAATCCTAGGATTAGCCTTGCCCTAGTTTCCTTGTGGCGATTTTCTTCTTGCCGTCTCCCTGAACTGCCGCCCTGCCAGCCAGACGGCCACTCTGTGGTTCTCTGGCTGGGTCAGGGGCTTGCCTTCTTTCAGGGTAGGCAAGTATTCTGCCCTCTGGAAGGCGGCTTGGCTAAGCCCAGAATTGGCTGGCCGGCTGTCAAACAGCCGGCCGCTCGTGTGAAGGGCCGGCTGGCCCTATGTCTTTTTTCCTTAGCCAGTTTTCATGTGGGCACCATTTCTTGCCTTTAGCTCCTGCCAGTCGGACAACCGCATTCTGCGAGTCTGTGACTTAATGCGGGAGAGGGCTTGAATGCCATCACATTATTTGTCTGACTATTTAAGGAGAATTTCTTAGACATAGGGCCAGGCGGCCAGTCCCCGGGCCGTTTGCTGGGCTCCGGTGTCGGACAAAGGGGTGAACAACAATCATTCATAGGCATAATTCTTATCATATAGATAAAGGGTTGGGCAGTCCCCGAGAACTCCTCGGGGGTCCCATCGGTTCTCAAAATAACTTTAGATAGCACGACACATACTGTCTTTCAACTATAAAAGCGACGAAGAAGGTTTGTGTTCCATGGGCGCTCCGACTCCTTGCCTGAGTCGTCTCTCTTGCGCGCTCTTGGCTTCTGGGCGTCGATGAGGTAGTAGGCATCGTTGCCTAGTACCTTGCTGACGATGAACGGTCCTTCCCAAGGAGCCGAGAGCTTGTGCTGGCCGGCTGTTCGCTGGATCAGCCGGAGCACAAGGTCTCCCTCGCGGAAGGAGCGTCACTTGACTCGCCGGCTGTGATAGCGGCGGAGACCCTACTGGTAGATGGTGGAGCGGCTGAGTGCTACCAGCCGGTCCTCCTCCAGCAGGTCCATGCCGTCTTCGCATGCTTCTTTGGCCTCAGCTTCCGTATACATGGTGACGCGAGGTGAGTCAAACTCAACATCTGTTGGGATGACGGCCTCGGCCCCATACACGAGGAAGAAAGGAGTGAAGCCGGTGGATTTGTTCGGAGTGGTTCTGAGGCTCCATAGGACAGACGGCAGTTCTTTGATCCAGCAGCCAGCTGACCGCTCCAAAGGTTCGACCAGCCGGGGCTTGATGCCGGATAGGATAAGGCCGTTGGCACGCTCGACTTGGCCGTTAGACTGTGGGTGGGCAACGGACGCTAGGTCCAGTCGGATGCCCTGTGTTGCACAGAAACGGGCAAGTGCGCCTTTGGCAAAATTTGTGCCGTTGTCAGTGATGATGCTGTGCGGTATACCATACCGGACTGTGATGTCTGCAATGAATGTCACAACAATTGGGCCATTGAGTTTCTTGATTGGCCTGGCTTCGGTCCACTTGGTGAATTTATCTATTGCCACGAGTAAATGTGTCAGGCCTCCTCTGGCAGTCTTGAAAGGTCCTACCATATCCAGGCCCCAGACGACAAATGGCCAAGTGATCGGAATAGTCTTGAGTGCAGAAGCCGGCAAGTGTTGCATGGAACTGAAGCGCTGGCAGCCGTTGCACTTTCTCACCAAATCTTTGGCATCGTCCAAAGCAGTCGGCCAGAAGAAACCGTGGCGGAAAGCTTTGGCTACGAGAGACCTTGAGGCCGTGTGGTGGCCGCATTCCCCTTGGTGAATGTCCTTCAGGATAGCCATCCCTTTTGTTGCTTCTATACAGCGCTGGAAGATGCCCGTTGCACTCCTTCTGACAATGTGACGCCCGAAGACCGACGTCCCAGAAGATCCCAGAAGATTCCAGAAGATTCCAGATGTTCCGGGTTCTTCCGTGTGTGTCTTTGTGCTTGCGTTATTTATTTTTGCATTGCATCATATCATCATGCCATCATGTCTTTATTTTTGCATCTCAACTTAAACAAATCGTGTAGACCTTCGGTCCATTTAATCGAGGGAAGAATGTCTTCTCTTTAAAACATATAAAAGCCTCTCAATATTATTAGGGAGCTATATAATAATATTCCATTTGTGTGGAATTAACCCAACACACTTGCATATATTCCCCATGCCTTTTCCATATCAAGCTTGTCTTCAAAACCTTGCCAATAATTCTTTTCCGTTGTTTCGAGGTTCCTCCGAAAATTCGAACATTTTTGGACACTTCTATAATCAAGTCTTAGTTCAAACCCATTTGCATTAAACTCAAATGTGTTTGAATTATATTTTTCGATCTTGCCTTTTTCTATTTTTTTCTCGGACCGTGCTCATTTTATGATGCCCGAGAAAAATACTCCCATGTGCTAACTTTTGCCCTAACCCCCTCCTCATTTTTATTCTCTTCTCTTATTTTGGTTTCTGCTAAAAACCAGATAAGGGAGTGAAGACCAGCCCCGCAGCTGCAGGCCTCAGGTCCTTCTGGCCGAGCCGGCCCAGCCTCCCTTCCCTCCTGGCCTTTTTCTCTCTCCTCAGCCTCCTGGCCCATCTCTCCCTTCTAGCCCATTGGCCCGACAACAGCCTCCCGAACCCTAAGCGACCGATCCTCTCGCATCTCTCCCCTCGCTCTCTCTCACTGCGCCGCCGGTTCTTTCCCCTAGCCCCGCAACCTCTCGATCTCTCCTCTAACACCCCATCGTCCCGAGCCCCGATCTCCCGCCGCAGCCTGCGCCTTCCGCCGCGGCCATCCGTCACCAGCGCCTGGCGCCTCTCTAGCGCCAGGGTCGCCAGCAGCCCGAGCCCCAGGCACCGACGCCTCCTCCTCACCGTACCGGGCTGCCTCGCCTCCATGCCACGAGCCGCCGGGCCGGCCAGGAGCGCCTGCTCCTCTTCGACGCCAGGGGTCGCCGCCGTCGCCTCCAGGGCCGCCGGCCGGATCCCGCGGCCGCATCGCCAACCCGCGCCTCTGCGCCCTTCCCTCCGCGCCAGAGGAGCTTCTGCGACCCCTCCTCGTCCGGATGCGCGCAGCTCCAGCGTCGAGCCCGCAGTTCTTCCCTCTGGCGCGCCAAGGCCAGCACCGCAGCGCCCCTCCCCTGCTTCACGCCAAAACTGCTGCTGCTGCTATGTTTTTTTCGCCATGACGCTGCAGTCCCTCCTCTGCTGCGACGGCGCCGCCACGCCTCCTTCTGCAGTCCCTGCACCGGTGCGCTAAGCCTGCTGCTGCTGTGCTTCTTCGTCGGCCTCGTGTTGTTGTTTTGGTCCAGCGGATTTTTGTCAAGTTCCACGACACGTGACAAGTACATCTACGAACGGGAACGCCTACACGACGACACTACACGACGTGTCAAGTACCTCTCCGATGCCCAAGTTCGACTACATACGGCGATACGTCAAGTACCACTACCGTCGCGAGAACGAGAACGCCCAAGTACCACGACGACCGACTCGACAAGTACACCTACCGATGAATGAGAACAACTACTTCCCTCTACGGCATGTACCACTACCGTCGCCCGGAAACGATGGATGCGCCAAGTACATCTACGAACTCGACGCCCGAACGTCTACCGTCGCCCCGTGTACCACTACTTCCCTCTACGGAACGACTACTCATTGGCGACCTCGTGAACGGCTACTTCCTCTCCGAACGTGAACGACTTCTTCCTCTACGCTCTCGAACCGCCCCGTGAACGTTTGTTCCGAAGGTATAACCCCGAGACGATGCCCCGTCGAATGCATGCTTGTGTTGTATGAGATGTTTCCCGTGTGTGCTCCGTGCCCGTTTCGTTCGTTTGTCATGTTCCTCGGTTGCCTCATCGCCGACTCGTGGGAACCCGGTGACGGGATCACCCCACCTTTCATCTTGTTCGACTCGTTCACTCCACCATTTGCTTTTGCACCGGTCTCTCAACAAGTTACCGGAACCGATATGATGCCGTTGCATCATTTTCGGATCGTTGTCGTGGCACCCTTTCCTTCCACCACGGTGACAAATGCTTCTTATCTCTTCATGTTAATGTTTAACTAAATTGCATAAAACTTGATCATATCATCCGCATCATGTTACCAACATTGATATGTTAAATTATTGTTTGCTTATAATTACTAAACATGCTCATGGGGATTTTCCGGATTTGTTGTTGTTATTTTTCCGGCCTCATTTAAAATGCCTAAATAGTGTAGTTTTATTATGCTTCACCTCTTGCTATGTTAAAACATTTAATCTTGTCTTGTAAATAACGAGAGTCAATTAAATAATTATAATGTGGTGTTTCGTCAATATGCAACTCGTTGCATATTGAGCTCCACTTAACTTGTAGTACTTGTTTGTGCTCTTTGCCATGCCATGCATAATTAAACCGGACATGCATCATACTTGGATGTGCATCGTATGCCATGTTTATGATTTGTGTGTTTACCGTGTTGTTTGCTTCTTTCTGGTTGCTTCTCTTGTTAGCTTCGGTTCGTTCCGGAGTTGTGAGGATTCGCTCGACTATGTTGCTCCGTCTACTTCTTGGATCTGTTCTTCTCCCTTGCGGATTCCCAGGCAAGATGATCATACCCTTGGATACCTTTACTACCATTTCCATGCTTAGTTGTCTCGATGCTATCGTTACATGTCGCGCTACCCATCTTTTATGTCAGCCTCTCCTTGTTGCCATGAAACCTCTAACCTTTTGACACCTTCCTAGCAAAACCACTGTTTGGCTATGTTACCCGCTTGCTCAGCCCCTCTTATAGCGTTGTTAGTTGCAGGTGAAGATGAAGATCGTTCCAGGAGGGAACTTGTTGTTGGAATATCACAATATCTATAATTATTATTAACACACCTATATACTGGGCATGGGTGGAAGGCTTGGCCTTTTGCTCGGTGTTTTGTTCCACTCATGCCACCTTAGGCGCCGATAAACCGGCATTATGTTCCTTGATTTTGCGTTCCTTACACGATGGGTGGATGGGGACCCCTTGACAGTTCGACTTTGAATAAAACTCCTCTAGCAAGGCCCAACATTGGTTTTAATTTGCCTCATAATAACAACTTAATTAATTAATTAAAATTGCATAGGGGGTCGCGTCCCCGAGGATTCTTTTCTACATAGCAGGGGGGCCAGTGCTGATGGTGTTGGTCCCAAACGGGGAGACTGCGGGGCCACCTTGGGGAAACCCGAGGTATCTGGTATAACCTGTAGGATCACCCATCCGGTTGTGGCCTGAGACGAGATACGCGCGGCTACTATCAGGGTGTCAGCACGCCGGGAGGTCTTGCTGGACTTGTTTTACCATTGTCGAAATGTCTTGTGCTACCGGGATGCCGAGCCTGATCGGATTTCCCTAAGATAAGGGGTGATGATATTATATTTATTACTTCAGCTAATCGTGAGAGCTTGTGATGGGCTAAGTTGGAACACCCCTGCAGGGTTATGATCTTTCGAAAGCTGTGCCAGCGGTTATGTGGCAGATTGGAATTTGTTAATGTCCGGTTGTAGAAAACTTGTCAGAGGATCCGAAGTAAAACACACAACTGTGTGAGTAATCGTGACTGTCTCTTTTCACTTTGAGAAGAGGACACGGTGGGGTTATGTTTGATTCGTATGTAGTTCAGGATCTTTAGCGATCACTACTTTTGCGACCGTTTGCGTAGATGCTCATCTTATTCTGGTACTCGTAAGTTAGCCACCATATTTGCTTAGCCGCTGTTGCAACCTCACCACTTTACCTCTTCCTACCCATAAAGCTTTGCTAGTCTTGATACCCATGGTTATGGGATTGCTGAGTCCTCGTGGCTCACAGATACTACAACACCAGATGCAGGTTCAGCCGAGTTTGATGCAGGAGAGGGATCAGTACTTCACTGGGAGCTCGATGAAGAGTTTGGCCGTATGCTTGCGACATTTTCGACGATCAGTAGCAGTTTCTACTAGGATTCGATCCTGACCTGTGGCCTTATGTTGTTTGGTATCTTTCTTTTGGATCTTCGCCCGTAGTCGGGTTGTGATGTTTTGAATGATGATTTGCTTATGTAATGTATTGTGTGAAGTGGCGAGTTTAAGCCAACTATCTCTTTTTGCAATTTAATCCCTCTTTTACATGAGTCGTGCAAAGATACCAAACTTGAGATCATTCTAGGATGGGCTTATACCTTTAAGTCGTGCCTCGACACGTAGGAGGTATAGTCCCATCCTGGGCATTACAAGTTGGTATTCAGAGCCTTCTCCGAGCTAGAAGCCCCCACTGATTGATCGAATCGTTGACGGTTGAGTCTAGGCACACACTGAAAATGTTTTGAGTCCTATATTTATATCGGAGAGTAGGATTTCTTTGCTCCTCATCCCCTTTTCATTCTGGTGAGGACTCCTGACGACTACTCTTGCCTCTTCTACTTTCAAAATTCACCAAATTTTTTTTAGGATCTCGCGAGTATTGTTTGGATTGTTCCGATGTCTTTGTGACGAGAACATTGTTCTCGATGCCTCCTGACATTAGGGGTTGTGGCAGTGTCCCGGGGAGTTGAGCTCCGAGGTGTTGTCGTCACAAATCCATCGCGGCAGTACTAGAATACTTAAGGCGGCCGACATCAAAAACTCTCCTATGCGGTTAGTGGCAAGATAACCCCGACATCACCCAGTACTGGGGAGGTAGTTCAGGAGTATTGCCATGGCTTGTATAGTGGATGCGTTTCGAAGGTCCAAGGTAAACAGTTTCCGAGAACAACTGGTTATGTGTTGAAGGATGGATACAGCTGGATGTAGGTTTAGAGTTGAGTGCGCGGTGCTTCCCCTGTATCCCCAACACCTGATTGCATAACTGGAAACTTTCGGAAATTAATAGGTGGGTTCATCTAGTAGTTCTAGGCATTCTTCCAACGAATGCATGATATGAAGTTCGGGGTTCTACATTGAGTGAAGTGGTTTTATGGACTTGTTCTGATTGGGAGTTGCATCTTAAAGGGTCCTTGGCTATGCTGATCCAGGGATTGCAAAACCCTTTTGTAACACGTTCCATGAGCTTTCAGCACGAAGATGTCGAACGAAGCTTCTATCTTGTATTTGTTCTATCTGTTCCTTGTTCCTTTTTATTTACCTTTTGTTCTCCAAGTGGCTTCTCGACTAGTTGATGTACCTGCGGAATTCATTCGTTCAATTCTCTGTTCGGATAGATATGTTGCAACATAATCTTCTTCATAAACATATCTATCCTTTGTTCTTGTTTTGATTCTGGTATTCGAGTTGCTTCGATGTCAAATGTTGATTCCATACCCTTCCTAATCGGTGTTCTCATATTTCTATGGGAGTGCTAATTCTTCTTGACCATCGAGATATTCATGTTAATCCTTTTTCAACCGGTGTGCTTTCTCTTCAAGTTATTCCATCCGGACGCCATTGAGAAATCTGATGATTTGTCTGTTTCATTCATCCCAAGTTGTCTTTGTTTTTCCCCACCCTCCCACCCATTTTCATTGAGCCGGAATTCTTAAATGAAGTATCCATTTTATTCATGTGATATTTCTTCATTCATTTCCTTCAATGTTCTTATCCGGTGCTTTATCGTGAAGATGCTCAAGTGCTTCAAGTTCATCATTCTTTTGTTCTCGAATTCTGCCGGTGGATGTAATTCAAGATTTCGGTGTTGATCTTATCCTTTTCCTCATTTCACAATGCTTTCTTATTCCGGTGCTCCAATTAATCATTCTCCTCTTGCTATTCATATCCGGAGTGCTGAAGATTCATAATTCCATTCTTAATCCTTTCAAACTATTTTGAGGATTATAATCTTATTCAGCCATTTAATTCAACCGGTGCAATATCTCTTAAGCAATCTTTCTCAACGGTGATTTCTTTTGAGTGGGCCCTAACCCACAGGTCTTTTCCCAGGATCTTACCTGACTCTTCTTTTTCCGGAGAATTCTTTTCAAATGTGACGTAAGAATGATTTCCATCAGTCACATACCTTCTCCAAGGTCGCGTTCAATTCTTTTCATCATTGGTTCAACCTTTTAATTCTTCATTCCGGAGTGCTCAACAATTCTTATGGCATTTCTCGTCTTCATTCTCAACAATTGAAGACCGGAGAAGAGTTTCTCTTAATCTTCGCCCGTTCTCTTGAAGATTCGTGGTTCTAGCTTCATGCCATCCTCATTATTGTTCCGTTTGTGAGGAATTATTTTCATACCCATCCGAAGCATTTCATAAATTCTTTTCATTGTGGTCCTCCGAAGGCCATCATTTCAGAATATTTATTCGTTCTCAGTTTTCAACTTCGTTCTCCAAATATTCTTCATTGATGTCTCTTCGTTCGTCTCCATATTTTACGGTGGTTCATTCAAGTTACTCTTTCGTTGTTATCGTATCAATTCATTTGTTCTTTTCACAATCCTACCGGTGGTTCATTGAAGATTTACCCAAGTTTGTGCGAGATCTCTCTTAATTCTTTCCAACGAGAATAAGTAGTATGCCAAATCCGTTGCTTGTCATCAATTTAATTGGTGAAGGAGATGCATGACATAATTCTTATTCTTATTCCTTCAAGGTGTTTTAATCCCTTCCTTCGGAGCTTGTTCATCATATCATATCCTTGGTTCTAAGTTGTTCATCTTGTTTTCCGGAGCTCCAAGTTATTTCAATTATATCATTTCAAAGCTCAATCTAATTCATTGCAGGCCTTGAATCTTATTCTTTTCATCTTTCACTTCTCATGCTTTCATCACCGGAGTTCTCATGGTGGTTCATCATCAATTAATTCATCCTCGAAGTTTTCATCAGGATTCTTGTTGGAGCTCAAGCATTCTTCATCATGCTTTCCAATTGCAATTCTTTCTACCTTATCTTTTCAGATGGTGTTATGTCATTCTTGACAATTCCTTCACGTTTCGTGATTCACGAGTTATCAAGAATGAGATATTTAAAACCATCATTTTTCTTTGTTCAGGAGATCTTTCCAACCATTCTATTTATTTGTTGCAGTTATCTTGGGTTGTATTTCACCTAAAAGATTTCCCTGAGAATTGCTGCTATTATGGTGCTTATAAATGACCCAAGTTCTTCATTTATCATTCTGGTGAAATAAGTTTATCGTCTCCTTGTTGATCTCAATCCAATCAAATATTTCCGTCAGTGGCTGGTTGTCAACTCTTAATTTTGAGATGTTTTCCATAAGCCCACATCAAGCTTATTCTTTTGTTGTTGATTATTTTCAACAACTCCGTTCAGCCCTTCTTCGTAAGGATGTTTTCATATTCATTCGTGGGAGAAGTTGTATTTTTCTTCCCCATTCAATTCTTTCATTGAGTTATACTCTATTCTTTCATTCCGGAGGCTTTGCGATATTGCTCTCTTCGAACCATCATCTTGTCATATCGAGATCATGTTCTTCCCTTGCTTGTCCATTTAACCGGAGTGTTATGTCCTTTTTTCAAGTTCTCTCATCTTTTCATGTTTTGTCTCTCTTTTCAACCGGAGTGCTGTCTGAATTTTTTCTTACCCCTTGTGCCATTCTTTTAATTGTTTCGGAGGCAGTGTGTTGTTGAATTCATCAAGTATCTTCCAATCTTCCCAAGTTCTTGTTAATTCCTTCCATTTTCAGACGGAGTGCTGTCCAAATTCTGTCATTCTTATTCCTTGGCTATAACATTGCAGTTTCATATTCTTTTGGTCCGCGAGCTCGTGTTTTATGTCTTTCAACATACAAGGTTCTCGTAATGCTCCTTGTTCCTCTTTTCCAACAGAGTGTTTCATCTTCGTTCATCTCCATTCTATTCTTTCTTTCAAGATTGCTTAATCTCTCAGGTTCGTGGTTTCACTCCTTTGTCAAAGAAGCAACTTTGTTTTACCTCTTCTTTTCCGTTTCACCCGGTGCCATCTCTAGGATCTCGGGTCGAGATCCTCTGTTAGTGTGGGAGAGTTGTGACGCCCGAAGACCTACGTCCCAGAAGATCCCAGAAGATTCCAGAAGATTCCAGATGTTCCGGGTTCTTCCGTGTGTGTCTTTGTGCTTGCGTTATTTATTTTTGCATTGCATCATATCATCATGCCATCATGTCTTTATTTTTGCATCTCAACTTAAATAAATCGTGTGGACCTTCGGTCCATTTAAATCGAGGGAAGAATGTCTTCTCTTTAAAACATATAAAAGCCTCTCAATATTATTAGGGAGCTATATAATAATATTCCATTTGTGTGGAATTAACCCAACACACTTGCATATATTCCCCATGCCTTTTCCATATCAAGCTTGTCTTCAAAACCTTGCCAATAATTCTTTTCCGTTGTTTCGAGGTTCCTCCGAAAATTCGAACATTTTTGGACACTTCTATAATCAAGTCTTAGTTCAAACCCATTTGAATTAAACTCAAATGTGTTTGAATTATATTTTTCGATCTTGCCTTTTTCTATTTTTTTTCTCGAACCGTGCTCATTTTATGATGCCCGAGAAAAATACTCCCATGTGCTAACTTTTGCCCTAACCCCCTCCTCATTTTTATTCTCTTCTCTTATTTTGGTTTCTGCTAAAAACCAGATAAGGGAGTGAAGACCAGCCCCGCAGCTGCAGGCCTCAGGTCCTTCTGGCCGAGCCGGCCCAGCCTCCCTTCCCTCCTGGCCTTTTTCTCTCTCCTCAGCCTTCTGGCCCATCTCTCCCTTCTGGCCCATTGGCCCGACAGCAGCCTCCCGAACCCTAAGCGACCGATCCTCTCGCATCTCTCCCCTCGCTCTCTCTCACTTCGCCGCCGGTTCTTTCCCCTAGCCCCGCAACCTCTCGATCTCTCCTCTGTCACCCCATCATCCCGAGCCCCGATTTCCCGCCGCAGCCTGCGCCTTCCGCCGCAGCCATCCGTCACCAGCGTCTCGCGCCTCTCTAGCGCCAGGGTCGCCAGCAGCCCGAGCCCCAGGCACCGACGCCTCCTCCTCACCGTACCGGGCTGCCTCGCCTCCATGCCATGAGCCGCCGGGCCGGCCAGGAGCGCCTGCTCCTCTTCGACGCCAGGGGTCGCCGCCATCGCCTCCAAGGCCGCAGGCCGAATCCCGCGGCCGCGTCGCCAACCCGCGCCTCTGCGCCCTTCCCTCCGCGCCAGAGGAGCTTCCGCGACCCCTCCTCATCCGGATGCGCGCAGCTCCAGCGTCGAGCCCGCAGTTCTTCCCTCCGGTGCGCCAAGGCCAGCACCGCAGCGCCCCTCCCCTGCTTCACGCCAAAACTGCTGCTGCTGCTATGTTTTTTTCGCCATGACGCTGCAGTCCCTCCTCTGCTGCGACGGCGCCGCCACGCCTCCTTCTGCAGTCCCTCCACCGGCGCGCTAAGCCTGCTGCTGCTGTGCTTCTTCGTTGGCCTCGTGTTGTTGTTTTGGTCCAGCGGATTTTCGTCAAGTTCCACGACACGTGACAAGTACATCTACGAACGGGAACGCCTACACGACGACACTACACGACGCGTCAAGTACCTCTCCGATGCCCAAGTTCGACTACATACGGCGATACGTCAAGTACCACTACCGTCGCGAGAACGAGAACCCCCAAGTACCACGACGACCGACTCGACAAGTACACCTACCGATGAACGAGAACAACTACTTCCCTCTACGGCATGTACCACTACCGTCGCCCGGAAACGATGGATGCGCCAAGTACATCTACGAACTCGACGCCCGAACGTCTACCGTCGCCCCGTGTACCACTACTTCCCTCTACGGAACGACTACTCATTGGCGACCTCGTGAACGGCTACTTCCTCTCCGAACGTGAACGACTTCTTCCTCTACGCTCTCGAACCGCCCCGTGAACGTTTGTTCCGAAGGTATAACCCCGAGACGATGCCCCGTCGAATGCATGCTTGTGTTGTATGAGATGTTTCCCGTGTGTGCTCCGTGCCCGTTTCGTCCGTTTGTCATGTTCCTCGGTTGCCTCATCGCCGACTCGTGGGAACCCGGTGACGGGATCACCCCACCTTTCATCTTGTTCGACTCGTTCACTCCACCATTTGCTTTTGCACCGGTCTCTCAACAAGTTACCGGAACCGATATGATGCCGTTGCATCATTTTCGGATCGTTGCCGTGGCACCCTTTCCTTCCACCACGGTGACAAATGCTTCTTATCTCTTCATGTTAATGTTTAACTAAATTGCATAAAACTTGATCATATCATCCGCATCATGTTAACAACATTGATATGTTAAATTGTTGTTTGCTTATAATTACTAAACATGCTCATGGGGATTTTCTGGATTTGTTGTTGTTATTTTTCCGGCCTCATTTAAAATGCCTAAATAGTGTAGTTTTATTATGCTTCACCTCTTGCTATGTTAAAACATTTAATCTTGTCTTGTAAATAACGAGAGTCAATTAAATAATTATAATGTGGTGTTTCGTCAATATGCAACTCGTTGCATATTGAGCTCCACTTAACTTGTAGTACTTGTTTGTGCTCTTTGCCATGCCATGCATAATTAAACCGGACATGCATCATACTTGGATGTGCATCGTATGCCATGTTTATGATTTGTGTGTTTACCATGTTGTTTGCTTCTTTCCGGTTGCTTCTCTTGTTAGCTTCGGTTTCGTTCCGGAGTTGTGAGGATTCGCTCGACTATGTTGCTCCGTCTACTTCTTGGATCTGTTCTTCTCCCTTGCGGATTCCCAGGCAAGATGATCATACCCTTGGATACCTTTACTACCATTGCCATGCTTAGTTGTCTCGATGCTATCGTTACATGTCGCGCTACCCATCTTTTATGTCAGCCTCTCCTTGTTGCCATGAAACCTCTAACCTTTTGACACCTTCCTAGCAAAACCACTGTTTGGCTATGTTACCCGCTTGCTCAGCCCCTCTTATAGCGTTGTTAGTTGCAGGTGAAGATGAAGATCGTGCCGGGAGGGAACTTGTTGTTGGAATATCACAATATCTATAATTATTATTAACACACCTATATACTGGGCATGGGTGGAAGGCTCACTACAACAAAATCCTCCCTATACCAACGCATTTGTACCAACGATACTGTAGGATCTGTTGTTTATCCCACCTCCCACCTCCCGCACTTACAGCTAACCTCCTCGTCCCCAAGCCTTCCACGCTTAGAGCCAACCTCCTCTCCCTAAAATAAATCAAACCTCCCCGTAAACACCCACCTCATCCGCCATATCTCTCCCCCGATTCCCCTCTTTCTCATCTGACTTCCATGACGAGCCGCCGCCACCTTCGATTCTCCCTAAATCCGGCGATGTCCCGCACCGTCGCTCATGGGCCAGGCTACCCCTCAGCACACTCGTCCTATATTCCTCCTTGGCGACGTCCTCGACGCCACTGCACGTCTCCCGCAGTAACTCTAGTCGACACGGATCGTCGGCGCAGCTCGCTCGCCTCTGTTCCAGAGGTCAATACTCCGCATCGCTGCTTCCGCCTTCCGGCTCAGGCATGGATCTGAAACAAGCTGTGGTGTAGGGTGCTGCTCCCTTCTCTCGGTGGTGGTCGGCAGTGGAGACAGGCCCGAGGGGAGAGGAGCATGTGGTGGAGCTCCGGCCGTGTTCCTCAACTATCAATTGGATTCCGCACGTGCGGGTGGTTCTTCTGGCTCGCGAAGCCTTCGGCGGCGATGGCGCTCCTTTTGGATTTATTTTGGTGCCCGACGTGCTTTGGTTGCCCGGCGTGCGTTTGTCTGCAGTTGCGTGTGTACTTGGCTCGTGTGCATGTGTGTGTGTGTGGTGCGTGCGTGCCTGCTGACTGAAAGTACAGGTACAGCCCTATTACACTGATTGTTTGCTACTGCCACTAATTGCTATGCCGATGCTACTGATTTTGCTGCTCCTTGGTTCCTATACAGTAGACACTTGCTATCGCCGCTGGTTGCTATTGCTGCTGCCGCTGATTGCTATTGCTGTTGCTACTGATTTTCCTACTCCTTAGTACATATACAGTAGATAGAAGATAATATGCATTCCCAAATAAAAGTAGAAGATCTGTATGTTTTAAAATTCTTGCAAATTGAAACAACTACTTGTTATCTCTTCTCTGATCTTTCTCTTGATCAGATTCTCTTTTATGCTCTCCATTGCAAAAAATTACTCTATATGTACAATGCATACAATAATAATCACGGAACCCTCTAGCTCCTTTATGATTCCATGGTTCCTTGTCCTTGCAATTGTTGGTATTATTTGTTCCACCTGTATATCATCATGTGATTTTTTTCCCTTGCAATTTTTGTGCCTGCAAGATGTCAGCTAACGTCTTTCAGTTTCTAAACAGATGCAGAAACTATGATGTTGGTATGAAACTGTCCTACAGGTCAGGTTTCGAACTGTTGACAATAGATGTGCAGATCGATAGATTGTGTTAAAATCATTAACTTGCTTGGTCTGATTGTGTAAGGGATTAACTTGCTTAATGGCGTGCAGCTTCACGGGCAGATGGAAATGTACACCTTATGACATAATCACAGAAAGTCGAGCAACCCATTCACTTACTTGATAAACCCTCCCCTGGTTCAGGCCACTAAGGTGTCCATTTCCTTATCTCCTCCTCGTGACGTAGCATTCTTATTTATTCCATATCCTTAATTTTTACACTAACTGGTCCAATGACTCTTTGTCAGTTAAGTGTGCCAATATATGTCTATTTTTCCGGTCTTAACGACATGACAAATGACACATGATTAGGGAGCTGAGTTGTGACCAAAGATCAAATCCTCTTGGTTATATGATATTCTACATTGGTAGGAAAGGCACATGGGTAGTGTTTGCTAAAACCGGGTAAGTACTGACATAAAATTGTTCATCCATTAGTTAGGTTTTCTTTTATTCAGATTGTTCAGCCATTACATAGGTAGTCCCTAATGCATTTCTTAAATATATATTCAACTTAGTGCTAGGTTGGTCTTGAAGAATTAAATAATGCCGCATTAAATTATTTTTATTTCCCTATAAATACCTTGGATCCTACCTTCTCTAGAAACAAAAATCCACTACTTTTTCCTAGACTCTAAAGAAGTGTTTCTTTTTCATGTTGTTTCTTCTACTGGTTGTAAGAGTCTTATTCTTGATTGAGAAATTATAATGTGACATTTTAGTTCTCAGGTAACTACGAAGTCTTGTGTGATGTAGATTAGTTAATGATTTTGAGCTATTGGTGTTGAGTTCCTTTCTCCTAATACTACATGGCGTTTAGTACATCATACCAAGCATGAGCATGACGTGAGACACTAAACTAGTTAATGTTTAGACCTTTGGAAACGGAAATATCCACTTTTATGTAGTCAATATTATTGCTTACCTACTCATCATTTAGTTGGTTGCTGAATTCATCTCATTGTTGATATAATATAATGTTTGGATAATTGTTAGTAGTGAATACATGTTGCTGGCTGTTAGTAGGGAACAGGCACACACAATTGGCAAAGATAATCAATATTTTAACATGTCCTCCTACTAAGTTATTTGTCAGATATACATAAGATTATGTCTTTCCCCCAACAATATTTTCTTGCACACTTTGTACTTTTTATGTGGATCCTTTTACGTACAGTGCATAGTATGTATATTTTTAAACTTCATTTCGAATTTACGCCTAAATAGTATTATGATTTTTCTTTGTAGGTTGAGAATTTCAATACAAGATGATAACTTGGATCTTCGAGAACATATGATGATTCTTGGTACTTGGAGGAGAAACAAGAACGTGTTTAGAAATTCTATATTTTATTTCATTTTATTTTCTAAGGAGATGATGTACCCCTAGTAGATGATACTTCTGTTGTACGTAATGTAACAGATGGTTCCATTGAATAAATATATCATTTTCATTTCTACTCTATTGAATTTTGCTAAAGTTTTACCTTGTACTGCCATTCAAACTACCAACTGTTACAAATGATTATATCTGAAGGTTATTCTATTTTGCAAGCACAAACAGTGTTATAAATGATTATATATGGAGGTTATTCTATTTTGCAAGCACCAACGCATAGAAGCGTTGCTTGAATCCGTTGTTGCTTTGCAACACATTATTTACTCGATTACCAATGGATCTATATACGTTGTAGTAGACCCTTGCAACGCCACCAACGGCAACACACATGAGTCCGTTGGTGTAGACCTTAGCAACGCTAATATAGACAAACGACAACGCTTCTATGCATTGCTGAAGGGGGGTTCTTGTTGTAGTGGCTTGGCCTTTTGCTCGGTGTTTTGTTCCACTCATGCCACCTTAGGCGCCGATAAACCAGCATTATGTTCCTTGATTTTGCGTTCCTTACACGATGGGTGGATGGGGACCCCTTGAAAGTTCGACTTTGAATAAAACTCCTCCAGCAAGGCCCAACATTGGTTTTAATTTGCCTCATAATAACAACTTAATTAATTAATTAAAATTGCATAGGGGGTCGCGTCCCCTAGGATTCTTTTCTACATAGCAGGGGAGCCAGTGCTGATGGTGTTGGTCCCAAACGGGGAGACTGCGGGGCCGCCTTGGGGAAACTCGAGGTATCTGGTATAACCTGTAGGATCACCCATCCGGTTGTGGCCTGAGACGAGATACGCGAGGCTACTATCAGGGTGTCGGCACGCCGGGAGGTCTTGCTGGACTTGTTTTACCATTGTCGAAATGTCTTGTGCTACCGGGATGCCGAGCCTGATCGGATTTCCCTAAGATAAGGGGTGATGATATTATATTTATCACTTCAGCTAATCATGAGAGCTTGTGATGGGCTAAGTTGGAACACCCCTGCAGGGTTATGATCTTTCGAAAGCCGTGCCCGCGGTTATGTGGCAGATTGGAATTTGTTAATGTCCGGTTGTAGAAAACTTGTCAGAGGATCCGAAGTAAAACACACAACTGTGTGAGTAACCGTGACTGTCTCTTTTCACTTTGAGAAGAGGACACGGTGGGGTTATGTTTGATTCGTATGTAGTTCATGATCTTTAGCGATCACTACTTTTGCGACCGTTTGCGTAGATGCTCATCTTATTCTGGTACTCGTAAGTTAGCCACCATATTTGCTTAGCCGCTGTTGCAACCTCACCACTTTACCTCTTCCTACCCATAAAGCTTTGCTAGACTTGATACCCATGGTTATGGGATTGCTGAGTCCTCGTGGCTCACAGATACTACAACACCAGATGCAGGTTCAGCCGAGTTTGATGCAGGAGAGGGATCAGTACTTCACTGGGAGCTCGATGAAGAGTTTGGCCTTATGCTTGCGACGTTTTCGACGATCAGTAGCGGTTTCTACTAGGATTCGATCCTGACCTGTGGCCTTATGTTGTTTGGTATCTTTCTTTTGGATCTTCGCCCGTAGTCGGGTTGTGATGTTTTGAATGATGATTTGCTTATGTAATGTATTGTGTGAAGTGGCGAGTGTAAGCCAACTATCTCCTTTTGCAATTTAATCCCTCTTTTACATGAGTCGTGCAAAGATACCAAACTTGAGATCATTCTAGGATGGGCTTATACCTTTAAGTCGTGCCTCGACACGTAGGAGGTATAGTCCCATCCTGGGCATTACACACAAGCTCTTTGTGGACTATGGTGTATGCTGAGGCCCGGCGTTGAACTTGTCGTGCCAAAGTTTCTTCTGCTGGCAGCTCTCCTTTGAGCAGGAATGTGAGGATTGGCTGTGCCCAAGACGACGCTGAGACTCATGTTGCCTCGGCCAGAGAGACCAGGGCGGTTGGGCTGGGAGGCGGAGGGCTGGGCTGAGCCGCCTATTGTGCATCCAAAACCCCTGAGCCGTCTGCTGGAATCGACGCCTCCTGGCCGTCTGCTGGAGCAGTCCCCGGGCCAGGAACCGGCGCGGCTACAGAGGGTCTGTCTGTTGGAGTTGGAGTGTCGTGGCCGCCTGCTGGGGCAGTCTCTGGGCCGGCTGCCGAAGTTGCAAGGTCGCCTGCTCCAGGGTCGGCTGGTATAAATATTGATTCCGACTCTTGTGAAGGCTTGATAGACGGCTTGCGCTAGCATTGGAGAGATACGCCGGCTGGTATTGCTTGGTGGGTGGAGCCGATTCGTGCCAAGGTGTCGGCTTGCATGTTAACGGCCCGTGGTACGTGGAGGAACTCACATCCATCAAAGTGACCACTGATCTGCTAGACAAGGAAGCGATAGCTTGCCATGTTTGCATCCTTGGCGTCCCAGTCCCCAGATGACTGCTGGACAACCAAGTCTGAGTCACCATAGCACAGCACTCGGCGGATGCCAATCTCCTTGGCCATCCAGAGCCCGTGGATGAGTGCCTCGTACTCGGCCACGTTGTTGGAGGCGGCCAAGTGGATCTGCAGGGTATACTTGAGCTTGTCGCCTTTGGGGGAGGTGAGGACGACGCCGGCTCCCAGGCCGGTGCGCATCTTTGACCCGTCAAAGTGCATCCGCCAATGGGTTGAGTCTGGCACAGGAGGCAGGTACTGGGTTTCGGCCCAATCGACGAGGGAAGTCGGCCAATGCCTGCGACTTGATGGTGGTGCGTGGCTGGTAGAAGATGGTGAAGGGGCCCAGCTCAATGGCCCACTTGGCCACTCTTCCTGAGGCATCTCTGTTCCCCATGATTTCAGCAAGCGGGGCCATGCAGACGACCGTGACAGAATGCTCTTGGAAGTACTGCTTGAGTTTCTTGGCGGTGAAGTACACGCCGTAGCACATCTTCTCGTAATGGGGGTAGTTCTGCTTGGATGCTGACAACACTTCGCTCAAGTAGTAGACGGGCCTCTGGACGGGCAAGGCTCTGCCGTCCTCTGGGCGCTCGACTACAATGACAGTGCTGACCACCCGGCTGGTGGCGGCTATGTAAAGGAACATGGGTTCCTTGTCTGCTGGTGCCGCCAGGACAGGCGGGGTGGACAGCAGTCGCTTGAGCTGCTGGAAAGCTTCGTCTGCCTGGTCGTTCCACTCGAAGCACGTGGTCTTCTTCATCAGTTGGTACAGGGGGAGTGCCTTTTCTCCCAGCCGGCTGATGAAACCGCTGAGAGATGCCAGGCACCCCGTGAATCTCTGGACATCCCGCACACGGGTCGGCCGTTCCATCCTCTCAATGGCCTTGATCTTCGCTGGATTGCACTCGATGCCGCGTTCGGATACCAGGAAGCCAAGGAGCTGGCCGGCCGGTACCCCGAAGACACATTTCTCCGGGTTTAGCTTAATCCGAAAGCGGCGCAGGTTCTCAAACGTTTCTTGGAGATCCTCCAAAAGGGTTCCTCTCTTCTCCGTCTTCACCACAATATCGTCCACGTAAACGTGGGCGTTCCTGCCAAGCTGCTTGAGGAGACACTTCTGCATGCAACGCTGAAAGGTGGCGCCGGCATTTCTCAAGCCGAACGTCATGGTCAGGTAGCAGAAGGCCCCAAACGACATGAGGAAGGCGGTCTTCAGGCGGTCGGCTAGATCAAGCTTGATTTGGTGGTACCCCGAATAAGCATCAAGGAAAGACAGCAGCTCACATCTGGCTGTGGAGTCGATCACTTGATCTATTCGCGGTAGAGCAAACGGGTCTTTAGGGCAAGCTTTGTTTAGGCTGGTGTAATCAATGCACATGCGCCATTTGTTGTTCTTCTTCAGCACTAGGACTGGATTCGCAAGCCACTCGGGATAAAATACTTCCATGATGAAGCCGGCTGTTAGCAGGCGGGCGACTTCTTCCCCAACGACTCTTCTCTTCTCTTCTGACAGGCGGCGCAGCGGCTGTCTGACAGGCTTTGCATCTTCTCTCACGTGTAACTTGTGCTCGGCGAAATCCGTCGGAACACCTGGCATGTCCTTGGGGGACCATGCAAAGATGTCCCGATTCTCATGGAGAAAATCGACGAGCTCGCTTTCCTATTTGCTGTCTAGGCTCGACCCTATGACAGCAAATCGCTCTGGGTGAGACGGGTCCAAGGCAATCTTCTTGGTGTCCTTGGCTGGCTGGAACGAGCCTGCGGCTCCACCTCCCTGGGATCGGCTGGTATGGCCGGCTGCTCGCCAGCCATTGCCACCAGCCGCTCCAGACGGCGCTTCTCCTCAGCCACGACAAGGGACTCTGCCAGGCGGCTGCTGGCTGTTGCGCATGCAATGGACTTCTCGTAGTTCCCGGCTATGGTGATTATTCCTTTGGGGCCAGGCATCTTCATCTTGAGGTAGGCATAATGGGGGACTGCCATGAACTTTGCAAGAGCTGGCCGGCCCAAGATCACGTGGTAGGGACTTTGCAGGCTCACCACTTCAAACCAGACCGGCTCCCTCCGGAAGTGCATCTTGTTGCCAAACAGGACATCGACCCTGGCCTTGCCGATTGGTGAGCAAGAGAGGCCTGGCACAATGCCATGGAACACGGTTCTGGTAGGCTGAAGTTGCTTTTCTTTGATGCCCAACTTCTCCATGGTGTCTCGGTACATGATGTTGATGCTGCTGCCGTCGTCTACCAGCACCCGGGAGAAACGACAGGCCCGCCTGTCAGTGGAGAGGGTGGCATCCAGGACCAAGGCATAGGCTCCTGGCGAAGGCATGACAGTCGGGTGATCCTCTCGGCTCCAGCTGACAGGCCTTTCAGACCAATGCATGAATCCCGGGCCCTTGACGGCAACAGTGTTGACTTCTCTGCGTTGCTGGCGCTGGCTGTGCCTATCGTCCGCCTGGCTAGTGAAGACAACATAGGCTCCGTTTTCTTCTGGGAATTTGTCCTGGACCTAGCCGCCAGGGCGGGCAGCCGGCAGATTAGGAGGTGGGGCCGGCGGCCCAGCAGGCGGCGGTGGCAGAGCTTCCCCCCTTGCAATTCTTGTGAGCCAATGACACTTTCGCGTTGTGTGGTTGGAAGGCTTCGCGCCACTGTGGAACTTGTAGGGGGCATCCAGGGCTTGATCAAAGGAGAAGGCCGGTTGCCATACCGGCTTGCCACCCTTCTGGCGCTTGGGTCCTGCTTGAGCTTTTGGCTGCTGGCCGTCGACCGCCACTACCAGCGGGCTGTTGGTAGCTGGCGCGTGGGCCTTGTGCTTCTGGTCGCTTGTCTGCTGGCGCCGGCTGGACTCTCCTGCCGGCGTCTTGGAAGTTGGAGGGGTCATCTTGCCAGAAGCATCCACTTGCAGCTCGGTCTTCATGGAGGAGTCAGCGGTGGCGTACTTGTCTGCTATGCTCAGCAGTTCATCCAACGTGGCCGGCTCATCACAAAGGAGCCGGTGTTTGAGTAAGGTGCCTTCGCTGCACCCGGCCGTGAAATACTCGATGGCTTGTACCTCGTGCACTCCTTCACAAGAGTTTCGCAGCTCTGCCCAGCGCGTCAGATAGTCGCGGGCCGACTCGTCTGGGCCTTGGACGCACAGGGAGAGCTGACGTGGCTTGGGAGGACGCTTGTAGGTGCTGGTGAAGTTGCGAGTGACGGCGTCGGTGAAGTCCAGCCAGCCGTTGATGCTATTGGGCTTAAGGTTGTTCAGCCACGTCCGAGCCGTGCCCTGGAGCATGAGGGGCACGTACTTCACCGCTACATGCCTGTTGCCGGTGGCTATGCTAACGGCCGTGGAGTAATCCACCAGCCAGTCCTCTAGTTTCACTGATTCGTTGTACTTGGGGGTGTCTCTGGGGAGCGAGAAGCCCTTGGGAAAAGGCTCATTGCGGATGCGAGGGCCGAAGCAGGCCGGACCGAGGTCATCTTCTTCTTCAACCGCCTGGGATCGAGCCAGACGGTCCAGGGGGTGGTGGGCGTCGTTCTCCCCAACCCCCTCACGGCGGCCCAAGCGTCTTGCCAGAGAGGGGTGGTCAACAGGCGGAGGAGACACGCGCCTCTCCCGCCTGGGAGGAGGCGGATGTTCCCCTCGCCGTTCTACGGCCCTTGGGCGGCCGTCTTCGTCGCGCTTGATGATGACGCGAGTCTGCCGGCTGCGGCTGGCAGCGGGCTCTGGGTCTCGTCTGTTGGTGGCACGGACTGTTGCAGAGCGAGACGTGGCTCCTTGCTCCCGCCGCAAAGGGCGGTTGTCTGCGTGCGCGCCGGCCTCTAATACCCTGCGACGGGCCTCCTGCTGCGTGGCAGCAGCGTCGAGGAGCTGGCGGGCGCGCCGAGTCATGCAACGAAGCTCGTCTCCCTCTAAGTGGCCCATCTCATCGACAGCCGCCTGGGCAGCCCTTAGGTTTTACGACGGAGTGAGGTACACAGGCCGCGGGGCCCCCAGCATGTCTGCTAGCAGTCCGCCGCGATCGTGGACGGCGCCGGCTCGGCTAGGCTCGCCAGCAGCTGGCGTGCCACAAATGGCGCGGTCCATCTCGCGGCGATAAGCTTCGGTGAGGCGTCGGGAGGCTGCCAATTTGTTGGCGCTGTCGAGGAGCGAGACGCGGAGCGCCTCCAACGCCGCGCCATCTGCCCCCACCGCGACAGGAGCGGCGAGGTGCTACAGAGCGGCCTCGAGTGGGTCTGGGCCCGTCCTGTTAGATGGTTCGCCGTGGTCGGTGACGAGCACCTCCGTGACGGTGCTGATGGTGCTGCCGATTGGAAGAACGGGGAGGGGGTCGTTGATGATCTCCACGTGCTTGGGGAAGGAGTCGACTGGCCTTGCGTTGAGGTCGACGATCATGTCTACCGGTGGGTCAGAAGAGCCCACTGACTCCACGTTAGAGGCGCGCTCGTCGACGATGTGGAGCTTGTCGAGGAGCTCGACGAGGAAGCTCTCTGGTGCCACTGGCTCGGCCGCCGGAGAGGGTTCGTCGTGGATGCGGACGGCGCCGAGCAGATCGGCGAGCCCGCTCATGGCGCATGCGGCCTCAGCGCTGCAAAGCATCCCGGTTTCCATGCCAGCGGGCGTGCCGGGCTGGCTACTCTTGCCAGGAAGGAACAAGGTTCCCGTCCAGAACATGTCTCCAGACGACAATGCACCTAGCCCCACGGTGGGCGCCAAAAGTCGGGGTTTTGGAATGACATATGCCAACGGATGGCTTATCATGCATGGGGTCAAAAGAACGTCGCCGGGCTCGGGAAGCGGGATAAAGCGGAACTTAGGTCGCCTACGGATCTTACCCAGGTTTGGGGCTCTCCGAGGAGATAACACCCCTAGTCCTGCTCTGCGGGGGCTCCGCGTCATGACTGATATCACTAAGGTAGCTACAAGGTTGCTCCTTGAGCTGTGTGGTCTGAAGGAAGAAGATGAACAAAGCTAGCCCACCTTCTATCTCTCTCTGCTAGGGTTTAATCTTGCAACCTTCCAACTCCTCCTCATGGAGGACCCTGGGGGGTTTATATAGGCCTACCCCCAGGTATACAATGGTAATCTTGACGGTGTGGCTCCCAGCCGTCAGTGTCTTCTGGCGCCGGCTTTGCCGCTTGCCTGCTGGGGCCCGCCGCCCGCGGGCCCTATGCGATTGTCTTTCACTGTAGATGTGCCTCTGCTGACGACAGCCTTGCCGAGAGGGAAGTGGCTACAGTACCATCGCCTCCCGCCGTACGCTACCGCCACGCCCTGTCCTGTCATCTGGATGAGGCTCGAACTTCTAGGGTCAGGATTGCTGTCTGTTACCAGGCGGCCGTCTCCCCTGGCCGTCTGCCAGGGGTGGCTTTTTCATGAGCTACCCACTGACCGATGGGGCCAACCGCCTGCTGGCCCCGCCGTCTGCGGGTAGTGGGATCGTGTCCTCCTCTGACTGATGCTTGGTCACAAACAGCGTGGCTACAGTGACCCGCTGCTAGGCTTCTCGCCCCTCGTTGGTTACCCCAAGTGGAAGGTGTGGGATGTAGTGTTGCGGAAGTTTTTCCCTTGGCAAAGATACCAAGGATCGAATCCCCAGAGACTCCTAGGTTCAACAATAAGGTGTCAACTGCTACGGCGCCAAATATTAGCAATCAACGTGGACCTGCACACAGATACAAATAACTTTGCTCGCAACGAGTACAGAGAGGTTGTCAATCCCTCCGGCCTTGTAGTTCGCAAAGGATTAAATGCAAGTGATAGTAGTGATAGATATAATTGCAATAGTAAATAATAGCGAAAAGTAAATAGCGGATGTGATCAATGATGGTAATATGGACCGGAGTCTCATGATGTTCACTAGTGATGTCTCTCTCCCAAAAGACGATAAAACAGCTATGTGAGGTAAACGAATTACAGCTGGGCAATTGACAGGACCATGTGCGCAAACCAATGCTGACTACATTGCAAGAAAGGTTGAGGTTCAAAGCATGGGCGGTACGCCAAAGTAAGTAGACCGAAATCCATCAATATCTACTACTAATCATCCACCTTGAGATATCTATCCAGAACATCTCGCTGGTATTAAGTTGCGAGTCCCACCCATAGTGTAAACTCAATGCAACAGACAACTGCATTAAAAGAACTTTGCGTAAAGTAAACAATACTTGCACCCGCGGGCACAAGCACCGTTGTTTTCCCCCTTGTGGCAACAGCACATCCCCTAGACTCATGTTTCTGTCACTCAAACTAGTCATCGAGGGGCATGAACCCACAATCAAGCATGACGTTCCCTCTTGGAGTCACTACCTATTACTTGGCCAAAGCAATAAATAACAACGGAGAACATGCAAGAATTACTTACGAACATAAATATAAAAGAGGTAGATCAAATATATTACTCAAGCACAATCTGAACATAATCTCATAATCCATCGGATCCCAGCAAACTCATCATAGCAACAGCATAAGGATTACATATGTGCCTCGATCATGTAGGGCAGCTCACGAGGACTAATTAGTGAAGCACAAGAAGGAGAGGAGAACATCACATAGCTACTGGTCATGGACTCATGGTCCAAGGGAGACTACTCACAACTCATCCGGGAGGCGTCCATGGTGGTGGAGAGGCTCCCGGTGGTGATCCTCCCCTCCGGCAGGGTGCCGGGAAGAGTTCTCCTGGTGCTCCCAATCTTGGAAGCGGCGGCGGCGACGGAACAGAGATGAGATCGCGAAAAGGGTTCCTCCCTCAATGGTTTCGGGAGACGCTTTAAATATATGCCAAAGGGGGGCATCGGAGGAGCCTCGAGGGGCCCAGGCGCCCCCCAGAGCGGCCCAGGGGGGCGCCGCCAGGGCGCCTGGAGCCCTGGTGGCCCCCCCGGCTGTCCTTCGGGTGCACGGTAGTTTCTGGAACGCTGATTTTTTATATAATTTTTCTGGATTTTTCCTGGCAGTTCTCGTAATGTGAAAACCTGAAATACAAAAACAGCCGAAAACAGAAACTGGCACTGGGGTGCACTGAGTTAATAGGTTAGTCCAAATATGATCAAAAGTGTATGGAAGTGTATAAATATCATAGCAATATCACCCAAAAGAGGCATGGAGCAAGCAGAAATTATAGATACGTTTTGGACGTATCAACATCCCCAAGCTTAATTCCTGCTCGTCCTCGAGTAGGTAAATGATAACAAGGATAATTTCTGTGATGACATGCTATTAACCATATAGGACTTACTCATAGTCATATGACAAAAGCTTACTGAGACAATGAATCTATAGTAATTAAGTTGCCTCATGAGAAAATCACAAAGGACTGAAAGTTTTACAATATGATACTGAAACATCAAATAGATTTGCAATGAACATGATGTGCAAATATGATAAAGTGATATCTAGCTTGCCCCCTTTAGTGAAGCAAAACATAAATGCAGGGGCACCTCCAAGGTTTAAGTGATGACTAGATACAATGATTTCAGAATAAACGATATCACAATCATGCAAAAGACAATGCTACTTTGGGACAATGCACATTACACTCAGAATGACAATCATGCTCTCAGTAGTTGGTGCTTTGAAGAAAGAAGGTGGAGACTCAACATAAAAGTAAAAGAATGGCCTTCGTAGAGGGAAGCAGGGATTACTCATGTGCTAGAGCTTTTTATTTTGAAAACATAGAAACAATTTTGTCAACGGTAGTAGTACTTCATACGTGTTATGCATAAGACATCCTATAAGTTGCAAACCTCATGCATCGAATACCAATAGTGCTCGCACCTTGTCCTAATTAGCTCGGATTTCCATGGATTGTCATTGCATTACATATGTTTCAACCAAGTGTCACAAAGGGGTACCTCTATGTCACCTGTACAAAGGTCCAAGGAGATAGATCGCATTTGATTTCTCGTTTTTGATAGATCTCAACTTGAGGACATCCATACCGGGACAACATAGAAAAGAGATAATGGACTCCTCTTTAATGCTTAAGCATATTCTCATAAGAGATTGAGGATTAATGTCCAAGCTAAAACTTCCACCATGATACATGGCTTTGGTTGGCAGCCCAATGTTCTTCTCTAACAATATGCATACTCAAACCATTCAACCCATGGCAAATCACCCTTACTTCAGACAAGACGAACATGCATAGCAACTCACATGACATTCAACAAAAGTGTAACAGTTGATGGCGTCCCCAGAAACATGGTTACCGCTCAGCAAGCAACTTATAAGAAATAAGATACATAACCAACATATTCTTTACCACAATAGGTTTTAAGCTACTTTCCCATGAGCTATGTATTGCAAAAACTGAAGGTTTTAAACGTAGCACATGTAAATTTACTTGGAGTGGCGGTGAAATACCACATATAGGTAGGTATGGTGGACTCATATGGCATAACTGGTTTAAAAGGATGTGGATGCACAAGCAGTCAGTCCGCTTAGTACAGGTGGAGGTTAGCAAAAGACTGGGAGCGACCAACTACGAGAGCAATGACGGTCATAATCATGCAGAGCGACAAAGCAACATTGAATTAGGCATGGAAGTTATATCGCTACTCAGAAATAAAAGATCATCAAGGCTTGATAGACTTTCTTTACAGTCTTAAATATGCGTGAGCATACGCCAAGTCAATCAAAATAAATTCTTGAGAGAAGATATTACTAAACCATACCACATCATTGGCAAACAAATCATGTTGGTACTCCAATAACACATTGCGAATCCCCCAGCTATTTGAGACTAACCACAAGAAAACCTGAACTACTAAGCACCATTATGCACGTAGCATCTTTATCATAGACATATCAACCAATGCAACAGAAGCAAACTCTCTTAATAAGATAAGCATGGTAATTAAAGAGAGTTCAAGCAACCAACTAAACAAAAGCTCTTTGAAAAGATAAGCATGAAAGCTAAGAGCTGAACATGATAGTAGCTATTAAAAGACAAAGAACACACACAACAAGGAGAGACATAAAAATTCTATGTTATGTTCTAGGTAGAAGTGGAGCGTGTTTCTCTCCCACATAAAGAAAGCTGAGTTCCGACTCGTTATGAAAAACTAAAGAAAACTAAAAGCAAGACGCTCCAAGCATAGCACATAACACATGAAGTGATTAAAATATAGTGGAACGAAAGACGAACTGATAATATTGATGGAGAAGGGGATGCACGGGGGCATCCCCAAGCTTAGACGCTTGAGTCTCCTTGAATATTTCTTGGGGGTGCATGGGGGCATCCCCAAGCTTGAGCGCTTGACACTCCTGAATCTTTTTATCATCTTCCCTCGCACACTTGAAAACTCCCTTCATACATAACTCATCATAATCTGATTAGCGAGGTTAGTACCCATAATAAAATAATTATACCTTGCTGGAAATAAAGATATTCTTGAAGGTCTACTGTTTCTCAAGATTGCCAAAAGGTTTTTGCAAAGAAAAAGCAAGCTCTTGGTTTGCAAAATGAAGGAAAGGCAAAACAGGACAGAATCTGTGAAAAACAGAACAACAGGTAGTAATTGATTTGTTCGGGGCACTTCTGAAACTCTAATAAAAAAACTCAGAACAGACGCACGAAATACAATTATATAGAGCACGCTGTCGAAAAAATTCAGACCAAAAAGATGATCTGGTGATTTTATACGAATTTTTCTATCCAAGGACAGAATCTGTTTCCTGGACAGCACCTCACAACTTTTGAACTTTCTAGCAATCAGAGGCTACACTTGGCACAAAATTGAAAAGTAAAGATACAATGATGATGCTACAGTAGTAACAACATCAAGACACAACAAAAGAAAAATAAATTTATTCATGTGGGCTGCCTCCCAAAAGCGCTTTCTTTTATGCCTTTAAGCTAGGCATAATGCATATAGATCAAGTTTTATCAAGAGTAAAAGAATAGCTAGCCTGTACAACGGACTCAAAAGGTAACTTGATCTTCTTTCGAGGGAAGTGTTCCATCCCTTTCTTGAGAGGAAACTGAAATTTTATATTACCCTCTTTCATGTCAATGATAGCACCAACGGTGCGTAAAAAGGGATGTCCCAAAATAATTGGACAAGAAGGATCACATTCAATATCCATAATAGTAAAAACAACGGGAACATAATTATCATTGACAACGATAAGAACATCGTCGATCCTCCCCAAAGGTTTCTTTATGGAAGAATCAACGAGACGAGCACCAAAAGAACAAGAATCATAAGGTTTCAATTTAAGCATATCATATATTCTTTTGGGCATAACAGAGGTACTAGCTCCAACATCACATAATGCATAGCAAGAGAAGTCATTCAATTTAATTTTTATCATAGGATCCCAACCATCTTCTAGCTTTCTAGGTATGGAGGCTTCTACTCTAAGTTTCTCCTCCCTAGCTTTGATGAGAGCATTAGTGATATGCTCTGTGAAGGCAAGGTTAAGCGTGCTAGTGCGGGGATCTCTAGACATCTTGTGAAGGAAATCAATAACTTCGGTAAGAGTGCAATTATCAAAATCAAGGTCACTAGCATCAAGTAAAGTGGTAGTGGTGTCCTTTAGGTTCACATGTTTGGTAGTTTCTATAGTCATAGCATCACCATTAATAGGTCCAATGGGACTAGGAGTACATTGGGTGCTAAGAGTTTGGATATCCTCAACAACTTGGATAGTAGCAACAGTGTGGTGGGTAGGAAGGCTCTTAATTCTATCCTCTTCCTCCCTTTCTCTAGCCCATCTTTCTTTAAGTTTAGCCATCATCCTAATATTTTCATTAATTTGCACTTGAGTAGCATTAATAGGAGTGACCTTCCTCTCCTCAAGAGGAGAAGTTTTAATTTTAAGCAATTCTATCTCATTGGCTAAATGGTCTACCTTCAAAGAGAGATCATCTAGTTTATGTAGTTTTTCTTCTACACTCTTATTAAAGACTTTTTGGGTAGTGATGAAATCTTTAAGCATAATCTCTAGTTCAGTAGTGGAGTTCTTGGTACTAGGATAAGCACTGTTGTTCCCATAAGAATTAGAGGGGAACGGTCTAGGATTGCTACCAAAATTACTCCTATAAGCATTGCTGTTAAAATTGTTTCTAGAGATAAAGTTCACATCTACTTGTTCTTGAGCAATCAAAGAATTTAAAGGAACATCACGAGGATCAACAGAGGATTGCTTCAAAAGTAGAGACATGATCAAGTCAACTTTTTCATTAAGGGAGGAAATTTCCTCGACAGAGTTTACCTTCCTACCTGTTGGAGCGCGTTCGGTGTGCCATTGGGAATAGTTGGTCACCAGCTCATCGAGAAGCTTCGTGGCAGCACCAAGTGTAGTTGACATAAAGGTTCCTCCCGCGGCCGAATCTAACAAGTTCCGCGAGGTAAAGTTCAAGCCTGCATAAAAAGTTTGGATAACCATCCAGGTAGTCAAACCATGAGTAGGGCAGTTCTTGATAAGAGATTTCATACGTTCCCAAGCTTGGGCAACGTGTTCATTATCCAATTGTTTAAAATTCATTATGTTACTTCTCAGTTCGATAATTTTAGCAGGTGGACAGTATTTTCCAATAAAAGCATCTTTGCACTTGTCCCATGAATCTATGCTATTTCTAGGCAAAGACTGAAACCAAATTTTAGCTCCTCCTCTCAAGGAGAAAGGAAAAAGCTTAAGCTTAACAATATTACCATCTATTTCTTGGTACTTTTGCATATCACAAAGTTCAACAAAGTTTTTCAAGTGTAAAGCAGCATCATCTCCAGCACCGGAGAATTGATCTTTCATAACTAGATTCAGTAAAGCAGGTTTAATTTCATATGAAGGTGCTGAAGTGGCAGGTGTAGTGATAGGTGTGCTGATAAAGTCATCGTTGTTGTGACTAGTGAAGTCACACAACTTGGTGTTCTCGGTGGAACCCATAGTAGCAAGCAAACAAGATAACTATTTTTGTGATTTTCGATAGAGGATACTAAAGCAAAAAAAACTGAAAGGTAAACTAACAAGACTAAAAGCAAAGGTAAAAGATAGCGTGCAACTCCCCTATCTTGAAGAGTGGAGTCCCCGGCAACGGCGCCAGAAAAACTCTTGCTAGGCTTCTCGCCCCTCGTTGGTTACCCCAAGTGGAAGGTGTGAGATGTAGTGTTCTGGAAGTTTTTCCCTTGGCAAAGATACCAAGGATCGAATCCCCAGAGACTCCTAGGTTCAACAAGAAGGTGTCAACTGCTACGGCGCCAGATATTAGCAATCAACGTGGACCTGCACACAGATACAAATAACTTTGCTCCCAACGAGTACAGAGAGGTTGTCAATCCCTCCGGCCTTGTAGTTCACAAAGGATTAAATGCAAGTGATAGTAGTGATAGATATAATTGCAATAGTAAACAATAGCGAAAAGTAAATAGCGGATGTGATCAATGATGGTAATATGGACCGGAGTCTCATGATGTTCACTAGTGATGTCTCTCTCCCAAAAGACGATAAAACAGCTATGTGAGGTAAACGAATTACAGCTGGGCAATTGACAGGACCATGTGCGCAAACCAATGCTGACTACATTGCAAGAAAGGTTGAGGTTCAAAGCATGGGCGGTACGCCAAAGTAAGTAGACCGAAATCCATCAATATCTACTACTAATCATCCACCTTGAGATATCTATCCAGAATATCTCGCTGGTATTAAGTTGCGAGTCCCACCCATAGTGTAAACTCAATGCAACATACAACTGCATTAAAAGAACTTTGCGTAAAGTAAACAATCCTTGCACCCGTGGGCACAAGCACCGTTGTTTTCCCCCTTGTGGCAACAGCACATCCCCTAGACTCATGTTTCTATCACTCAAACTAGTCATCGAGGGGCATGAACCCACAATCAAGCATGACGTTCCCTCTTGGAGTCACTACCTATTACTTGGCCAAAGCAATAAATAACAACGGAGAACATGCAAGAATTACTTACGAACATAAATATAAAAGAGGTAGATCAAATATATTACTCAAGCACAATCTGAACATAATCTCATAATCCATCGGATCCCAGAAAACTCATCATAGCAACAACATAAGGATTACTTATGTGCCTCGATCATGTAGGGCAGCTCACGAGGACTAATTAGTGAAGCACAAGAACGGGAGGAGAACATCACATAGCTACTGGTCATGGACTCATGGTCCAAGGGAGACTACTCACAACTCATCCGGGAGGCGTCCATGGTGGTGGAGAGGCTCCCGGTGGTGATCCTCCCCTCCGACAGGGTGCCGGGAAGAGTTCTCCTGGTGCTCCCGATCTTGGAAGCGGCGGCGGCGGCGGAACAGAGATGAGATCACGAAAAGGGTTCCTCCCTCAAGGGTTTCGGGAGACGCTTTAAATATATGCCAAAGGGGGCATCGAAGGAGCCTCGGGGGGCCCAGGCGCCCCCCCGGCGCGGCCCAGGGGGGGCGCGCCGCCAGGGCGCCTGGAGCCCTGGAGCCCCCCCCCCCGGCTGTCCTTCGGGCGCACGGTAGTTTCTGGAACGCTGATTTTTTATATAATTTTTCTGGATTTTTCCTGGCAGTTCTCGTAATGTGAAAACCTGAAATACAAAAACAGCCGAAAACAAAAACTGGCACTGGGGTGCACTGAGTTAATAGGTTAGTCCAAATATGATCAAAAGTGTATGGAAGTGTATAAATATCATAGCAATATCACCCAAAAGAGGCATGGAGCAAGCAGAAATTATAGATACATTTTGGACGTATCACCCGCCGCTTAGGAGATATTCATAAGATACTCGTTCACTGTAGCCACGCCCTTATAGATCTTCTAAGGACATGTTCTCCTGTAGCCACGCCCCTGCTGTGCAGGGGTCCCCCCAGCGTGCATCCTGGGGAAGGAATATGGGACCGTCTGCTGGCTGGTGGTGTTGGCGTTGCCGCCTGCTGGGTCCCTGCCGCCTGCTGGTTGCCGGCTCCTGGGGTAGGCTACCCTAGGAGGCGGCTCGATGGGCAGGCGGCCGCAGTGGACCAGGCGGCTATTATTTGTCTTAAAATACCAAGGGTGGTCGCCGAGGATACCCATGGTCAATATCTCCGACAGTAGTCTTAGAACTCTTTTATCGTAACACTTTGCTCTCTGCACCTCTTCGAGTGGAAATGATTGTCTTTATCCTTGTTGACTGATTTGTCTTTTTGTTGACTATAGAAATCTTATGAGTTCGGAGCTCAGTTCGTGGATCTCGAGAAGAAGCAGATCCAACTCAATCTTGATCTGGGACTGGCCAGGGAGAACTTGTAGAAAGCCAAAGATGAAGCATCTGGTATGAAAAAGTACAGAACATGTCGACTGTATTGAAATGAACGCATCCAGCGGAACATGGATATCATCGGGTTCATCTGTCCAACATTATCTCTTGCAGATCAAATGAAGGCAGCTTTGGAGCAGAAGGATCTTGACTTGGGAGCGGCACAGTAGAAGGTGCGGGAGAAAACCGAACT
Organism: Secale cereale; assembly: GCA_902687465.1. NCBI lineage: Eukaryota > Viridiplantae > Streptophyta > Magnoliopsida > Poales > Poaceae > Secale > Secale cereale. The sequence continues at coordinate 508,861,883 of LR738714.1, read as the reverse complement.
TGCTGAACAGAAGCTAGCTTCAGTCGGCAAGCTGGAAGAGGAAAATTCCAAGCTGAAGACTGCCCTTGACGAAGCCAACAAAGAAGTGACGCAACTGAATAAGTACAAGCTGGCTCTGGACGACAAGATTGGGGATCTCTCGCAGAAGAGGGACGGGTTGGAGACTTATTTTGGGATCTTGCCAAAAAGATGTTCCTGATGCTCGAAGGTATCTTCCTTTCTCCGACTAAGTCATAATTTTCGACTCATAGCCCAACCGTCGACTCATCATATCTCTGTTTGTGCAGAATTCTGCCAAAACTTTGAGGAAGAGACTGGACGGATCGAGATGGGTCTGGATCCTGCCAATTCTCTTGTCAAGGACGAGGTTGCGATGAACGTCTTGCGACTGGAATCTCGCCTTACCAGTGCCACCGGTTATCTTGCATAGCTGAAGACGGTGATGTCACGGATCGACACGACGCTCTGGCGGGGGATGGTGCTCGAGAACAACCTCGAGTCTCTGATGACTCAGCTCAATGAGATCCCTGGTCGAGTGCAAGACTGGAAGAAGTCATCCACCCGCTGTGGTGCTGACATGGCGTTGTCTCTGGTCCGTGTGCATTGCAAGGAGGTGAAGGAAGAAAGGTTGGCTGCTCTCAAGGTTGCCAATACCAAAAAGCTTCAATTTCAGTCATTCATGGAGACTTTCCTCGAAGCCGCCACTCGCATCGCCGACAAAATCGACCTGGACGAATATGTCGCGCCCGCAAGCCCTCCTCCTCCTGAAGAGTGAACAAACTTTATGCCCCAATTCAATTTGCCTCGAAATGCCGAGTGATTTTGTAACCATTAAACTCTTTCGGGCTTGACGCCCGGGAACTTCTGCCCGAACCTTGCGGGTTTTATCCGAACTTGATTTCCTTTGGAATATGTTTGCTTTGCTTCTGATGCTTTTGGATTTTTTTTGGTTCCGAGTGGACATTGTACTTATGGCACAACTCGGAAAGCCAAAGTATGATGTACTTGTGGCGTAGCTCGGAGAGCCAAGGTACATTGTACTTGTGGCGTAGCTCGGAGAGCCAAGGTACATTGTACTTGTGGCGCAGCCCGGAGTGCTACCGAGTCCTCGAGTGAGAGGGTCATTCTTCACTCGGAGTGTTTTTGAAACTTAGGTGATTACGAGGTCGCAGCTAAGCCCCTGAGTGAGAGGGTTGCTCTTCACTCGGAGTGTTTTTGAAATTTAGGCGATTAGGGGGTCGCAGCTAAGCCCCCGAGTGAGAGGGTTGCTCTGCACTCGGAGTGTTTTTTGAAACTTAGGCGATTACATGGTCACAGCTAAGCCCCCCAGTGAGAGGGTCGCTCTTCACTCTGAGTGTTTTTGAAACTTAGGCGATTACGGGGTCGTAGCTAAGCCCCCGAGTGAGAGGGTTGCTCTTCACTCGGAGTATTT
>LR738714.1:508807650-508854899 GCA_902687465.1 Secale cereale | reverse complement strand
TGGCCTCCTCCCACTCCTCCTCCCCCCTCCTCCTGGCCTCCTCCCACCTCCTCCTACCCCTTTCTGTAATAGCTTTTAGTATTTGTTAAATGTAGGTTTTTGTTTTTAGTAAATGTAGGGTTTTAGTATATTTTGTTTTTAGAAAATTTGAATAAGTAATTTCAAAAGAATAAGTAAATGTAGGTCTTCTGAATAGAAAAGGAACTTTTTAGAAATTTTGAATAAGTAAATTTGAATAGAATAAAGTATGAAATTGAAAAAAATAAGTAAATACAGGTCTTTTGAATAGAATAGGAATTTTTAAAAAAATTCGAATAAGTAAATTTCAATAGAATAGGAAATTATAAGTAAATTTGAATAGAATAAATAAATGTAGCTTATGGAGTTTCACTAAGTCCTAAGATGACGATAATGATGTTTTTGTTTATATTTTGTTTCTGCAGAAATCAAGGAGCCCCTGCATCATCCCCGCCGTCGTCCCCGTCGTCACCGACCCCCTCCGACCTCGATCGAGGTGAGACCAGCCACCCCATGTTGTTAATTTAATTTAGGATTTTAGGTGTTTAATCTTAGAATAATGCAGTATGAACCCTAGTTATGATCGAATCATGTTCAAAATGTAGGTTTTTAATTAGGTGTAGTTAATAGAATTCAAGTGTTTTAGGTGTCACATTTGTTGTTATTTTTTTAGTTTAAACTATTATTCCCGCATCGATGTCGACAGTGCCTATCCCGCATCCTCGTCATCGACTCGGTGGAGGAGGCCTGCTTGATCAGAGGGGCCATGTCTGGGACTGGGCTCCGTCGGGCTGGTACTGGGAGGTGCTACCTTCCGGGGGCGCAACTTGGTGAGGAGTCAGCCCGTCGTTGACCCGAACCTTCTTTGGTGGCGGTCGCGTGGGCCAGTGACGGTGCGGAGGCTTGAGGACCCCCCGGAGGTGGTACGTCACCGTGTGAGCGAGGACGACGAGCATGTCCGTCGCTACATGGTTGCGTTGGAGGGCAGGTTCTCCAATACGTGGCAGGTTCTTCAGGGATCTCATTGGAGCTATGATCCTGTGATGGTTCCTTCTCTTCGGGTGTCCACCGCCCTTGCCGATACCTATCGTTCGCTAGGTGTCAGGGATATACCCCGTGGTATGACCTGGCCGGAATTATGACCCGACCGGACTTGGTGACTCATTGGCTATCCGCCCAGACCTGGCGGTTTACATGCAACCCGCCTGGACATTGTGACTCACTGGTGACCCGGCGGGTGGATCAGACGGACGACAAGGCCCAAGACCCAGCAGGCCGGCTCATGCTATGGTGGGACGGCTTAAGATGAAAAGCGTGAGGAATAATTCTTTTACAAGGAAGCAAGACCCGGACTTTTATCCCGTTTGTAATAGAAGATAAGTTAGTCCTAATCCTACTAGAACTCCATATGTAACTCGCCCTTTCAGCATATATAAAGAGGGGCAGGGCTTCCCGAGAGAGAAAAAAGAAGAAAAAAACAATCTTGAGGGTTAGACACAACTAGAGGAGAGCCGGAGATACGGTGACTCCGTCATGAGCATAATGAGACCTAGCCACAAACAGTATGTAGGGCTATTACCGGATGATGTTTCCCGGGGCCCGAAGCTGTCTAAACCCTTATCTTGCGTTGCGTCTCTCGATTCCGCTCAACCCCTCTCAAGCTACTACATAGATGCGTAGGCCTCACGACTAAAGTCCTTACCCTAGGACATCTGCCGTGACAATTCCATGACAGTTGGCGTCCACGGTGGGGCCTGTGCACGGTGGTGTTGAGTTTTTGGAGGGATCTCTCTTAAGGATCGAGAAGCTCACAATACGTCGGATGAAGATCAAAAGAAAATCAGGGCTGCATGAGCGCAAGCACCGTGATCCGCCGAGATCAAGCGAGATTTTTCCGCCAAAACTGAACTACTGCGGGAGTAAACCAAAGCTGTTAGCAGTTTCCATTGCTAGATGGATGGCCGTGTCCGATTGCTACTACGTATTCAGGCAATGGTCAAATCGACCAGGCTGTTGCTGCTCTGGGTAGGGAAATCCCAAGTTACGAGTCTCGAGGGATCAATAGTTGCTTCTGCTACTTTGCGCGTGGAGGCCAAATCAATTCAAAAAGTACCCCCACTAGTACGTAATGATGATTAGTACTGTTGAGTACTGTTGAATCAGTTTTCCAATTGCCTGGTTGATCAAGCGATTTTACTTCACGACCCGGACGTGGATGTCTCCGCGGACTCGGGCTCCGCCGTTGACTCGCCTCTGCCTCTGCCGCAAACTGCTCGCGGTGACAGCCGCACCAAGCTGGTCTGGGCCCGCGTCCGTGGCCGCAAGCCGCCACTTCCGTCACGTTTGCCTCATCGTCCGCAGCTGCACCAAGCCGGCCTCACCTTCACCTCCAAGCTGCCTCGTCGACCCGTCGCCGCCGCTATGTGTTAAGTCGTTGCAGCTTCACGCCGTCGCTAAGTCGCCTCGCCCGCCATATTTAGCCGCCCCTGTACGTTGAGCCACTGGTGCTTATATTGAATTACCGGTCTGTTTGAACCACCTCTATCGCATTGAACGAGTCATCTGTCATCCGAGCAAATCAGGTGCTATTTCTCCTCTATTTTTTCGTACACTTTAATTACTCCGAGCATAACTACTATGCTCTACGGTGTTTTTATATGCAGGGTAACCATTACTACAAAAGTGGTATTATACCGTGGATACGGACCACACTGACTTACAGCACCGTGGCCGTTTCTCGCGACCGCGCCGGTTTACAACAAGGAGGACAATTTGCCCATCTGCGCCAGCTTACAACGCCATGGCTGACGCAACCATTAGCTCCCGTGGGCGACTCATCCATGATAGATTTTAGCCTCACTGTGGTGATCAACGATTCCATGATTGATTTTCTCAGGGATCAAGAGGTTCGTAATTTTTCGGATTAAGAAAGACCGATTTGGAAGGATCTGCGTCAGCTTTGAGTTTATCAGTCCAAGATTGCAGTCCATAAAATTGGAGTTTTAGAGAAATTAGGGTTGCGCGTGAACATGAGTCGGCGAGCCGGCGTATCTAAAGACGAGCTGATATTCATTTTAAACGGCCGTCCTACAAACTAAGGCGAAGATCTGTTTTGGCAAAATCGCCAATATTCGTATTTTGGAGGATTATTTATCGGTGTGACTGAAGATTGTCTCACCGCTTCAGTATTTTGCAGGATTATTTATCGGTATTACTGAAGATTGTCTCACCGCTACAGTATTTTGGAGGTTTATTTATCGGTGTGACTGAAGATTGTCTCACCGCTACAATATTTTGGAGGATTATTTATCAGTGTGATATTTGTGCCACTGCACGTTAAAGATTGGAGCATGTCAGTCACCGGTGGATTAGCATAGCTAATCGCTTCCGTCGCCAAATGGCTGTTTTCTCAATGACTATGAGCCGCCTCAAACTAGCCTCGATTCCGCCGTATCAAGTCAGGACAGCCGACTCGGATTTCCACTCTGTCGCGTCTTAACGGCGATCTGGCAAAATTCATCACGTGAACGGGGGATTTCAAACTTCCAAAGGTACATACGGATTCATGCCAAAGAGTTAGGCGCCTGCAGTCCAGCACTCCTCCCGATACCTCGTTCAGGTCGGATTCAGATTCACATCGTGAGGAGCAAAAGAAAAAGGCGCAGCCCAAGAACAGTGCGGACCTACGAGTCGGATCGTTCATATCAATCCACTATGCTAAACAATTTAACCATGGAGTACTAGTGCTGGTTGCCATAACCCCACGTGAAGCATCCGTCAAATAAAGTATGGTGCATGAGCCGCCGTCTCCACCACTGCCTCCACCGGCCACGGCCCCGCCTCGTTGGTCTCGCGCCAAGCCGCCACTCCCGCGACCTGATCCGTTTGCGCGGCTGACATCGCCTATGATTGACTCACCCGTCTGCCTGGCTTACAGCGCCTGCGATTGACTCGCCCATCCGCCTGACTTACAGTGCCTATGATTGACTCGCCCGTCCGCCTGGCTTACAGCGCGTGCGATTGACTTGCCCTTCCACCCAGCTTACAGCGCCGGTGATTTACTCGTCCGTCCGTGCCGGCTTACAGCGTCGTGGCCGGCTCATCGGTCTGTACCACCTCTGATGTTACAAACATATTTACCATTCGTCTCTTGTGGCCTGGTCTACATAAAAAACACCGAGCAACACCTGTATGCATGAGTTGTTTATTGAGTATAAAGCCAGTCACTGCTTGGGTAGCCCGGTTTTCTTCCAACAACTCTGGAGCATATTGTCATGTATTATCAGCCACCGTCTGCATTAGATGACTCAATGGGTAGGCACACAAGTTGCCGCCACTACAGTTTGGTTAACTTCAAACAGCCAGTTGGAAAGAACCATTGGCCGAGTTGCTGACACGGCTCATATGGGATCATTTATAAACCGCCGCAGTCACCTCAACTTTCTATGGATTTACATCGCGCTATCAACACCAATGATATACACCTTATGTAATGGTAAAATATGGAGTGTCTCAAGCCAACTCCTCGAGTAGTCTCAAGACTCAGGGGCTACAATGATATGACTCGACAGAATCTTGTTGATTTCAACAAATTCCTTAACCCCAGGTCATTGGAGGGAAAGACAACCCGGCCCCTGAGATTACTGCTATATCAATAAAAATTTAAGGGCTGTCAGGAAGTTTCCGGCTCAAAATGAAGGTTCCGGCTCAAGGAAAAACCGCCTCTCACAAAGCACTGAAGCTCAATATCCGGTTTAAAATCCGGCTCAAGGAAAATCTGTCTCCCACAAAGCTCTGAAGCTTTTAATATCCAGTTTACAACTCCGGTTCAAGGATAATATCAATCTCTTGCAAGTTCAGATTCTCAGGAAAATTACAGGGACCAAAGAGAGTTGGATGCATAGCACAACTCAAACATAGGTACCCAACAAGCAAAAATTGTAAGTTTGTCACTTGGGGGCTTCCTGTTCAAACATAGGCGTATTCGACCAAAGAGAACATATCGTTACTACCCATTTGACCAGGTTATGTTCAAACATAGGTGTATTTGACCGAAGAGGACATAACATGTGGATCATCCTACCTGTACCCAGCTGCTTCAACTCCATCAGGCCATCCTGATTGACCCGGTGAACTCTTAACAATCAATCTTTTATGGCGTATTCGACCAAAGATTTTGAGCTTGCTAAGGTTCAAACGCCGACTGTCATGTGAGAGCACAGCTTACAAATAGTCAGGATAGATCTAGGCTCAAAATGCCGCCTTCCTTGAAACTTGGTTAAACCTGCCTCTTTGCATCCGGCAAGTCTGACCCCGCGTACTCTCGATAAGTCATATCTGAACTTATCCGGGTTCAAATGTCGATTGGGTATCTGTGAGAGCCGGCTACAGAATGCAAGGATACTCTAGTTGCTCAGGCTAGTTTCATTGAAGTATTCTGTTATCGTACACATACATCATCATACATTGCATCATACACATACATCATCATATATTTGCATCATACATTGCATCATCATTACACCATCATTACATCATCATAACATGCATCATATATGCATAGATATACTTGTTTATATTGCAGGAACCGGTTTTTAAATCAGGTTATATTATTCAAATCTTTAATAGCCAACATGGCTGGATTTTTATTATGGTTATCAATAACCATTATTATGATTGAGGTTTTCAATGTCGCTTTAGCGCAATGGCTATTATCTTATCAATGGATATGATTCATTCTACAATGGAAGGAATAGTCCCGAGTCGTTGCAAGCTTACGACCCCGCACTTGGGGCCTACATTATTCAAGTTGAGATTACATCAAATATGCAAGTCCCATGTTACTGACAGCATGCACCATGGCACTTGGGGGCTAGTCATTTTTTGCTCACCTTATTGAAGACCCGACTTGTCGGGGATATACCCCGTGGCGTAACCCGGCCGAAGATATGACTCGTCCAGACTTGGCGGTTTACTTGACGGTTTACACTTGGTGATTCACTGGCGACCCGCCCTGATCAAACGGTTTACAAACAACCTGCCTGGTTAGTATGACTCACTGGTAACCCGGCGGACGGCGGACGGATGACAAGGCCCAAGGCCCAGAAGGCCGGCTCATGTTATGGTGGGCCGGTTTATGAAGAAAGCACAAGGAATATTCTCCTACAAAGTAAGCTAGACTAGGACTCCTTGTAATAGAGTAAACCTAATCCTACTAGGACTAGTCATGTAACCCGCCCCTTCAACATATATAAGGAGGGGCAGGGCTCCCCAAAGGGGGACAAGTTCTAACAAGCAAGAAGAAACAATTTCTAGGGCTAGACACCAAGAGTCGGTTTACCGGCGACACCAAGAGGGTCATAATGAGATCTAGCCTCAAATAGCATGTAGGGCTATTACCGAGTGATGTTTCTCGGGGCCCGAAGCTGTCTAAATCCTTGTCTTGCGTTGCGTATCTCGATTCCGCTCAACCCCTCTCAAGCTACCACATAGATGCGTTGGCCTCACGACTAAGTCCTTACCCTAGGACATCTGCCGTGACAAAACCACGACACGACTCATCACATTGTAATGAGCCAGCCCTTGGGGGGCTACCAATTGCTCCAGTCAACAATCCAAGGTACACAAGTCTTAATCCATTATATTGAAGGAATCACTACTCAGTTGGTAAAGCACAAAACTTTTAACCTTGTGGACATGGGTTCAAGCCCCACAGTAGGGATTACATCATATGATGTTCTTTTCAAAGAAGTATATGTAAAGTCCCAACTCAATATTATCTTACTGAGCCGACCCTTGGGGGCTACACGTTGTTGTTCAAGTCTACATCATCATATCTACAAAGTCCCTGCTCATTATTACATAATGACCCGGCCCTTGGGGGCTACACGTTGATGTTCAAATCTACATGATCATATTTATAAAGTCCCTGCTCATTATTGCATAATGACTTGGCCCTTGGGGGCTACACTGGTTGAAGTTTTATGAGCATAAAGGCAATTACAAGTCCCAGGTTGCTGCAAGCATGGCAACCCGGCACTTTGGGGCTACATATGTGGAATATTCAGTTTTGACTAGTGAGTGAGATGAACAATCTGGATTTCTTCAAGGTTGCAATATTTATATTGAACAAGTCTTAAGCTATCACTATGTTCTCCTCTTAAGACTTGGGGGCTACAGGTAATATGCATATAAAGGAGGAACGTATTCAAATTCTTAGTTTTGAGCAAATTAGGAAGATTAATTGTGTGACCCGACGTTGGCAACAATCATGACCCGGTGTGTATAACAGTCATAACCCGTAATCATCAGTTTTTTATAACCCGGAGATTTTGGAAATTATAACTCGGCAAGTTCTACATCTTTAAGCCGGCTGAAAATCAGATGAGTATTTCAAGACCAATATTTTTGTCAACCTAGAGCATTGGAGACAAGTCAAGTGGATTATTCTTTATAATATTTTTTTCTGCAAGAAACCAATGTCAGCAAATTGATTATGAAGCCGGCCTATTGACCCAGATTTTTCAGAAGAAGTGCCCGGATTTTTTGCATTGGCAAAGTTTGAACATATCAGCTAAGTAGATTTGCTATGAGATCATGGATACGTATCAAGGAGGAAATGGCAAGGACTTAAGGATATTCAGGTGTCGGCTTACAAGAATATTTAACCCGGAGCAAACCTGTCAAGTTTGTTATTGTGTTTATTTTACAGGATCAGTTTAACATGGATAAATCCAAATTAAACTAGGGGCTAATGTCCGGGATATATCCCGCGGTATGACCCGGCCGGATTTATGACCCGACCGGACTTGGCGACTCATTGGCGATCTGCCCGGACCTGGCGGTTCACATACAACCCGCCTCGACATTGTGACTCACTTGTGACCCGGCGGGTGGATCAGACGGAGGACAAGGCCCAAGACCCAGCAGGCCGGCTCATGCCATGGTGGGCCGGCTTAAGATGAAAGGCGTGAGGAATAATTCTTTTACAAGGAAGCAAGACTCGAACTTGTATCCCGTTTGTAGTAGAAGATAAGTTAGTCCTAATCCTACCAGGACTCCATATGTAACCCGCCCTTTCAGCATATATAAGGAGGGGCAGGGCTCCCCAAGAGAGGAAAAAAAGGAAAAAAACAATCTTGAGGGTTAGACACAACTAGAGGAGAGCCGGAGATACGACGACTACCTCATGAGCATAATGATACCTAGCCACAAACAACATGTAGGGCTATTACCAGATGATGTTTCCCGGGCCCAAAGTTGTCTAAACCCTTATTTTGCGTTGCATCTCTCGATTCCGCTCAACCCCTCTCAAGCTACTACATAGATGCATTGGCCTCACAACTAAAGTCCTTACCCTAGGACATCTACCATGAAAATTCAACGACACTAGGGTTTTAGCTGTATTAGTGATGTTGTATGTATGATACTATTCGAGATGTATTAGTGATGTACATATGAAAGATATGATTTAGTTTCACTTATTGAATGCATGCTAGTTTGAATACTAGTTTATTTTATGGTTTGGTTTTGCTTATTGAACGCTCAAATTGGAAAACTACTCCATCAAGTTTGAATGCTCATATGATGTAGATATAAACATGTATATCTTGTGTTGCTCAAATAGGATATGTGCTTGCCCAAGTGGTCGGCCATGTTTGCAGGTTACACCTCCTATAGTGGCCTATGTTTTGCCGAAGTGTTGATTAATTTCCGTTCCGGCAAATTTCACGCGCTCGATATGTCCTTTTTTAGCAAAGGTCATGCCGGATTTTTCCGTGAATTTTGGCATTACTTGTGCTAGAGTATGTAGGAAATATCGAGTGGCCTGAATATGTAGGTTTTTTAGTACATATATTTAATTGTACAAGTTTAATATTTGAATTATGTACATAGGAAATGTCGTACTCAGACAACGAAAGTCTCCCGGGAAATATTCCCGAGTGCGACTCGTGCCACCATGACCGAGGTCTGTGTGAGATAGGCCTCACCTAGACGAAGATAGGCGCTTCGGCATTAAGTTCGGGGAAACCTTCGATGTTGAAACGGTACGCAACGGCGACAAGTGTTTTTTTCCTAATTAAGCACAATTTCAACTATTTCAACGTGTAATTTTCATCTTTTACAATTCGACTAGCTTATCCCATGCCATGCAAGATGCTATGTCTTGGAGAGGATGGGTTTTGAAGACCATGAAAGTATGGAAACAAAGTAAATTCACCTAAGGACCCATCATGGTATGGATTTTGAAGTAAATATGTACAATTCTGAGAGCGTAACCCATTTTGGTTGCAAAAAATGGGAAGCACTTTGCAAGATGTATGGTTTTTATGAGGGTATGCTTGTCACCATGGATCTTGGTGATCCTAACATCGACCAAGACAATATGGACATTTGGGTCCTTGTTGATACGCTTCCAATTCTACCGCTATGTGAGTATCTCAAACATAATTATTAACTAATTTATATTGTTTATTTCAAAATAGTTGATAGCTTATTTTCATTGACAGCTTATTTTCATTGTTCAAAAAAATGTGCGGAAGATGGTAGAAAAAACCTACTACACCAATGGCTCTCAGTTAACTTATCAGGAGAAAAATCATCTGATTGCATTTTGTACTGATCTTGAGAATTACACCACATGTTGCCTCCACTTGAATCTACTCCACGTTTATTTCACCCACTGTTATATATAATAGGTAATCATGGTCATAAAATCATATGATGAAAGTACTGTACATAAAATCACATAACGAAAATAACCTGTATTTTTAAAAATAAAGGAAAAGTTATCAGCAGCGCTTTTTAGAATAGGCGCTACTGCTACTTAGGTATAGCAACATCGCTTTTTAGTACAAGCGCTACTGCTAACTAGGTATAGCAGTAGTGCTCCCAATCCGGTGCTACTGCTACTAGTTAGCTGTAGCGCTGGTACCAGCACTACAACTAGCTCTAAAACAAGCGCTACTACTAGGGTTTTCCTTAGTAGTGGGAGGTGCTTCATAGTCACATCCTCGTTGCCACCACCAATTTGTACAGCCACTCGGTAATCTTCCAGCCAAGTATCTGGCTTCGACTCACCGGTGAACTTGCTCACTCCCGCTGCCAATCTAAAGTTGGAGGGGGGATCTCTGGGGCCCTGATGGAGTTGCTGAAACACTTGGGCCCAGAAACGTACGTTCTGCTGCCACTCAGACGATCTCTGTCTTGTCCTTCTCAGTGCGCCCGGTTCCTGTCGACCAAACCTTGCACAAGAATTGAGCTTGCATCAAAGCCACGTCTTCGAGGATCCACGGGGACCCTTCGCTCGTCACCATGCGGGCGCCTTCCATCATGTCGCCGGGGCGAGTATGACCCGCTCCCCGGAGGAGGCGTAGGCACTCGGCAGCGGTCATTGTGATCGAGTCGACGGTCGTACTGGTCATAGTTCCAACCCGGGTATTGCTCTTGACGGGGTCCACGACCCAACGCCGCGGGGGCGATCTCAGGCAATGGGCCGACCAGACGGTGTCCTCCGCCACCGATCTGTTATGCATCTTGTTGTGTGACTGGGACACGGCTGCATTCTGCTCACCAGCTGTTCGGAGCAGCGCTCGATCTGCTGCAGGCCTCTTCCAGCCTCCGACTAAGATGGCTAGATCGACTCCACGGTGCGGGCTGCAGCTGCGAGGTTCTGAATTGGAGTGCAGAATACCTGGGGCTTGCGCGGGAACAACTGCCGTGGGCATCGATTGGATTCAAGAATCTGTCGGTGGGCTCGATCGTCGAGCGAACGCTGAAGGTTCTCCAGACACGCGGGCTCTGCCACGGTGGCTAGACGCGTGGCTTCCAGAGCTCGAGCCTCAGGAGTTTCTCCCAAGACGGGGGTATACAACGCTTCTTCATTATGGTGACAAAGCGCTTTTCTTTGCTCGACAGTGAGAGGCCCGGGTACATACCCATCGTGGTCGTATGACTGACCATCGTCGCTGCCGCCGTTGCCGCCGCGAGGGCACCCAGGTGGACTGCGCCGAGAGTCAACCATGAGGACCTCTGCCCTGGTGTCACTGCTCCCGCACTAAGAAAGCATTTCTACAGAGCCAGTCGACAGGTCGACTGGCCCGTAGTGGTACTCGTCCGGCTCGATGGCCGCGACTTGGGGGGTGGCCGACTGGCGAGCCACTGCGTGCTTCACCCACCGCTGGATCCGCGACCGACCAGATCGCTTGCGGTGGCGAGCAGCGGGGAGAGTAGACGATGAGGGAGCGGACCGATATTGGGTCGAAGGTTGCCGGAGAAGGACGCCACAAGCACTCGCACGGAAGTACGCCGCCCCACGGGCGGGTAGTGCCTCGACGTTGAGGGGTCCTCCTGGAGCCAGGCAGAGTCGTCGGCGATGAAGATGAGCGCACCGAGTCAGATCTCGCGACCCAACGCCATACCACCGCCGGAAACCATGATGATGGAGATCGGGGAAAAACTTGCAACCTTATCGGAAGTCACTAAGACACCTGCCCCACGATGGGCGCCAACTGTCGTGGTACTAGATCTGACAATGAGGGTAGGGGGTACGTAGGAGGAGGCAAGGTCCTTGATACGGTAAGGTTGTACACACGAGTTTTATGAGTCCAGAACCTTCTCGGAAGAAGTAACATCCCTACGTCTTGGTGCCCGGAGGCTGTCGACTGGAATATAGATGTATGTGTGTGTTACACGGGATGCGAACCCTTGTACCGAAGGAGGGGGTGGCTTATATAGAGTGCGCCAGGACCCCAGCCGCCCCACGTTACAGAGGGTTCAATGTACATAAAAGCTGGACATTACTGATAATGCCTGTAATAAAGGACAATAAAGGCCGTCATTATTGCGGAGTGAATGCCCGACCATTGCTAGTCTTACGTGACCTTAGACCTTCTGGGAGTCGAGTGGTTTCCTGCACGGCCGGGTGAATTCATTCTGTCGAATGGAATTGGGATATCCGAGTGAGGTATGTTGTCGAGTGAATTGCTCTCTTTGGCCATACCAGTCGGTATCTTCTATCATCCTTGGAATGTCCTTGATCTTAGGGCAGTGACCTTGGGTAGGGTATCTAGGTCAGGCCTGTGACCCCACCCTAGGTCCATGGTATCATCAGTCGCCGCTGCACCTACGTCCTTCGGTGGGATGGAGAGGGGGAGAGAGATAATCTCTCCACCCGCATTCTGTGGAGCGTGGCCGCTGAGAATCCACTGATGTTTTCCACCTCCGGTGCCTCCTGCCCCCGCTTCGGACACAGGGGAGGTGGTGACGATGCCGCCTTTGCCAGCCACATCCCCTGCAGCGTCAGCGTCCTCGTGCGCCCCCATAGCCCCCGTGGCCGCATGCCTAGGGGCTTTTGAGGTGGACGGGTGAGCTGCAGCATCGGGTTTCTTCTTGGGCGCCATGGATGATGAAGCCGTTGATGAAGAAAACAATGATGAAGATGACGCACTGCGTACACTCTCGGGTTCGCGGAAGCGCTTCCCCCTACCTGGCGCGCCAAAGATGTCATGGAAAAACACAGTCACCTATAGGGCCATCGGCCCCTTGTGGTTCGGCAATGGGGGAGAGCGTGTTGCACAAATAGCGAAGGGCTCAGCGCAGCGCGGCTACGATGACACGAGAAGTTTTACCCAGGTTCGGGCCGCTGCGAGGCATAAACCCTGCTCCTGCTTTGGTGGATTGATGGAGGGGACCGTAATGTAGACACAATGCTCTAGCCCGGCAAGGTTGCTTGGGGGAGAGAGTAACTACGCGCATATGTGTGTACAATGGTCCGAATCCTTTCTATGGTTGCCACGACCCTCCTTTTATAGATCAAGGGGTCACCACAAATGGCAAATTAGTCATTGTGTATTGATTAGATAGCAAACAGTGCTATCATACCTAACTCTACAGACAGGACAAGGCGCATTAAATGCGCTTAGTGTCACATCATGGTGTAGCCCGACAAGCCTTTCCGGGTCGATCTGCCACATTCTCGCCTGCCTGGATGACACGTCGCTGGATGGGTGTCATATGTAGGTTATTTCCTTCGCAAGTGGCTGCCACATACCAAATTACGGCCACTTAGTCACCCGAGGGCTTGACACATCACCGATTGGTGACTTGAGTTGCTATGAGGTGGAGCGGTGGAGCCTTGGTGGGGTAAGCCCACTCTCCTGGTCCCTGGCAGGCTTGTCGGGATAGTCTTGAGACTTGTCTTTGGGGCAACCTCGTCCTCGCCGGGCTCGCCTGCCCGACAAGGGAGGTTTTACCTTAGTGATTTCTTGCTCCTTTATCTTGACTTGGTCTTCTTGATCCACCCCTTAATTTCTCAAAGGGCTAACCTCTTCTACTTGGCGTGGTCTTGGATTCTGCAATCCTTGCCTCCGTGCCTGTGTACAGTGGAAAACATACACCAAGGTTTGTTGCACCGACACTTTTGATAGCAACCTTTATTATGTAGTCCGGCGCTTTTATTACTTTGCCATCACAAGTTCGTACAACACTCAATTTTCCCTTACAATAAAAGATCAAACATATTTTGGAGCATTTTTATTGTTTTATGCACCGATGACAACTTACTTGAAGGATCTTATTCAATCCATAGGTAGGTATGGTGGACACTCATGGCAAGAAACTTTGTTTAAGGGTTGTTGGATGCACAAGTAGTATCTCTACTAGTACAAATTTTTAGGTAGCAAAAGATCCTAGGCAAACACCACATGTCAGAGGATCCATGACAATATAACTTATATGCACATATACACAACCATAACTGATTACGTTGTCTTCCTTGTCCAACTTCAACTACTTGCTCAAGTTTGAAAATAATTAATTATTCACAATCATAGAAGGTGTCCAAGATAATATATTTGCATGTTTAAGTTCTCTTCCTTATACTAATCATTCATGAATTGCTTGTATGACCAATATTGTGATTGTAAAGCTTCAAAAGATTTCACTTTCTAAACACAATGTGAAGCTACTACTAGTCATAATATCAACATATAATTTCCAACTTCATGATATTCAATTTATTCAACAATTAATCATATGAAATAAGGGAAGCACAAGAGTAATTGACGAACTACTCCAAAAAGATATAAGTGAAGATCAAGTGAGTGGTTATGTAAATGGGTATCTAACTGAATACTCTCTCTTACTTAAAAACTTTCAGATCTAAGTATCTTATTCAAACATCAAACAAAACAAAATAAAATTACATTCCAAGAATAGCACAACTCATGTGTAGAAGCAAAAACTCAGGCTCAACCGATACTAACCGATAATTGTTGATGAAAAAAGGTGGGATGCCTACCGGGGCATCCCCAAGCTTAGATGATTGAGACTTCTTGAAAGATTATCTTGGGATGCCTTGGGCATCCCCAAGCTTGAGCTTTTGTGTCTCCTTAATTCCTCTCATATCACGGTTTCCTAAATCTCAAAAACTTCATCCGCACAAACTCAACAAGAACTCGTGAGATAAGTTAGTATAAATCAATGCAAAAATTTATCATTCTCAACGGTAGAAAATCACTAAAATTATAATTTAACATTGCATACTAAATGCCTCTGCATATTTAATATTTCTATCCTCAAATAGAATCATTAAACACGCAAACATATGCAATGCAAACATAATAGCAATCTGTCTAAATAGAACCGTCCGTAAGAGTGCAATTTTCCTCAAACTTCCCTAGCTCAAGCAATTCTGAAAAATTGTCACGTTAAAGAGAACTTATTAATGCTTATTGTGCAAAAATTTCAAGATTTTATCACGTTTTTACTATCCATAAGAATTCATACAATGATAGAAAACTTTTTATTTTCAAACAACAACATATAGTCTTGCAAAATAATCATGGTAAAGGCTATCATTGACACTTTGGTTGAAATAAAAGATGAAAAACATTATTCTAAATAATATCAAGCAAAATCAACTAAAAGAAAATGATGCTCAAAGCAAACTCATATCATGTGGCGAATAAAAATATAGCTTCAAGTGAGGTTACCGATAATGTTGGAGACGAAAGAGGGGATGCCTTTCGGGGCATCCCCAAGCTTAGTTGCTAGGTTGTTCCTTAAATTTTCCCTTGGAATGCCTTGGTCATCCCCAAGCTTAGGGTATCGCTACTCCTTATTCTCCTCATATCGACATCTCACCCAAAACTTGAAAACTTCAATCACACAAAACTTCACAAAACTTCGTGAGATGGGTTAGTATGATAAAACAAATCATTCACTTTGGGTACTCTCAAAGACAAGATTCATAATTGTTTCCACACAATGCCTACTATAGCATATCATTTCAACAATTTATATTAACCAATATAATCCATAGAAACTAGAAAACAAGCAAACTAAGCATTGAAAACAGAATCTGTCAAAAATAGAATAGTCTGTAAATATCTGAATTGAGGCCATACTTCTGGAATTCCCAAAATTCAAAAAAAATAGGGCAATGTAGAGAATATGTATATCAATCATCTGTAAAAATATCCAAATTTTATCACGTTCCACTGAAGCAGAGAAATTCCAGTACTGAACGCAAAACTTTTCGTATTCCACAAAATCAAGACAACTATCGTCCACACTATCCCAAAGGCTTTACTTGGCACTTTATTGAAACAAAACATGTAAAATATGATTACTACAGTACTTTAACCATGTGAACAAAAAAATAGTAGGGGTAAATGTTGGGTTGTCTGCCAACAAGCGCTTTGCTTTAATGCCTTATAGATAGGCATGGTGATTTCAATGATGCTCACGTAGAAGTAAAGAATTGAAACATAATGAGAGCATCATGAAGCATATGACTAGCACATTTAAGCCTCACATACTTTCTATGAATAGGGATTTTGTGAGCAAATAATTTATGAGAAAAAGAATCAACTAGCGTAGGAAGGCAAAACAAGCAAAACTTCAAAACCTTTAACACATAGAGAGGAAACTTGATATTATTGAGATATGTAGAAGCATATGTCCTTCTCTCATAACAATTTTTAGTTCAACTATATAGCTATCACATAAAGCATTCTTTTCATGATGCATAAGCAAAGAAATTTTATTACTCTCCACATAAGAAAATTTATTCACATTCATAATAATGGGAGCAAACTCAACAAAATAACTATCATGTGACACTTGATTGGCATGATCAATTTGAGAATTAAAATTATGATGAAAAGTTCCGTGGTTATCATTATTCTCTATAGCATACATGTCACCATCATAATCATCATAAATAGGAGGCATGCTACCATCATAACAAATTTGCAGATCAAATCTTAGGGGACTAAAAATATCATCTTCATCAAGCATAGTGTCCCCAGGCTTATGGCTTTGCATATCTTTAGCATCATGAATATTCATAGAATTCATACTAACAACATTGCAATCATGCTCATCATTTATGCCAAATATTTTATTGAATTATTCTTCTATCAATTGAGCACAATGTTCCTTTCCATCAAGTTCAAGAAAGACATGATAAAGATGAATAATATGAGGCAACCTCAATTCCATTTTTGTAGGTTTCTTTTACAAAACCAAACTAGTGATAAAACAATAAACTAAAAAGTTTGATTGCAAGATCTAAAGATATACCTTCAAGCACTCACCTCCCCGACAACGGCGCCGGAAAAGAGCTTTATGTCTACTACACAAATTTATTCTTGCAGACTCGTGTTGGGCCTCCAAGCGCAGATTTTTGTAGGACAGTAGAAATTTTCCCTCAAGTGGATGACATAAGGTTTATTAATCCGTGGGAGGTGTAGGATGAAGATGGTCTCTCCCAAACAACCCTGCAACCAAATAACAAAGAGTCTCTTGTGTCCCCAACACACCAAATACAATGGTAAATTGTATAGGTGCACTAGTTTGGCGAAGAGATGGTTATACAAGTGTAATATGGATAGTAGATATTGATATTTGTAATAGGAACAATAAAAACAGCAAGGATAGAAAGTGATGAAATGGAGCACAAATGGTATTGTAATGTTTGAAAACAAGGCCTAGGGTCCATACTTTTGCTAGTGAAATCTCTCAACAATGCTAATATAATTGGATCACATACCCATCCCTCAACGTGTGACGAAGAATCACTCCAAAGTTCCTATCTAGTGGAGAACATAAGAAGAAATTATTTGTAGGGTATGAAACCACCCAAAAGATATTATTTCTGGTCGATCTATCAAGAATTCATACTAAAATAACATCAAGTTATCATTTCCGATCGATCTATCAAGAGTTCGTGCTAAAATAACACCATATGATACACATCAACCAACTCTAATGTCACCGCGAGTATCCGTGAGTTAATTATACAATATGCATCAAACAATTTTAGATTCATAATACTCAATCCAACACAAATAACCTCAAAGATTGCCCCAAGGTTTCTACCGGAGAAACAAGGACAAGAACATGCATCAACCCCTATGCATAGAATACCCTAGTGTCCTCCGAGAATCCGCAAGTTGAGTGCCAAAACACACATCAAGTGAATCAATATGATACCCCATTTTTACCACGGGAATTCATAGCAAGACATGCATAAAGTGTTCTCAAATCCATAAAAGTATTCAATCCAAAGAAATCTCAAAGGGAAAACTCAATTCATCACAACAAGATAGAGAGGGGGAACACCATATGATTCAACTATATTAACAAAGCCCGCGATACATCAAGATTGTGCATCTCAAGAACACGAGAGAGAGACAGAGATTAAACACATAACTACTGGTACAAACCCTCAGCCCCGAGGGTGGACTACTCCCTCCTCATCATGGTGGTCGTCACGATGATGAAGATGGCCACCAGTGCTGATTTCCCCCTCCGGTGGAGTGCCGAAGAAGGGCTATAGCTTGGATCTCGTGGTTCTGGAACTGGCAGCCGTTGGAACAAAATTTTGTCGACTCCCCTAGGGTTTTTGGAATATTTGGGCATTTATAGGGTGAAGAGGCGGTGCGGGAGGCCACCGAGGTGGGCACAACCCACCTGGGCGCGCTTGGGCCCCCAGGCGCGCCCTGGTGGGTTGTGCCCCCCTCGGGGCACCCCGAGGTGCTTTTGTGTCCAATTGGATGTCTTCTGGTCCAAAAAAAGTCTCCAAAAAGTTTCGCTGCATTTGGACTCCGTTTGATATTGATTTTCTGCTATGTAAAAAAAAACACAGCAACTGGCACTGGGCACTATGTCAATAGGTTAGTCCCCAAAAATGATATAAAGTTGCTATAAAATGATTGTAAAACATCTAAGAATGATAATATAACAGCATGAATACTTCATAAATTATAGATACATCTTTGACGTATCAATATCCAACCCAATTCCATCCTCCTTCTGGCCATGTTTGCCTTCTACTGCGAGGCCTTCGTGGGAGGCCCTTGGTGGCGCTCTTCCTCAATTTTTTTAGCCTGCGGATCAGCTCTCCATGTGTGTTTCCTTCCTTGTTGTCAAGGCGATGGAGGGCGACATCATTCGCCTGAAGGCTGGGAGGAAGGTGGAGGGCTACCGACATCGCTGGGTCTTTATGGACAGGCGTCGTACTTGCCCGCTTCCGATGATTCCGACGGACCCGGCCGAGCAGAACCTTAGGTGGGGGCACGAGAAGCTCACCAACCCGAGGATGGAGCCAGTCTTGGAGAGGATGGTGGTACATCGGGCCGAGAAGCTTATAGGGCCGATTTGTCATCCGGGAATACTTGCGACGGCACATTGCACGGCTCCAACATCATTCTCGGCCCATGTGGGAGTACGCTGACATGAAGGACATGATGAGGTTGCATGCCAACAGCCCGAGGCTTGAGGATTTGGACGGGGCCTTGACAACCCTGCTCGGCAGCCCCGATGAGGACCTTCCCAAAGATGTGCTCCCCATGTACCCTGTGAGAAGAGGGTGGAGCTGGTCGCGGTGATGCCCATCTTCGACCGGTGAGGCCTCAGCCCGGCGGGCCATGTCGGGCCCCGCGAGAACCCCCTTACGGTGATACTGGACTCCAGCGGTAGCGACATCGTCAAAGATTCGGAAGGGGCTACATACGGAGGACACTGACGATTGGGCACCTCTACACTCCCGCCGCTCGCTCATTCGCGATCTTGAAGACGACGACACCGACAACGCGTCGCCCGCGGGGTCCACCTCGGCACGTGCTACTTCTTGAGCTTGCGTTGATTTTTTCCTTGAAGAGGAAAGGGTGATGCAACAAAGTAGAGATAAGTATTTTCCTCAGTTGAGAACCAAGGTATCAATCCAGTAGGAGGTACAAGCAAGTCTCCAATATATGCACCTGCACAAACTAAGAAACACTTGCACACAACGTGGAAAAGGGGTTGTCAATCCCTTCAACGCCACGAACAAGAGTGAGATCTGATAGAGATAGAATTAAAACTAAAGTAAAAAATAAAAATAAAGTAAACACAAAATAATTGCAGCAAGGTATTTTTGGGTTTTGGGTTTTATAGATCTGAAAATAATAGATGTAAAATAGACCCGGGGGCCATAGGTTTCACTAGAGGCTTCTCTCTTGATTAAAACATACGGTGGGTAAACAAATTACTGTCGAGCAATTGATAGAAATACGCAAAGTTATGACGATATCTAAGGAAATGATCATGAATATAGGCACCACGTCCATGACAAGTAGATTGAAACAATTTTGCATCTACTACTATTACTCGACACATCGACCGCTATCTAGCATGCATCTAGAGTATTAAGTTCATAAGAACAGAGTAACGCCTTAAGCAAGATGACATGATGTAGAGGGATAAACTCAAGCAATATGATATAAACCCCATATGTTTATCCTTGATGGAAACAATGCAATATGTGCATCGCTACCCCTTCTGTCACTCGGTGAGGACACCGCAAGATTGAACCCAAAACTAAGCACCTCTCCCATTGCAAGAACTACCAATCTAGTTGGCCAAACCAAACCAATAATTAAAAGAGAAATACAAAGGTATAAAATCATGCATATAAGAATTCAGATAAGATTCAAATAATATTCATAGATAATCTGATCATAAATCTACAATTCATCGGATCTCGACAAACACACCGCAAAAGAAGATTACATCGAATAGATCTCCAAGAACATCGAGGAGAACATTGTATTGAAGATCAAAGAGAGAGAAGAAGCCATCTAGCTATTAGGTATGGACCCATAGGTCTATGGTAAAATACCCACGCATCATTGGAAGGGCGACAAGGTTGATGTAGAAGCTCTCCATGACCGAATCCCCCTCCAACAGAGTACCAAAAAAGGCCTCCAGATGGGATCTCACGAGATCATAAACCTGTAGTGGCAGAAAAGTATTTTCGTGCATGCTTTTAGGGTTTTGGGAATATGTTTGTATTTATAGGCCAAAGAGGGAGGTCAGGGGGTCTCCGAGGGGGCCATAAGCCCTAGGGCGCGCCCCGTGGCTTGTCGTCACCTCGAGGACTCTGTGACCTGGACTCCAAGTTCTACGGGTGTCTTCTGGTCCAAGAAAATTCATCGCGAAAGTTTTATTCCGTTTGGAATCCGTTTGATATTCCTTTTCTGCAAAACTCAAAAACAAAGAAAAACAAAAACTGGCACCGGCTCTAGGTTAATAAGTTAGTCCCCAAAATAATATAAAATAGCATAATAATGCATATAAAACATTAAATGTTGATAATATAATAGCATGGAACAATAAAAAATTATAGATACGTTGGAGACATATCAAGCATCCCCAAGCTTAATTCCTGCTCGTCCTTGAGTAGGTAAATGATAAAAATAGAATTTTTGATGTGGAATGATACCTAACATATTTAGCAATGTATTTCTTCTTTATTTGACAGGAATGTTCAGATCCATATGATTCAAAACAAAATTTCATTAATATCAAAACAATAATACTTCATGCATACTAGAAAGAAAATTATGAAGCTTCAAAAATATCATGGCTAAAGAAAGTTATCCCTAAAAAATCATATAGTATTGTTATGCTCCCTCTTCTTAGCACAAAGTATAAATCATGCCCACCCCGGTGTCAGCCAAGCAATTGGTTTATACTTTTTAATGCCCTTCAGCTTTTTCAACTCTTCATGCAATACATGAGCGTGAGCCATGGACATAGCACACAATGGGTGGAATAGAATGTGGTAGTACATAAAAGTAGGGAAAAAGTCTCACAATAACTAGGCAAATCAATGGACTATGGAGATGTCCATCAATTGATATTAATGTGAGTGAGTAGGGATTGCCATGTAATGTATGCACTTGGACCTATAAGTGTATGAAAGCTCAAAATAAAACTAAGTGGGTGTGCATCCAACTTGCTTGCTCATAAAGACCTAGGGCATTTTGAGGAAGCCCATCGTTGGAATATACAAGCCATGTTCTATAATGAAAACTTCCCAGTAGTAATATATGAAAGTGTCAAAATAGGAGACTCTCTACAATGAAGAACATGGTGCTACTTTGATGCACAAGTGTGGAAAAAGATAGTAACATTGTCCCTTCTCTCTTTTTCTCTCATTTTTAGGCTCCTCTTTTGACAACATAGGAGACTCTCTATAGGAGACTCTCAATCATGAAGAACATGGTGTTATTTGATACGTCTCCAATGCATCTATAGTTTATGAAGTATTCATGCCATGTTTACAACAATTTTATATGATTTTGGTATGATTTGAATAGAACTAACCCAGACTGACGCTGTTTTCAGCAGAACTACCGTGTTGTTGTTTTTTGTGCAGAAATGAAAGTTCTCCAAATGAGATGAAACTTTTGGACGATTTTTTTTAGAAGAAAAGAGACCCCCGAAGCTTCATGGGAGGGCCAGAAGAGCCACGAGGAGGGCACAACCCACCAAGGCACGAATGGTGGGCCTGGCTTGCCCCGGTGGGTTGTGCTCACCTCGAGGCCCATCCAGACGTGAGACCGACGCCAAAATTCTTATAAATAGAGAAACCATCAGAAATAACCATCGATAAGAAGTTCCGCTACCGCAAGGCTCTGTAGCCACCGAAAACCAATCTAAACCCTTTCCGGCACTCTGCCGGAGGGGGAAATCATCACCGGTGGCCATCTTCATCATCCCGGCGGCCACCGTGATGAGGCAGGAGTAGTCCACCCTTGGGGCTGAGGGTTTGTAGCAGTAGCTATGTGTTTAATCTCTCTCTCTCTCTCTCATGTTCTTGAGATGCACAATCTTGATGTATCGTGTGCTTTGTTAATGTAGTCAAATCATATGGTGTTTTCCCCTCTCTATGTTGTGATGAATTGAGTTTTCCCATTGAGATTTCTTTGGAGTGAATACTTTTATGGATTTGAGAACACCTGATATATGTCTTGCAATTGAATACTCATGGTGACAATGGGGTATCATATTTATTCACTTAATATATGTTCTGGCACTCAACTCACGGATTCCCAAGGTGGCATTGGGGTAATTTATGCATAGGGGTTGATGCACGTTCTTGTCTTTGTTTCTCTGGTAGATATCTTGGGGCACTCTTTGAAGTTTTTTGTCTTGGATTGAGTATTATTAATATGAATTTGTTTTGGTGATTATTCTAGTACGAACTCTTGATAGATCAATCAGAAAGAATAACTTGTGTTATTTTAGTACGAACTGTTGATAGATCGATCGGAAAGAATACCTTGTGTTATTTTAGTACGAACTCTAGGATAGATCGAATAGAAAGAATAGCTTTGTGTTATTTTAGTACAAACTCTTGAATAGATCGAACGGAAATAATAGCTTTGAGGTGGTTTCGTACCCGAGAAACAACTTTTTCTTATGTTCTCCACTAGATAGGAACTTTGGAGTGATTCTTCATCGCACTTTGAGGGGTGGTTATGTGATGCAATTATATTAGTATTGTTGAGAGATTGCACTAGCGAAAGTACGGACCCTAGGCCTTGTTTTCAAGCATTGCAATACCGTTCGTGCTCTATTTTTATCAATTGTTACCTTGCTGTTTTTTCTTGTTACTATTACAAAAATCAATATCTACTATCCATATTACACTTGTATCACCATCTCTTCGCCAAACTAGTGCACCTATATAATTTCCCATTGTATTTGGTGTGTTGGGGGACACAGGAGACTTTTTATTATTTGGTTGCAGGGTTGTTTGAGAGAGACCATCTTCATCCTACACCTCCTACAGATTGATAAACCTTAGGTAATCCACTTGAGGGAAAATTGCTACTGTCCTACAAAACTCTGCGCCTGGAGGCCCAACACATGTCTACAAGAATAAAGTTGCATAGTAGACATCTAGCCCTTTTCTGGCACCGTTGCCGGGGAGGTGAGTGCTTGAAGGTATATTTTTAGATCTTGCAATCGAATCTTTTAGTTTCTTGCTTTATCACTAGTTTTACTTATATAAGAAAACTAAAAAAATGGAATTGAGGTTGCATCATATTATTGATCATCTTTATAATATCTTTCTTGAAAATGATGGTTCAGAAAATTGTGCTCAATTGTTAGAAAAACAAGTCAATAGAATGTTTGGCACAAAATATTTGAATGATGAGCGTGATTGCAATGTAGTTAGTATGAATTCTTTGAATACCCATGATGCTAATGATATGCAAAGCCATAAGCTTGGGGATGATATATTTGATGAATATGATATTTTTAGTCCCCCAAGTTTTGATGAGAAAATTTATTATGATGATTGCATGCCTCCTATTTATGATGATTATATTGATAAAATTGGATTTTGAGAGGTCATGAGTTTATTTAGTGATGAATCCACTACTTTGGAGGATGTTTCAATTGACTATGATAACAAAGTTGCTATCTATGATGATTATGGTGATGACATGTATGCTATATTGAATAATGATAACCATGAAACTTGTCATCATGATTTTAATTTTCAAACTGATGATAGTTATTTTGTTGAGTTTGCTCCCACTACTATTAATGAGAATAAATTTGCTTATGTGGAGATTACAAATTTTCTATGCTTTCGCATCATGAAAAGAATTCTTTATGTGATGGTTATATTGTCGGATTAATTCATGATGCTACTGAAAATTATTATGAGAGAGGAACATATGCTGTAGGTATTGCAATAATATCAAGTTTCCTCTCTATGTGTTGAAAGTTTTGAAGATTTGCTTGTTTTGCCTTCCTATGTAGTTGATTCTTGCTCCCATAAGTTGTTCGATCACAAAATCCCTATGCATAGGAAGTGGGTTAGACTTAAATGTGCTAGTCATATTCTTGATGATGCTCTCTTTGTGTTTCAATCTTTATCTTTTATGCGAGCATCATTGAAATCATCATGCCTAGCTAAAAGGCATTAAAGAAAAGCGCTTGTTGGGAGACAACCCAACACTTATACCTACTATTTTTGTGTGTTCACAGGATTATGCTACTGTAGTAATCATGTTTTATAGATTTTGTTTCAATAAAGTGCCAAGCAAAGCCTTAGGATCATGTTGGGTGTTAGTAGATTTGATCTTGCTAAAAAAATAGAAACTTTTGCACTCACGAGAAAAATTCTATTTTTTAACAGAAGAGCGATTTTAAGTTTATTATTTTTGCAGAAGATTAATATACAAAATTTTCACATGGTCATATTTTTTTCAAAATTTTTAGAGTTGCAGAAGTATGATGAATGTTCAGATCATTACAGATTGTTCTGTTTTTGACATATTCTGTTTTCAATGCATAATTTGCTTGTTTTCTAGTTTCTATGGCTTATATTGATAAATATAAATTGTAGAAATGATATGCTATAGTAGGAATTGTGTGAGAACAATTATGAATGTTGTCTTTGACAGTACCCAAAGTGAATGATTTGTCTTATCATACTAACCCATCTCACGAAGTTTAGTTTAGTTTTGTGTGATTGAAGTTTTCAAGTTTTGGGTGAGATGTTGATATGAGGAGAATAATGAGTGACAAGACCCAGAGCTTGGGGATGCCCAAGGCATCCCAAGGTAATATTCAAGGAATATCCAAGCAACTAAGCCCGGGGATGCCTCGGAAGGCATTCCCTCTTTTGTCTCCAACATTATCGGTAACCTCACTTGGAGCTATGTTTTCATTCGTCACATGATATGTGTTTTGCTTGGAGCATAAATTTATTTTGTTAGGATTTGCTTGCTGGTGTTTATAATAATATTTTGTATCTTTTATTTAAATATAAGTGTCAAGGATAGCCTTTACCATGCTTATTTTGCAAGTCTATATGGTGCTGTTTGAAAACAGAAAGTTCCAAAGGCTCCTCGTTCCAAAAGTAATCCATCTTTGCCAAAGGGGTTGAAACTGTGAAGACTTTGGAAGAAATACCTCTCTTTGATAAATTTATAAATGAATCTCCCATTGACTTTCCACCTTTTGGTTTTCTCCCTAGAAGTATCTTTATTAGGCCTTTATTTGAAAGTCCTCTTAAGACTAGTTGTACTATTGAAGAGCTTTTTGATGATCTTGATGATGGTTCAATTGATACAACTTGATCTTTTTGCATCATGCCTAGCTTAAAGGCATAAAAGAAAGCGCTTTTGGGAGGCAGCCCACAACGAATTAGGTTTTATTTTGCTTTTGTTGTGTCTTGATGTTTGTTACTACAGTAGCATCATCATTGTATCTTTTCTTTTCAGCTTTGTGCCAAGTTTAGCCTCCGATTGCAAGAAAGTTCAAAAGTTGTGACGTGCTGTCCAGAAAACAGATTCTGTCCTTGGACAGAAAAATTCGAATTAAATCACCAGATCATCTTTTTGATCTGAATTTTTTTGACAGCGTGGTCTATACAATTGGCTTTCGAGCGTCTGTTCTGAGTTTTCTGATTTGAGTTGCAGAAGTGCCCCGAAAAAATTATTTACTACCTGCTGGTCTGTTTTTCACAGATTATGTCCTGTTTTGCCTTTTCTTCGTTTTGCAAACCTTGAGCTTGCTTTTTATTTGCAAAAACCTTTTGGCAATCTTGAGAAACAGTAGATCTTCAAGATTATCTTTATTTCCAGTAGGGAAAACATTATTTTATTGTGGGTACTAACCTCACTAATCAAATTATGATGAGTTATGTATGAAGGGAGTTTTCAAGTGTGCGAGGGAAGATGATAAAAGAAGATTCAGGAGGGTCAAACGCTCAAGCTTGGGGATGCCCCCGTGCACCCCCAAGAAATATTCAAGAAGACTCAAGCGTCTAAGCTTGGGGATGCCCCCATGCATCCCCTTCTCCATCAACAATTATCAGTTCGTCTTTCGTTCCACTATAATTTTATCACTTCATGCGTTATGTGCTATGCTTGGAGCGTCTTGCTCTTAGTTTCTTTTTTTTTAGTTTTCTTTAGCTTTGCTTGCTGTTCTTAACAAGTTAGAACCCAGCTTTCTTTGTGTGGGAGAGAAACACGCTCCACTTCAACCTAGAACACAACATAGGATTTTCATGCTTATCTTTGATGTGTGTGTTCTTTGTTTTCCATAGCTGCTGTCATGTTTAGCTCTTAGTTTTCATGCTTTTCTTTTTAAAGAGCTTTTGTTTAGCTGGTTGCTGAACTCTCTTGAGTTTTCATGTTTATCTTGTTAAGAGAGTTTGCCTGTTGCACTGAGTTGTGTGTCTTAACTTAAAGTAGGTAATTGAGGTTGCTATTTAATTTTAGTAGTAACTTGCAATAGTTTTGAGGTATTGCCATGAGTAATGTCTGAACTTTTGGTGTCAAGAGCTTTAGCCTATTAGTGATAGATGTCGTATTTTGGGCAATCCGTGTTTATTTTCTAAAACCTACAAAATAGTTGAGAACTTTAGCTACTAGATGGATCACTAATCTTTGGAGGGATTGAATATTAGAGTACACTCACGTACCATGAGTCGAGGATGCGCAAGGATAACCAAACCCCCATACACTCCTCCTCGGGGTACTTGTCTCTTTGTGAACCTCCTAATTAGATTGAGAGTTACCGATAATAAGTGCATGAGTTCTTCGGACTAATGTGAGTATTCGAAAGTTGACACTTCCACCTAGCCATATTTTTCTAGCCTCTTCGGTACCGTGCATTGTCCTTTCTCACCTCGAGAGTTGGCGCATACTTCGCCGGTGCATCCAAATCCTTGGCATGATACGCTCTGTCATCATAAGCCTCATTATATCCTTCCTCAAAACAGCCACCATACCTACCTATCAAGGCATTTCCGTAGCCTTTCCGAGATAAATTGCCATGCAACATCCATCTTCTCATGACTTGATCTTCATGTCATACATGCTTTTGCTTGATCGATGAGCCGCATGCTAGTTGGGCCTTGCCCTAATCATTGCTACATGACGCGCTAGTATCATTGCATATCCTGCTACACTGGCAGAGGCATACATTTGCATACATCATGATAGTTTCATCTTCTTTATGTTGAGTACTTTTGTAAAGTGTGAAAGATCTTCTATACTTCTTGTAATATATAGAGTGTTGCCCCTAAAGTGAGGAAAAGATCCCAAAGAGGACAAAATCAAAAGATCCCAAAGAGGAGAAATGAGAGTTAAATAGAAAGAGCCATTGAGGCCACAAAAAAATAAAAAAAATAGAAAAAAGAGAAAAAGAAATAAAAAGAGAGAAGGGGGCACACTATTATTCCTTTTGAGAGATCCACACTCGTACTACATCTTATACCTTGTACTCCATAGAGATTATCATTCATGCATATAGCTATGTGGGGACCTTCACACTATAGAACTTGGCTTGTATATTCCAATGATGAGCCTCCTCAAAAGAGCTCTAGGTCTTCTTGAGCGAGCAAGTTGGATGCACCCCCACTAGTTCCATTGGAGAGCTTACCTTAGCTCATATGTGCATCCGTTGCATGGCAATCCCTACTCCTCACATCATATCTATCATTTGACTTTCTCTCGCCTATGATTGTCCTCATTGATGTGAGCCTTTCACACCTTTTTTGTCTTCCCCCTTCATCATTTCTCTCTCTTTGCCATCCTAAGTGTCAACTTTCTTGCTTACGCTCATCCATTGCATGAGTGCTCAAAATATCGAAAGGGAGTGGATCATTTTGACTTGTACCTGGCTAGTGGTCTGGGGATGAGTCAAGATAAGATTCCAAAGAGGACCAAGTGTGAAACTTTAGTAGATTAAGTTCTCAACAATACAAAAACTATGTTTTACTATCTCGTATATCCCTATCCCCTTTCTTGCACGCAAACACCATTTGGAGACATTCGAGTCACGGACAGCGAGAGCTCTTGCACCTTTATGTTCTTATGTTGCTTGTTACAATGCTAATATAGACTCTTGCTTGCTATGACTTGAATTGAATTACATGCCTTGATTGCTTTACTTAAAAAGTTCTTATATGGTTGGTAGCATGTCACCACAGAAATTATGCTTGTTATCATTTACCTACTCGAGGACGAGCAGGAATTAAGCTTGGGGATGTTGATACGTCCAAAACGTATCTATAATTTATGCTTGCTCCATGCTTCTTTTGTGTGATATTGCTATGATATTGATGCACTTCCATACACTTTTGATCATATTTGGACTAACCTATTAACTCAGTGCACGACAGTGCCAGTTCCTGTTTTCTGCTGTTTTTCTATTTCAGGTTTCCCCCATATTAAAAGTGCTCCAAAAATTCCAGGAAAAATCAGCGTACAGGAAGCTTCGCGAAGAACCAAAGATGGGCCAGAGGGGAGCCAGGGGAGGCCCAGGCGGCCACCTGGCGCGGCCCCACCCCTGGCCGCGCCAGGGGGCGCCTGGGGCCCCTGCTCCGCCTCTGGCTGCCCCCCTTCGCCTATATATCCCTCTCGTCCCGAAACCCTCGAGGACAGAACCCTTTTTTGCGATCTCGCCTCTGTTCCGCCGCCGCAGCGCTTCCAAGATCGGGAGCATCAGGAGAACTCTTCCCGGCACCCTGCCGGAGGGGAGAACCACCACCGGGAGCTTCTCCACCACCATGGACGCTTCCCGGATGAGTCGTGAGTAGTCCACCTTGGACCATGGGTCCATGATCAGTAGCTATGTGATGTTCTCCTCCCCTCTTTGCTCTTCATGGTTTAGACCTCGTGAGCTGCCCTACATGATCGAGGCACATATGTAATCTTTCTGCTGTTGCTTTACTGAGTTTGCTGGGATCTGATGGATTATGAGACTATGTTCAGATTGTGTTTGAGTAATATATTTGATTCACCTCTTTTATATCTTTGTTCTTGAGTAATTCTTGCATGTTCTCCGTTGCTATTTATTGCTTTGGCCAAGTAGTAGGTAGTAACTCCAAGAGGGAGCGTTATGCTTGATTGTGGGTTCATGCCCCCTGATGACTAGCTTGAGTGACAGAAACATGAGTCTAGGGGATGTGTTGTTGCCACAAGGGAGAAAACAACGGTGCTTGTACTTGCGGGTGCAAGGATTGTTTACTTTACGCAAAGTTCTTTTAATGCAGTTGTCTGTTGCTTTGAGTATACACTTTGGGTGGGATTCGCAACTTAATACCAGCGAGATGTTCTGGATAGATCTCAAGGTGGATGATTAGTAGTAGATGCAGATGGATTTCGGTCTACTTGCCTTGGCGTACCGCCCATGCTTTTGAGCCTCTACCTTTCTTTGCAGCATAGTTAGCATTGGTTTGCGCACATAATCCTGTCAATTGCCCAGCTGTAATTTGTTAACCTCGCTTTGTTGTTTTATCATCTTTTGGGAGAGAGACATCACTAGTGAACATCATGGGACCCCGGTCCATATTACCACTGCTGATCACACCTTCTATTTACTTCCTGTTTTTATTTCCTAGTTGCAGTCATAGCTATCATTATTATCTCTTGTGTTTGATCCTTTGTAAACAACAAGGCCGGAGGGATTGACAACCTCTCTGTACTCGTTGGGAGCAAAGTTATCTGTATCTGTGTGCAGGTCCCGTCAACCGCTAAGTTTCTGGCGCTGTTGACACCTACTTGTCGACCCTCGGAGTCTCACGGGATTCGATCCTTGGTATCTTTGCCAAGGGAAATTTTCCGCTACGCTACATCTCAACCTTCCACTTGGGGTAACCAACGAGGGGCGAGAAGCCATCAGCATCCTGCAGTAGTGTACTTTCTCTACTTGGATCATATGCACTTATGATTGGAAATCTAGCAAGCATCCGCAACTACCAAAGAACATTAAGGTGAAACCCAACCATAGTATTATAAGGTATCAAGTCCTCTTTACTCCCATACGCAACAACCCACTTACTCGGGTTTGTGCTTCTGTCACTCACGCCACCCACTATAAGTGAATCATTAACATATTGCAACACCCTACAACGAGGACCCCTCATGCTTGCGCGACACAGGTGTAAGGGCATGTCCCTTCCTTTGTGGTTTTGGTGATTGGTGACAATGCGTTTGCGGACTAATCGTGTGTGCCAAGTATTTCAGATATTAATCCAGAGGCACGAGACGATTATCTACCCTTCGAGTTATCAGCTCAAGACGTGTTGTCATGCTAGGATTTTGTTTTGGTGTACTTGAGTCGTAGGAGACACCGTACCATCAAGGGGGGGTTTCCGCATTGGAAAGGCCAGGGTGGAATCATCACGTACACTTTATTTTGCACCCTCATCTTCTTTCTTTTCCTTAAGGAGCTTCACTTCTTTCTGTGGGCGCGGTAGTACCGTAGCCAGGGCGGTTGTACCGCGTATACGCTCTAAGCGGTAGTACCGCTGAGAAGGCGCGGTCGTACCGCTTGGGCTTATATGCGGCGGTACCGCCGCGGCTACTCTCCATCTCTGCGTTGATTCGGGACGAGCTTTTCTCGTGTCGGGTTCTACGGTAGTAGCAGCGGTAGTACCGCTTATAAGCGGTAGTACCGCTGCCACCACCGCGGCTACAACCGCTCCTCTCCTCCGAACCTCATCCCTAACACAGGGTGATAGTACCGCTGGGGGCGCGGTAGTACTACTCGGCCCAGTGGTAGTACCGCTCTGTGCGGGCTGAGAAGAGTGTAACGATTCACTCTTCTCCTCCACTATATAAAGGGTTCTTCTTCCTCTAGAAGACTAAACTCTTCTCCCCCAAGCTCCATTGTTGCTCCAAAAGCTTATTTTCGCCCGATCTCTCTCCCTAGCCAATCAAACTTGTTGATTTTCTAGGGATTGGTTGAGAAGGCCCAGATCTACACTTCCACCAAGAGAAATTTGATTCCCCCCACTAATCGCTTGTGGATCTTGTTACTCTTGGGTGTTTGAGCACCCTAGACGGTTGAGATCACCTCAGAGCCATATCCATTGTGGTGAAGCTCCATGGTTTCGTTGGGAGCCTCCAATTCAGTTGTGGAGAGAGCCCCAACCTTGTTTGTAAAGGTTTGGTCGCCGCCTTCAAGGGCACCAATAGTGGAATCATGGCATCTCGCATTGTGTGAGGGCGTGAGGAGAATACGGTGGCCCTAGTGGCTTCTTGGGGAGCATTGTGCCTCCACACCGCTCCAACGGAGACGTACTTCCCCTCAAAGGGAAGGAACTTTGGTAACACATCTTCGTCTTCAACGGCTCCACTTTTGGTTATCTCTATCCTTTAGTTGTGCAAGCTTTAGTGTGTTAGTATCTTGTGCTTGCTTGCTTACTTATCTTTGTTGCATCATATAGGTTGCTCACCTAGTTGCATATTTAGACAACCTATTTTGTTCCTAATTTTAATTTGGTCAAGAAAAGCTAAAATTGTTAGTTGCCTATTCACCCCCCCCCCCTCTAGTCAACCATATCGATCCTTTCAATTGGTATCAGAGCCTCATCTCTTTATTAAGGACTTTACCATCCAAAGAGTATGGGTGACAACATAGTCGAGACGGAGGAACACTCCGGTGGAACTCTGCCCTTGCCTACGTCCGATGGGGGAACCTCGGTATATCGTGAGGAGTTCAATGTGGCTATGAACACATTGAAAGACTCAATGGCAACCGAGGTCAAAGGCATGTTCAAAGAATTTCTTGAGGGACTTAAATTATCCACCGCACCGTTGGAAGTGGTTCGTCCCACTACCAACGTGTCGGATGCCATTCCCGGCAAGGGAGAAGCTAGTAGTGAGCAAGTCCCGTTGACTAAGAATGGGAGTGGGATCTTTGCCCACTCCGCGCCTCCTACACATTATGGAGGACCCGTTCCTACTCCGCATTTAAATTCGGTTGGTCCTCCACCTAAGTTTGTGAAAAATTCTGATTTTGCTACTTGGATGTCTCACTTTAAATGTCATTTAAATCATTGTTCTACTAATCTTTGGAGAATCATTGAGCAAGGTTTCTACCCGCATGATCCCTACAGCTTAACTCCAAGAAAAGCTGCGGATCATCAATTCAACGAGCCCGTTCTTTGCATACTTCAAGAAGCTATCCCTCCCGAAGACATTGCACATCTTCGGCCCTTCTCCGTGGCCAAGGAAGCATGGGAGCATGTTGGTTCCATTTACAGGGGAAGCGCAAGCATTCAACGCTCAAACTATGAAGTTGTGCAAGATGAAGCCGATGAGTTTGCCATGATCGAAGATGAAGATCCCAGTGAACTTTATCGGAGATTAACCACTCATGCGGTTTCACTTCAAGATCATGGGAGCAAGGACACGGTTCACAATTGGATCAAGCGCAAGTTTCTCAAGGCCATGATGCCTTATCACAAGGCCATGCCCTCCATCATCCGCCAACGATCGGACTTCCACACCTTGTCCTCAAGTGAAGTGTTGGATGAGTTCATTGCAATGAGGATCTTGGATAAGACCGCCGACAACACGGTGTTGCGAGCTCAATGGTCAAAGAAGCCCAACCTTTCTTTGAATTCCAAGGCTTGTGTGGAAGATGAGGATGAAGGGGATGAAGATGAGAGTTGCCCCGAGGGCACAAAATATGCTTATCATGAGCATATGGATCTAGCGTCTCGGTAATTTTGGGGCAACAAAAGGAACTCTAGGCCCAATTTCAACAAGAACAACTCAAGTGGTCTCAAGGGCAAGCAACGAGTGAGGATGTGCTACAATTGTGGCAATGTGATTCACTTTGTTGTGGGTTGCCCATATGAGAAAATATAAGAAAATGGAGGCAAGCTTATTCGAAAGGACAAGGCCAAGTCCTATCCCAACAACAACAACTTCAACAAGAAGACTCCTCCAAGTGGTTTGGTGGCCCAAGAATAATATTTTGAGGATGATGATGAAGAAGAAGATGATGACATGGTCACTATGGCTACCATTGCTATTGCAACCACTCCACGATCATCCCTCTTCGACTCACCAAATGAGAACATCATCGCCAAGTGCCTCATGGCTAAGGCCACCAACAAGGTAACCCCCAACATCAATTCTACCCTCTCCTCTAATCCTTCATTAACAGATTGTATTGATGAGATTGAGGGGGCGGAGGAGGAGGAAAATGAATTTGAGTTGTTTATGAGTAAACTCAAGGGCGAACCCAAGAAGCACTTCGTTGCTCTATTGGAACAACTTGGTGAAGCTAATGACATGATCGAGGCTCACGAGGAGACCATTTCTAAAATGGAGGGTCATAGTCAAGACTATGTCGATGAAATATCGGATCTCTCTAATGCTCTTGAGGAAGAGCGTGGTCTTCGTTTGACTCTTGAGGAGTCACACAACAATGATCATGCTAAACTAAGGAAAGATCTTGATCATGCTTTAGTTGTCTCTCGTGTGTTCAATTCCGAGAAGGCAAAACTTGTGGTTGACCATGCTAGACTCAAGGAGGAGTTTGTTACTCTTGACAAGGCTCACAAGGTCTTGAAGAGTGTACATACTAGCCTCAAAGAGTCTCATGATCAACTTCAAGTTTCGCTAACCAAGGAGAGAGCTACCTTTCCTCGCATGGTTTTAATTGATAATGCAAATGCTACTAACCCATGTTGCCAGCATGTGCATCTTCTTGAAGAGAATCCCAAGTTGAAGAAGCAACTTTAGAAAGGCCTTGTGTCATGTATACAAGGGGAGAAGAACCTCAACGATCTTTTGAGCGATCAAAAGGAAGTTGTGGCAAAGGAAGGAATTGGGTTTGCTCCCAAGCCCAAGAAGAAGAAGAACGACAAGACCAAGCAACCTCCTCCTCTCAAGCAAACCTTTGTGAAAGACGGAGAGGGTGCTCCTAAGAAGAACAACAATGTGAAGAGTGGTGGAGTCAAGAAAAACTCCACCACGCCATCAAACATAGCCGGCAACTTTAATCCTTCCTATGTTCTACGTCGTGCTAGTGATGGACATGTTTTTTTTGCTAAGTTTGTTGGTTCTTATTATGAGTACATTGAATGGTCTATTTGGGTTCCTAAGACCCTTGTTACTAACCTCAAAGGACCCAT
The DNA here is from genome assembly GCA_902687465.1 of Secale cereale. Classification (NCBI taxonomy): domain Eukaryota; kingdom Viridiplantae; phylum Streptophyta; class Magnoliopsida; order Poales; family Poaceae; genus Secale; species Secale cereale. The sequence goes on along the minus strand of LR738714.1, from coordinate 508,820,638 downwards.
TACAAAATGGGTACCTAAATCCAAGCATTCATCTCTTGTAGGATTTTGCTTCCGGTGGGGGTCATGGTTGCTCGATAGTGGAGCCACAAATCATATGACCGGAAGCAAAGATTTGGTGGTGGACGTGCACCAAGGTTTATCTATGGCCACCAACGTTGAATGGGGTGATGCTTCATCTTCTAAGGTATTGGGGCTTGGCAAGGTTGTTTTCTCTCACGATCTCACGATCGAGAAAGTCATGCTTGTTGAGTCCCTTGCATACAATTTACTTTCTGTTCGTCAACTTGCACTCATGGGTTTGCCACTTTCGTTGATATTGACACCGTGGCCCTCTTATGGAGCAAGACTCTTGGAGTAGCATATGTTGGGCATGTCGAAAACGGCCTCTATATGGTTAACTTCTTGGAGCAACCCACTAAGACTGCAACTTGCCTAATGGCTAAAGTTGATGTGGGTTGGCTTTGGAATCGCCGGCTAGCCCATGTCAATATGAGATCTTTGCAAAGTCTCCTCAAGGGGGACCACGTCCTTGGACTAACAAATGTTAGCTTTGCCAAAGATCGTGCTTGCAGTGCCTGTATTGAAGGAAAGTTACATGAGAAGGCTCACCCTCCCACGACTATCATCTACTCAAAAAGACTGTTAGAGCTCCTCCACATGGATCTCTTTGGGCCTCCATCCTTTGATAGTCTTGGGAGTAGAAAGTATTGCTTGGTGATTGTAGATGATTATTCAAGATACACTTGGGTATACTTCTTCAAGAAGAAGAGTGAGACCCAACAAACCGTCATCAACTTTGCAAATGAAGCTCAACGTCAAAATGATGCAAAGATCTTGATGATTCAAAGTGACAACGGCTCCGAGTTCAAGAACTACACCTTGGATGAGTTTCTAGGTGATGAGGGGATCAAGCATCAATACGCCGCACCCTATACCCCTCAATAACATGGTGTAGTGGAGAGAAAGAACCGGACTTTGATGGATGCAGCTAGAACCATGATGGCGGAGTTCAAGTCACCATACAACTTTTGGGCCGAAGCCATCAACACCGCTTGTCATGCATCCAATCGGCACTATCTCCGCAAAGGCTTGAACAAGACTCCATATGAAATACTTACCGGTAACAAGCCCAATCTCAAGTACTTTCGGGTGTTTGGTTGTAAGTGTTTCATACTCAAGAAAGGTGCTCGTTTGTCTAAATTTGAAGCTAGAGCTCATAAGGGCATATTTGTTGGTTATGCTACAAACTCTCATGCTTACCGTGTCCTCAACAAGTCCAATGGACTCATTGAGGAGATGTGTAACGTAGAGTTTGATGAGAATAACGGCTCCCAAGTGGAGCAAAGTGGTACTTGTGATGTAGGTGATGAAATTCCTCCCCAAGCCATAAGAAGAATGGGTGTTGGTTATATCCTACCCATTGAGGAACCCCTTGTGGCCGAAGGAGAAGGACAATGTTCCACTCAAGTGGAACCATCACCAACCCAAGACCAACACGCTTCCGAAGAACAAAGTGAAGGCCCTCAATCAGATGAACAAGGCCAAGTGCAAGATCAACCACAAGATGGTGGTGAGCCACCAAGTGATGCACAAGGCCAAGTTCCCTCTCCCGAGCATGTTCAAGATCAAGAGCAAGCTCAAGATCAAGATCAAGCTCATGACAGCGCTCAAGATGATCAACTCATAGCTCCTCAATTATCTCTTGAAGAGCAATTGGAGCGTCGTGCTGCCAAAGTTGCTTCCAGGCTCGCTTCTAGAGAGCATCATATGGAGAACATCCTTGGAAGCATCACAAAGGGGGTAAGCACTCGTAGACAATTAGCAAACTATTGTGCTCATCAAGCTTTTGTCTCTTGTGTTGAACCTCAAAAGGTCTATGAGGCATTCGAAGACCTCGATTGGTTTAATGCCATGCATGAAGAACTCCATAACTTCGAGCGCAACAAAGTGTGGCGTTTGGTGCCAAGACCTAAGGAGAACCATAATGTCATTGGAACCAAGTGGATCTTTAAGAACAAGCAAGATGCTCACGAAATTGTCATTCGCAACAAGGCTCGTTTGGTGGCTCAAGGCTACTCCCAAGTCGAGGGTATCGACTACGGTGAAACCTTTGCCCCCGTTGCTCGCCTTGAATCTATTCGGTTGTTACTTGCCTATGCTTCTCACCATAACTTTAAATTGCAACAAATGGATGTGAAAACTGTATTTCTTAACGGTCCTATTAATGAGTTTGTTTATGTCAAACAACCCCCGGGGTTTGAGGATCCTAGGTTCCCCAATCACGTGTATCAACTCGATAAGGCGCTCTACGACCTTAAACAAGCCCCATGTGTGTGGTATGAGCATCTTACCGAGTTGCTGCAAGATCGTGGGTTTGAAATTGGGAAAATCGACCCCGCCCTTTTTACTAAGAAGGTCAAAGGGGACTTGTTTGTATGCCAACTATATGTTGATGATATTATCTTTGGTTCACCTAACAAAGCTTTCAATGATGAGTTTGCCGCACTCATGACCGCACAATTTGAGATGTCCATGATGGGAGAGTTGAAGTTCTTCCTTGGGTTCGAGATCAAACAAAGAAGAGAAGGAATCTTCATCAAACAAGCCAAATACACTCAAGACATGCTGAAGAGGTTCAATATAAGTGATGTCAAGCCGGCTACTCCAATGCCTACCAAGTGCCAACTTGACATTAATCCCAATGGTAAAGTTGTGGATCAAAAGGTATATTGTTCTATGATTGGATCCTTACTTTACCTTTGTGCATCTAGACCGGATATCATGTTGAGAGAGGGAATGTGTGCACGGTTTTAAGCCTCACCTAAGGAAAGTCACTTTGTGGCAGTCAAGCGAATCTTTCGATATTTGGCTCATAACCCAAACTTTGGCTTATGGTACCCAAGAGGAGCAAACTTCAACCTTGTAGGTTTCTCAGATTCGGATTGGGCGGGAGACAAAGTGGATAGGAAGTCCACTTACGGAGGGTGCCAATTTCTTGGTTGCTCTTTTGTGACTTGGTCGTCCAAGAAGCAAAGTTGTGTGTCTCTCTCTTCCACTGAAGCAGAGTATGTGGCGGCCGGCAGTTGTTGTGTACAACATCTATGGATGAGGCAAACTTTAAAGGATTACGGTGTCACTTGTGACAAAGTGCCTCTTTGGTGTGATAATGAAAGTGCCATCAAGATTTCTCTCAACCCAGTGCAACATTTCAAGACAAAGCATATTGAGATTCGGTATCACTTCATCCAGGACCATATTCGGCGAAGAGAAATATATCTTCATTATGTCAATGATACGTCTCCAACGTATCTACTTTTCCAAACCCTTTTGCCCTTGTTTTGGACTCTAACTTGCATGATTTGAATGGAACTAACCCGTACTGACGCTATTTTCAGCAGAACTGCCATGGTGTTGTTTTGTGCAGAATAAAAAGTTCTCGGAATTGCCTGAAAATCAACGGAGAATTATTTCGGAAAATATAAAAAATACCTGCAAGAAGATCCACACCAGGGGGCCCAGGGCCTGTCCACGAGGGTGGGGCACGCCCCCTGCCTCGTGGGCCCCCTGGTGCTCCACCGACGTACCCCAGATCCTATATCTTCCGTTTCGGGAGAAAAAAATCAGGGAGAAGGAATTATCGCGTTTCACGAGACGCAGCCGCCGCCAAGCCCTAATCTCTCTCGGGAGGGCTGACCTGGAGTCCGTTCGGGGCTCCGGAGAGTGGAGATCATCGCCATCATCATCATCAACCTTCCTCCATCACCAATTCCATGATGCTCACTGCCGTGTGTGAGTAATTCCATCGTAGGCTTGCTGGACGGTGATGGGTTGTATGGGATCTATCATGTAATCGAGTTAGTTTTGTTAGGGTTTGATCCCTAGTATCCACTATGTTCTGAGATTGATGTTGATATGACTTTGTATGCTTAATGCTTGTCACTAGGGCCCGAGAGCCATGATTTCAGATCTGAACCTATTATGTTTTCATGAATATATGTGTGTTCTTGATCCTATCTTGCAAGTCTATAGTCACCTACTATGTGTTATGATCCAGCAACCCCGAAGTGACAATAATCGGGACCAATCCCGGTGATGACCATAGTTTGAGGAGTTCATGTATTCACTATGTGTTAATGCTTTGGTCCGGTACTCTACTAAAAGGAGGCCTTAATATCCCTTAGTTTCCAATAGGACCCCGCTGCCACGGGAGGGTAGGACAAAAGATGTCATGCGAGTTCTTTTCCATAAGCGTGTATGACTATATTCAGAATACATGCCTACATTGCATTGATGAACTGGAGCTAGTTATGTGTCACCCTAGGTTATAACTTCTACATGATGAATTGCATCCGACGTAATTTCCCATCACCGATCCAATGCCTACGAGCTTTACCTATATTGCTAGCTGCTTATTTACTTTTCTGTTGCTACTATCACAAAAACTACAAAAACAATATCGTTACTTTTATTGCTACTACCGCCACTATCATATTACTTTGCTACTAAACTATCTTGCTGCATATACTAAGTTTCCAGGTGTGGTTGAATTGACAACTCAGCTGCTAATACTTAAGAGTATTCTTTGGCTCCCTTGTGTCGAATCAATAAATTTGGGTTGAATACTTTACCCTCGAAAACTGTTGCGACCCCCTACACTTGTGGGTTATCAAGACTATTTTCTGGCGCCGTTGCCGGGGAGCATAGCTCTATTCTTTAAGTCACTTGGGATTTATATCTATTGATCACTATGAATAATTTGAAGGACTCAAAAACCAAGATCTTACCCTCAACTACGAGGGGAGGTAAGGAACTGACATCTAGCCATGCACTTGATTCTCCTTCTATTATGAGTAAACTTGCGACACCTACTCCTGCTATTGAATCTGATATGTCGTATGTTCTTGATGATGCTACTTCTGCTATGTATGATGAAACTACCTCTATGCCTGATACTGTGCCACTAGGTGAATTTCTAGATGAACAAATTGCTAAGGTTAGGGAGAGTGCAAATGTTGAAACTGATGATATTTATGAAAGTGATGATGATGCTACTCCCAATAGATATGAATTGCCTGTTGTGCCTGAGGGTTATGTTATGGATGAAGAAACTGCTAGAGACTTTCTTGCTTGCAATGATAGATATGATCTTAAGAAGTTATTAGCTAAGCTGAAAGAAAAGTCCTTGAATGCTAGAATGAAACATGACCCTGCTTTTGCTACTTCACCTATCTGTGTTACTGATAAGGATTATGAATTCTCTGTTGATCCTGAGTTAATTACTTTGGTTGAATCTGATCCTTTCCATGGCTATGAGTCTGAAACTGTTGTGGCACATCTTACTAAGTTGAATGATATAGCCACCATGTTTACCAACGATGAAAAGATTCGTTACTACTATATCCTTAAGTTGTTTCCGTTCTCGTTAAAGGGTGATGCTAAGAATTTGTTTAATTGTCTTGATCCTGGTTGTGTGCGTAGTCCCCAGGATATGATGTATTACTTCTCTGCTAAATATTTTCCCGCTCATAAGAAACAAGCTGCCTTACGGGAAATACATAACTTTGTGCAAATTGAGGAAGAGAGTCTCCCACAAGCTTGGGGGAGGCTTCTCCAATTACTTAATGTTTTGCCTGATCATCCTCTTGAGATGCATGATATACTTGATGTCTTTTATAATGGACTAACCGATGCTTCCAGAGACCACCTGGATAGTTGTGTTGGTTGTGTTTTCAGGGAAAGAACAGTTGAACAAACTGAATTACTATTGAATAATATGCTGGCCAATGAAAATAATTGGACACTTCCTGAACCAGCCCCTAAGCCAACTCCGAAGAAAAGAGGTGGTCTATTCCTCAGTCCTGAAGATATGAAAGAGGCAAAGAAATCTATGAAAGAAAAAGGTATTGAAGCTGAAGATGTTAAGAATTTACCTCCTATTGAAGAAATACATGGTCTTGATAACCCGACACAGGTAGTAAAGGTAAATTCTCTTTATAGATTTGATGAAGGTGATATTCCTTGTTATAAGTGCTAGCCAATGCCTAGATGAGTTTGGCAATTTCATTGTGAAACAAGAAAACTTCAATGCTTATGTTGGTAGACAATTATAACACAATGCTTATATGATTGAACGATTGAGTGATTATCTGTCTAGAGCTAAAGGTGAACTGAAACTTATTAGTACATGCTTCTATGGTTACCACTCAAGTAGAACAAGTACTTAAGGCTCAGAATGATTTGCTCAATGAATTAAATAGTAAGAATAATGATAATGCCATTAGAGTTGTGACTAGAGGTGGCAGAATGACCCAGGAACCTCTATATCCTGAAGGCCACCCTAAGAGAATTGAGCAAGATTCTCAGAGAGCTAATTTAGATGCACCTAGTTCTTCTAAGAAGAAGAAAAATAAAAATGATAGGACTTTGCATGCTTCTAGTGAACATGTAGCTCACACACCTGAGAATCCCAATGATATATCTGTTTCTGATGCTGAGACACAATCTGGTAATGAACATGAACCTAGTGATAATATTAATAATGATGTTCATGATGATGCTCAACCTAGCAATGATAATGATGTAGAGATTGAACCTGTTGTTGATCTTGATAACCCACAATCAAAGAATCAACGTTATGATAAAAGAGACTTTGTTGCTAGGAAGCACGGTAGGGAAAGAGAACCATGGGTGCAGAAACCCATGCCTTTTCCTCCGAAACCATCCAAGAAAAAGGATGATGAGGATTTTGAGCACTTCGCTGAAATGATTAGACCTATCTTTTTGCATATGCGTTTGACTGATGTGCTTAGAACAAATCCTTATGCCAAGTATATGAAAGACATTATTACCAACAAAAGAAAGATACCTGAAGTAGAAATTTCCACCATGCTTCCCAATTACACTTTTGAGGGTGCAATGCCTAAGAAATTAGGAGATCCAGGAGTACCTACTATACCTTGCTCCATTAAGAGAAATTATGTTAAAACTGCTTTGTGTGATCTCGGAGCCGGTGTTAGTGTTATGCCTCTCTCTTTATATTGTAGACTTGACTTGAGTAAGTTTACACCTACTGAAATATCTTTGCAAAATGGCTGATAAATCAACTGCTATACCTGTCGGTATATGTGAGGGTGTGCATGTTGTAGCTGCAAATGTTACTTTTCTAACGGACTTTGTTATCCTTGATATTCCCGAGGACGATAGTATGTCTATTATTCTTGGAAGACCTTTTTTGAATACTGCAGGGGCTGTTATTGATTGCAACAAAGGCAATGTCACTTTTCATGTCAATGGTAATGAGCATACGGTACACTTTCCGAGGAAACAATCTCAAGTCCATAGTATCAATTATATTGGAAAAACTTCAACTATCACTATTGGAGGTTTTGAGTTTCCTATTCCTACTATCAAGAAGGCATATGACATTCTTTTTGTTGGGGACATACATATCCCCATTGAGGTAACCTAGTGTTATTCGAAAATTCTCCGGTTTCATGTTACTCGGAAAGAGTTTATTAACAATACATGATCAACCTTGTTAATGGATTCCTTTTGATGACCATGGGATAGGTGAATCTAGATAGCACAATCTTCTGTACCCTCCTTTTACTTTCTGTTAATTAGGTTAAATAAAACAAAAATAGCATTGTCTGTCTGTTTCCAGACTTATCCGTGCAATAAAAAAATATCCCGAAAATAAAAGTTCTCCAAATGCCATGAAAATGAAATATGATTTTTTCTAGAATATTTAAGAAAATATGGCACAGAACACACAGTGAGGGGAGCCAGCACATGGCCACGAGGGTGCAGTGCGCGCCCCCCTTCCCAGGGCGTGCGCCCCTGCCTCATGGGCCCCACGTGGCCCCCCTCCACTTATTCCTGCACCCATGCTCTTCTTCTTCCTCCCAAAAAAATCCCCAACCAGCTCAAACCCGAGTTCTAGCCCATCTTGCTGCTATTTTTGATCTCCTTTCTCAAAGCACCATTCACCAAACTGTTTGGGGAGATTATTCCTTGGTATGTGACTCCTCCATTGGTCCAATTAGTTTTTGTTCTAGTGCTTTATTTGTTGCAATTTTTTGCTGTTGTGGTGACCTTGTTCTTGAGCTTGCATGTCAAATTTTCTTGGTCCCAAGTAGTTCTAATGCATGATATAGCCTCTAGGCACTTATATGAGTTGTTGCTATCAATCTTGTTGAGTTTGGTTAACTTTTATTTTGAAGTTACTAAAAGTTTCAAAAAAAATCAGAAAAGTAAAATGTTAAAAAGATTATTGAGGGGCTCCTCCAGCAAGAGCTCAGAGGAAAAGAAGAAAGAAGAAAATAAGAAGCCCAAGTATAATATTCCTCGCATGGCGGAAGTTCGACCGTGCGAATGGCCTTGTAATAATTTCATGATGTCCGCCGGTATTTACGAAGACTTTTATTGGTTGGCGAATAATGCAGGCCTCACCGACTTCCTCAACGACCAGAAAGAACAGTATCTCTTACTCACCAATATTTTCACGCAAAGCTGAAAACACCACCTACGGTGGAGTTTCGTTTATATGATGTGGTTAAGGAGATATCACTCTTAGATTTTTGTGGAATATGCAAATTACCCTTTGGAGGTAGACTTGATGAACCACGTCATGAAGACGTTGAAGGGTTTATTGATATGATAGTTGTAGGGGAAACTAGACAAGTTTCAGGGGCAAGAATCACTAGTATACACTTCCCTGTTCTGCGCTACTTTGCTTTATTTGCTAGTAGATGTTTAATTGGTCACGGGAACAGTGGGAATCTCAATGCCCCTGATATTATCATTTTACGCCATGCCATGTTTCAAGACACAACTTTTAGCTTGGGCTCCGTCGTTGCCAAACGATTGAGTCTGAACCGCTCATAGGGGGCCGTCTTTGGAGGCATCTTTGCTTCTCGCCTTGCTGAATATTTTAATATACCTATTAGGCATCATGAGAAGGAAGAAAAATTGCTTGCCCCTGTTTATCTAGACTACAAGAGCATGGTAGCTCATGATTTTATTGTTAAAGACAAGAATATGCAGCTCAATTATAAATTAAGATTTGATGAAATATAATGTGAAATTGTTACCTTGCCTGCACCATCTTTGTTTGATCTGTCCATAGGCAAGTATATCATTACATCAGATGCCTTCTACAAGTACCAAGGCCAGGCACAAGCTTCAGAGCCTAAGCCAGAACCACCACTTGATCCTTCCCGTCAATCTGTTTATGGGTGGGAGCTGGATGAGCTCGCCAACCAGTGGCATCCAGAGGACACATCTCAGTACACTGGAGGTAGTGGCTTTGATCCGTGGCCATGGACCAACTTAGGCCAAAAGCCTAAGCTTGGGGGAGTACGTGTTTCTCACCGACTTACATTCATGTTCACACTTATTCTAGTTGTCAGTGCTCACACTCTTTCACTGTACCATCCATGCTTAGTTTCAATTTCTTTTCTTAGTCTTTTTCTTGTGTGCTAGAAAAACCCAGAAAAACAAAAAAATATTAGTTGTAGCTTCTAGCCAGTTTACTTTCTTTGCTAGTAGTAGTTAAAATGAAAAAAAAAACAAAAAGATTTCTCGTTCTTCTTTTGCTTGTTGGGAGATTTCCCGTGTAAATAGTTTCTTTTCTTTTCTTTAGGGGTTAAGAGTAGAAGACCATGATTAAATTGTTTAGTGGCTCTCATATGCTCTGTTGTTGAATTAACCTTGAGCCATATTACCTTGTCTTCTCTCTTGTATTAAATGTCTGCAGATTCCAGCTTAGTCCAATGCACGCGCACTATTATTATTATCCACACCGTTCGGTCGTGCGAGTGAAAGACAATAAGGATGATATATGATGAACTAATTGAGATGAGAAAAGCTGGTATGAACTCGACCTTTCTTGTTTTTGTAAATATGATGGCTTATCGTTCCTGATTCGGCTTGTTATGAATGAAACATGCTTGCAATGACAATTAGAGATCATAGCTGCTTATGCCATGCTTAATTAGCTGAGAGTTTATAATGGTCTATCTTGCGTGCCAACATGATATTAAAATGGTTGTGATGTGGTATGATGGGTGGTATCCTCCTTTGAACGATTTAAGTGACTTGACTTGGCACATGTTCACGCATGTAGTTGAAACAAATCAACATAGCCTTCACGATATTTATGTTCATGGTTATTTATATCCTACTCATGCTTGCATTCATTGTTGATTAATTTTAATGCATGTTCATGACCATTGTTGCTCTCTAGCTGGTCGCTTCCCAGTCTTTTTCTAACCTTCACCTGTACTAAGCAGGAATACTACTTGTGCATCCACTTCCATAAACCCCAAAGTTATGCCATATGAGTCCACCATACCTTCCTATATGCGGTATTTACCTGCCGTTCCAAGTAAATTTGTATGTGCCAAACTCTAAACCTTCAAATGAAATTCTGTTTTGTATGCTCGAACAACTCATGTATCAACTAGGGTTGTCTATGTCTTCCATGCTAGGTCGGTTATTCTCACGATGAGTGGACTCCACTCATCATTCACGAGAAAATGGCTGGTAATCAGGATGCCCAGTCCCATGCTCAAAATCATAAATAATTAAACAAAACTTCCCCAGGGCTGTTGCTGGTTTGGACGGTACCCGTTGTTTCGGGCTAGCCGTGAAGTGTGCTTGTTGGTGGTTGGGGGAGTATAAACTTTACCATTCTGTTTGGGAACTGCCTATAATGTGCGTAGCATGGGAGATATCGAGATTCTTGGTTGTTATGTTGACAATTAAAGTATACCGCTCAAAATGTTATTCATCTCTATTTAAAAATCGAGCTTTGGCACCTCTACAAATCCCTGCTTCCCTCTGCGAAGGGCCTATCTATTTACTTTTATGCAGAGTCATCACCTTCTTATCAAAGAGCACCAGTAGGAGAGCACCTCTGTCGTTGCATGTATTACTATTAATTTGCATTGAGTATGATCATGACTGGATCTCTTTTACCATGAATTAAAATGTCTAGTCAGTCCTTGATCCTTAAAGGTGCTCTGCATTTATGTTTTGCGGTCTTAGAAAGGGCTAGCGAGATACCATCTTGTTATATCATATCATGATTGTTTTTAGAAAGTGTTGTCATCTGAGGTTTATTATTATTGCTCGCTGGTTGATCATGCCATTGATGTGTGTAGTCATGAGACCTCAAAGTTATTGTGAATGTGGTTAGTTCATGATCTTGTTGAAAACCTGGCCTGAAAGTTATTGTGAATGTGGTTAGTTCATGATCTTGTTGAAAACCTGAATGCTAGCTTACATATTTACAACAACAAGAGCAAACAGTGTTTGTCAATGTTTTTCTTTATCACTTTCAGTTTATCAACTGAATTGCTTGAGGACAAGCAAATGTTTAAGCTTGGGGGAGTTGATACGTCTCCAACGTATCTACTTTTCCAAACCCTTTTGCCCTTGTTTCGGACTCTAACTTGCATGATTTGAATGGAACTAACCCGGACTGACGCTGTTTTCAGCAGAATTGCCATGGTGTTGTTTTGTGCAGAATAAAAAGTTCTCGGAATCGCCTGAAAATCAATGGAGAATTATTTCGGAAAATATACAAAATACCTGCAAACCACACCAGGGGCCCCAGGGCCTGTCCACGAGGGTGGGGGCGCGCCCCCTGCCTCGTGGCCCCCCTGGTGCTCCACCGACGTACCCCCCCCCCCAAGATCCTATATCTTCCGTTTCGAAAAGAAAAAAAATCAGGGAGAAGGAGTTATCGCGTTTCACGAGACGGAGCCGCCGCCAAGCCCTAATCTCTCTCGGGAGGGCTGATCTGGAGTCCGTTTGGGGCTCCAGAGAGTGGAGATCGTCGCCATTGTCATCATCAACCTTCCTCCATCACCAATTCCATGATGCTCACCACCGTGTGTGAGTAATTCCATCGTAGGCTTGCTGGACGGTGATGGGTTGGATGGGATATATCATGTAATCGAGTTAGTTTTGTTAGCGTTTGATCCCTAGTATCGACTATGTTCTAAGATTGATGTTGCTATGACTTCGCTATGCTTAATGCTTGTCACTAGGGCCCGAGTGCAATGACTTTAGATCTGAACCTATTATGTTTTCATGAATATATGTGTGTTCTTGATCCTATCTTGCAAATCTATAGTCACCTACAATGTGTTATGATCCGGCAACCCCGAAGTGACAATAATCGGGACCACTCCCGGTGATGACAATAGTTTGAGGAGTTCATGTATTCACTATGTGTTAATGCTTTGGTACAGTACTCTATTAAAAGGAGGACTTAATATCCCTCAGTTTCCAATAGGACCCCGCTGCCATGGGAGGGTAGGACAAAAGATGTCATGCAAGTTATTTTCCATAAGCATGTATGACTATATTCGGAATACATGCCTACATTGCATTGATGAACTAGAGCTAGTTCTGTGTCACCCTAGGTTATAACTTTTACATGATGAATTGCATCCGACGTAATTTCCCATCACCGATCCAATGCCTACGAGCTTTACCTATATTGCTAGCTGCTTATTTACTTTTCCGTTGCTGCTATCACAAAAACTACAAAAACACTATCGTTACTTTTATTGCTGCTACCCCCACTATCATATTACTTTGCTACTAAACTATCTTGCTGCAGATACTAAGTTTCGAGGTGTGGTTTAGTTGACAACTCAGCTGCTAATACTTAAGAGTATTCTTTGGCTCCCCTTGTGTCGAATCAATAAATTTGGGTTGAATACTTTACCCTCGAAAACTGTTGCGATACCCTACACTTGTGGGTTATCAGTCAACACTCATGATAACCTTGCAGATATCTTCACGAAGCCATTGGATGAAGCAAGATTTCGCGAGTTAAGGCATGAGCTAAATATCATAGATTTGAGCAATGTGGATTCAAGTTGTGCATACCTCCCATTCACACCATGGTATCTTGTTTAGATGTAGGCATGGATATAGGGGGAGCATTGTTCTCTCAATGAACTCCCCCCCC
>LR738714.1:508796173-508807558 GCA_902687465.1 Secale cereale | reverse complement strand
AACTCCCCCCCCCCCCCCGTTATGCACAAATTGATCAAATCTTTCACATTCAACTTTTTGTTGGTACAAATGTGCTTCAAAGATGAGTAGTGGTAATGGGCTCAAGGTTAAAATCTCCGTGGTTCCATACCACTTCACTCAAACATAGGTGGCCTCGGCCACCACCATCTCTCTCAAGAGATGTGCGTTTGTTGTCCTATTTTTTTCTCTTTGTGTGCGTAGTTGTGTTTGTGTTGTTTCCTTTGTTCTCCTGTGTATTTCTTCTCGTTGTTGTGGTTTTTCTCGCTGGGAGGCTCTTGGGAGCAAAATATCAGTTTCGGCAGTACTACCGCTGGAGCGCACGGTACTACCGCTTATTAACCTAAGCGGTACTACCGCCCGCTCGAAGCGGTACTACCGCTAGAGCGCGAGGCTGGGGGTTAAGTGGGGGGTCGTCAAGTTTTTCTTACCCACACCCATTCAACCCCATCTCTCATCTTCCTCTCCAACGAAGAACCAGCGACAAGGTCGCCGGTGGGGTGACTTCTCCAGGCGATGATTCACCTTTTCCTTCGATGGGATCAATCCCCACCGCTTCCTCAAGCCATCGATGCCGGTATTGCCCCCCGTTTATCTCTTGTTGCCTCTAGTTTTCATATCTAGGTTCTTAGGGGCAATGGGCATGCATTCCTTGATTTTTGACCAAATCAAGGCTTGAGTAGGATGGTGAACTTCTCTATACTGCTAGGATTGAACTTTGATAGGACTATTTTTGTTCTTTGCCTCTTCGGTAGTACCGGTGTTGGGGAACGTAGTATTTCAAAATTTTCCTATGATCACGCAAGATCTATCTACCAGATGCATAGCAACGAGGGGGAGAGTGTGTCTACATACCCTTGTAGACCGAAAGCGGAAGCGTCAAGTGACGCGGTTGATGTAGTCGAACTTCTTCGCGATTCAACCGATCAAGCACCGAACGTACGACACCTCCACATTCAGCTTGATGACGTCCCACGATCACTTTATCTAGTTGAGCTTCACGAGAGAGTTTCATCAGCACGACAGCGTGGTGACGGATATGATGAAGTTACCGGTGCAGGGCTTCGCCTAAGCACTGCAACGGTACGACCAAGGTGTGTTTCTGTGGAGGGGGGCATCGCACACGGCTGGAGAGATCAACTTGTGTGTACTAGGGTGCCCCCTGCCCCTGTATATAAAGGAGGAAGGGGGGAGGCCGGCCGGCCCCCCTATGGTGCGCCTAGAGGAGCAATCCTACTAGGAATAGGATTGCAATCCTATTCCTAGTAGGAATCACCAAGAGGGAGAGAGGGGGAAGGAGAGGAGAGGGAGAGGGAGAAGGAAAGGGGCGCCCCCCCTCCTTTCATTGTCCAATTCGGACCAAGGGGGTGGGGCGCGCGGCCCAGCCCTGGCAGGCCCTCTCTCTTTCCACTAAAGCCCATTAGGGCCCATAGCCTTCGCGGGGGGTTCCGGTAACCCCCCGGCACTCCGGTTTATTCCGAAACTTTCCGGAACACTTCCGGTGTACGAATATAGTCCTCCATTATATCAATCTTTACGTCTCGGACATTCCGAGACTCCTCGTCATGTCGGTGATCTTATCCGAGACTCCGAACTACCTTCGGTACATTAAAACTCATAAACTCATAATACCGATCGCCATCAAACATTAAGCGTGCGGACCCTACGGGTTCGAGAACTATGTAGACATGACCGAGACTCATCTCCGGTCAATAACCAATAGCAGAACCTGGATGCTCATATTGTCTCCTACATATTCTACGAAGATCTTTATCGGTCAAACCGCATAACAACATACGTTGTTCCCTTTGTCATCGGTATGTTACTTGCCCGAGATTCGATCGTCGGTATCTCAATACCTAGTTCAATCTCGTTACCGGTAAGTCTCTTTACTCGTTCCGTAATACATTATCCCGTGACTAACTCATTAGTCATTTGCTTGCAAGGCTTATTATGATGTGTATTACGAGAGGGCCCAGAGATACCTCTCCGACACTCGGAGTGAAAAATCCTATTCTTGATCTATGCCAACACCACGAACACTTTCGGAGACACCTGTAGAGCATTTTTATAATCACCCAGTTATGTTGTGACGTTTGATAGCACACAAGGTGTTCCTCCGGTATTCGGGAGTTGCATAATCTCATAGTCATAGGAACATGTATAAGTCATGAAGAAAGCAATAGCAGTAAAACTAAACGATCATAGTGCTAAGCTAACAGATGGGTCTTGTCCATCACATCATTCTCCTAATGATGTGATCCCGTTGATCAAATGACAACTCATGTCTATGGCTAGGAAACATAACCATCTTTGATCAATTAGCTAGTCTAGTAGAGGCATACTAGGGACACTCTGTTTTGTCTATGTATTCACACATGTACTAAGTTTCCGTTTAATACAATTCTAGCATGAATAATAAACATTTATCATGATATAAGGAAATAAATAATAACTTTATTATTGCCTCCAGGGCATATTTCCTTCAGTCTCCCACTTGCACTAGATTCAATAATCTAGTTCACATCTCCATGTGATTTAATACTGATAGTTCACATCGTTATGTGAATAACACCCATAGTTCACATCGCCATGTGACCAACACCCAAAGGGTTTACTAGAGTCAATAATCTAGTTCACATCGCTATGTGATTAACACCCAAGAGAAATAAGGTGTGATCATGTTTTGCTTGTGAGAGAAGTTTAGTCAACGGGTCTGACACATTCAGATCCGTATGTATTTCTCAAATTTATATGTCTACAATGCTCTGCATGGAGCTACTTTAGCTAATTGCTCTCACTTTCAATATGTATCCAGATCGAGACTCAGAGTCATCTAGATCGGTGTTAAAGCTTGCATCGACGTAACTCTTTACGATGAACTCTTTATCACCTCCATAACCGAGAAATATCTCCTTAGTCCTCTAAGGATAATTTTGACCGTTGTCCAGTGATCTACTCCTGGATCACCATTGTACCTCCTTGTCAATCTCAAGGCAAGGTACACAACATGTTTGGTACACAACGTGGCATACTTTATAGAACCTATGACTGAGGCATAGGGAATGACTTTCATTCTATCTTCTACCGTGGTCGGGTTTTGAGTCTTACTCAACTTCATACCTTGCAACACAGGCAAGAACTCTTTCTTTGACTGTTCCATTATGAACTTCTTCAAAATCTTGTCAATGTATGTACTCATTGAAAAAACTTATCAAGCGTCTTGATCTATCTCTATAGATCTTGATGCTCAATATGTAAGCAGCTTTACCGAGGTTTTTCTTTGAAAAACTCCTTTTAAACACTCCTTTATGCTTTCCAGAAAATTCTACATCATTTCTGATCAACAATATGTCATTCACATATACTTATCAGAAGGCCGTAGTGCTCCCACTCACTTTCTTATAAATACAGGCTTCGCCACAAGTCTGTATAAAACTATATGCTTGGATCAACCTATCAAAGCGTATATTCCAACTCTGAGATGCTTGCACCAGTCCAAAGATGGATTGCTGGAGCTTGCACACTTTGTTAGCACCTTTAGGATCGACAAAACCTTCTGGTTGCATCATATACAACTCTTCTTTAAGATATCCATTTAGGAATGCAGTTTTAACATCCATTTGCCAGATTCCATAATCATAAAATGCGGCAATTGCTAACATGATTCGGACAGACTTAAGCATCGCTACGGGTGAGGCAATCTCATCGTAGTCAACTCCTTGAACTTGTCAAAAACCTTTCGCAACAAGTTGAGCTTTGTAAACAGTAACATTACCGTCAGCGTCGGTCTTCCTCTTGAAGATCCATTTATTTTTGATGGCTTGCCGATCATCGGGAAAGTCAACCAAAGTCCACACTTTATTCTCATACATGGATCCCATCTCAGATTTCATGGCCTCAAGCCATTTTGCGGAATCTGGGCTCATCATCGCTTCCTCATAGTTCGTAGGTTCATCATGGTCTAGTAACATGACTTCCAAAACTGGGTTGCCGTACCACTCTGGCACGAAACATACTCTGGTTGATCTACGAAGTTCAGTAGTAACTTGATCCGAAGTTTCATGATCATCATCATTAGCTTCCTCACTAATTGGTGTAGGAATCACTGGAACTAATTTCTGTGATGTACTACTTTCCAATTCAAGAGAAGGTACAATTACCTCATCAAGTTCCACTTTCCTCCCACTCACTTCTTTCGAGAGAAACTCCTTCTCTAGAAAGGATCCATTCTTAGCAACGAATATCTTGCCTTCGGATCTGTGATAGAAGGTGTACCCAACAGTCTCCTTTGGGTATCCTATGAAGACATATTTCTCCGACTTGGGTTCGAGCTTATCAGGTTGAAGCTTTTTCACATAAGCATCGCAGCCCCAAACTTTAAGAAACGACAACTTTGGTTTCTGGCCAAACCACAGTTCATAAGGCGTCGTCTCAACGGATTTAGATGGTGCCCTTATAAAACGTGAATGCAGCTGTCTCTAATGCATAACCCAAAATGATAGTGATAAATCAGTAAGAGACATCATAGAACGCACCATATCTAATAAAGTACCGTTACGACGTTCGAACACACCATTACGCTGTGGTGTTCCGGGTGGCGTAAGTTGTGAAACTATTCCACATTGTTTCAAATGAAGACCAAACTCGTAACTCAAATATTCACCTCCACGATCAGATCGTAGAAACTTTATTTTCTTGTTACGATGATTCTCTACTTCACTCTGAAATTCTTTGAACTTTTCAAATGTTTCAAACTTGTTTTTCATCAAGTAGATATACCCATATCTGCTCAAATCATCAGTGAAGGTCAAAAAATAACAATACTCGCCGCGAGCCTTAACACTAATTGGTCCACATACATCAGTATGTATGATTTCCAATAAATCAGTTTGCTCGCTCCATTGTTCCGAAGAAAAGAGTTTTAGTCATCTTGCCCATGAGGCATGGTTCGCACGCACCAAGTGATTCATAATCAAGTGATTCCAAAAGTCCATCACTATGGAGTTTCTTCATGCGCTTTACACCAATATGACCTAAACGGCAGTGCCACAAATAAGTTGCACTATCATTATCAACTTTGCATCTTTTGACTTCAATATTATGAATATGTGTATCACTATGATCGGGATCCAACAAACTATTTTCATTGGGTGTATGACCATCGAAGGCTTTATTCATGTAAACAGAATAAGAATTATTCTTTGACTTTAAATGAATAACCTTATTGCAACAAACATGATCAAATCATATTCATCCTTAACGCAAATGCCAAATAACATTTATTTAGGTTCTACACTAATCCCGAAAGTATAGGTAGTGTGTGATGATGATCATATCAATCTTGGAACCACTTCCAACACACATCGTCACTTCACCTTTAACTAGTCTTTGTTCATTCTGCAACTCCCGTTTCGAGTTACTAATTTTAGCAACTGAACCGGTATCAAATACCTAGGGGTTGCTATGAACACTAGTAAAGTACACATCAATAATCTGTATATCAAATATACCTTTGTTCACTTTGCCATCCTTCTTATCCGCCAAGTATCTAGGGTAGTTCCACTTCAAGTGACCATTTCCTTTGCAGTAGAAGCACTTAGTTTCAGGCTTGAGTTTAGCTTTGGGTTTCTTCACGGGAGTGACAACTTGCTTGTCATTCTTCTTGAAGTTCCCCTTCTATCCCTTTGCCCTTTACTTGAAACAAGTGGTCTTGTTAACCATCAACACTTGATGCTCTTTCTTGATTTCTACCTTCGCCTATTTCAGCATCGCGAAGAGCTCGGGAATTACTTTCGTCATCCCTTGCATATTATAGTTCATCACGAAGTTCTACTAACTTGGTGATAGTGTCTAGAGAACTTTGTCAATTACTATCTTATCTGGAAGATTAACTCCCACTTGATTCAAGCAATTGTAGTACCCAGACAATCTGAGCACGTGCTCATTGGTTGAGCTATTCTCCTCCATCTTGTAGGCAAAGTACTGTCAGAGGTCTCATACCTCTCGACACTGGCATGAGTATGAAATACTAATTTCAACTCTTGGAACATCTCATATGCTCCGTGGCATTCAAAACATTTTGAAGTCCCTTTACTAAGCTGTAAAGCATGGTGCACTAAACTATCAAGTAGTCATCATACCGAGCTTTTGTCAAAACATTCATAATGTCTGCATCTACTCCTGCAATAGGTTTGTCACCTAGCGATGCATCAAGGACTTAATTCTTCTGTGTAGCAGTGAGGAAAATCCTCGGATCACGGAACAATTCCTCATCATTGCTACTAACATCTTTCAACATAGTTTCTCTAGGAACATATAAAAAATAAACGAGGAGCTACATCGCGAGCTATTGATCTACACCATAGATATGCTAATACTACTAGGACTAAGTTCATGATAAATTAAAGTTCAATTAATCATATTACTAAAGAACTCCCACTTAGATAGACATCCCTCTGGTCATCTAAATGATCACGTGATCCAAATCAACTAAACCATGTCTGATCATCACGTGAGATGGAGTAGTTTTCAATGGTGAACATCTTATGTTGATCATATCTACTGTATGATTCACGCTCAACCTTTCGGTCTCCAGTGTTCTAAGGCCATGTATGTACATGCTAGGCTCGTCAAGTTTAACCCGAGTATTCTGCATGTGCAAAACTGTCTTACACCCGTTGTATTTGAACGTAGAGCTTATCACACCCGATCATCACGTGGTGTCTCGGCACGACAAACTTTCGCAACGGTGCATACTCAGGGAGAACACTTGTACCTTGATATTTTGTAAGGGATCATCTTATAATGCTACCGTCGTACTAAGCAAAATAAGAAGCATAATAAGATAAACATCACATGCAATCAAAAATATGTGACATGATATGGCCATCATCATCTTGTGCTTTTGATCTCCATCTCCAAAGCACCGTCATGATCACCTTCGTCACTGGCGCGACACCTTGATCTCCATCGTAGCATCGTTGTCGTCTCACCAACTGTTGCTTTCACGACTATCGCTACCGCTTAGTGATAAATTAAAGCAATTACATGGCGACAGTATTTCATACAATAAAGCGACAACCATATGGCTCCTGCCAGTTGCCGATAACTTTACAAAACATGATCATCTCATACAATAACGTATAACTCATCATGTCTTGACCATATCACATCACAACATGCCCTGCAAAAACAAGTTAGACGTCCTCTACTTTGTTGTTGCAAGTTTTACGTGGCTGCTACAGGCTTAGCAAGAACCGTTCTTACCTACGCATACAAAAACCATAATGTTTTTTGTCAAGTATGTGTTGTTTTAACCTTCACAAGGACCGGGCGTAGCCACACTTTATTCTGCTAAAGTGAGAGAGACAGACACCCGCCAGTCACCTTTAAGCAACGAGTGCTCATAACGGTGAAACCAGTCTCGCGTAAGCGTACGCGTAATGTCGGTCTGGGCCGCTTCATCTCACAATACCGCCGAACCAAAGTATGACATGCTGGTAAGCAGTATGACTATTATCGCCCACAACTCATTGTGTTCTACTCGTGCATATAATCTACGCATAGACCTGGCTCTGATACCACTGTTGGGGAACGTAGTATTTCAAAAATTTCCTATGATCACGCAAGATCTATCTACCAGATGCATAGCAACGAGGGGGAGAGTGTGTCTACATACCCTTGTAGACCGAAAGCGGAAGCGTCAAGTGACGCGGTTGATGTAGTCGAATTTCTTCGCGATTCAACCGGTGAAGCACCGAACGTACGACACCTCCGCGTTCAGCACACGTTCAGCTTGATGACATCCCACGAGCTCTTGATCCAGTTGAGCTTCACGGGAGAGTTTCGTCAGCACGACGGCGTGGTGACGGATATGATGAAGTTACCGATGCAGGGCTTCGCCTAAGCACTGCAACGGTATGACCGAGGTGTGTTTCTATGGAGGGGGCACCCCACACGGCTGGAGAGATCAACTTGTGTGTACTAGGGTGCCCCCGCCCCTGTATATAAAGGAGAAAGGGGGAAGGCCGGCCGGCCCTCCTATGGTGTGCCTAGAGGAGCAATCCTACTAGGAATAGGATTGCAATCCTATTCCTAGTAGGAATCACCAAGAGGGAGAGAGGGGGAAGGAAGGAGAGGGAGAGGGAGAAGGAAAGGGGCGCCGCCCCCCTCCTTTCCTTGTCCAATTCGCACCAAGGGGGTGGGGCGTGCGGCCCAGCCCTGGCAGGCCCTCTCTCTTTCCACTAAAGCCCATTAGGGCCCATAGCCTTCCCGGGGGGTTCTTTGGCTCCCCTTGTGATCAATAAATTTGGGTTGAATACTTTACCCTCGAAAACTGTTGCGATCCCCTACACTTGTGGGTTATCAGTCAACACTCATGATAACCTTGCAGATATCTTCACGAAGCCATTGGATGAAGCAAGATTTCGTGAGTTAAGGCATGAGCTTAATATCATAGATTTGAGCAATGTGGATTCAAGTTGTGCATACCTCCAATTCACACCATGGTATCTTGTTTAGATGTAGGCATGGATATAGGGGGAGCATTGTTCTCTCAATGAACTCTCTCTCCCCCCGTTATGCACAAATTGATCAAATCTTTCACATTCAACTTTTTGTTGGTACAAATGCGCTTCAAAGACGAGTAGTGGTCATGGGATCAAGGTTAAAATCTTCGCGGTGCCATACCACTTCACTAAAACATAGGTGGCCTCGGCCACCACCATCTCTCTCAAGAGATGTGTGTTTGTTGTCCTATTTTTTTTCTCTTTGTGTGCGTAGTTGTGTTTGTGTTGTTTCCTCCGTTCTCCTATGTATTTCTTCTCGTTGCTGTGGTTTTTCTCGCTGGGAGGCTCTTGGGAGCAAAATATTAGTTTCGGAGACACCTTTTCTGAGTTGGGTGGTACTACCGCTAGAGCGCACGGTTCTACCGCTTATTAACCTAAGCGGTACTACCGCCCGCTCGAAGCGGTACTACCGCTGGTGCGCGAGGCTGGGGGTTAAGTGGGGGGTCGGGAAGTTTTTCTTACCCACACCCATTCACCCCCATCTCTCATCTTCCTCTCCAACGAAGAACCAGCGACAAGGTCGCCGGTGGGGTGACTTCTCCGGGCGGTGATTCACCTTTTCCTTCGATGGGATCAATCCCCACCGCTTCCTCAAGCCATGGATGCCGGTATTGCCCCCCGTTTCTCTCTTGTTGCCTCTAGTTTTCAGATCTAGGTTCTTAGGGGAAATGGGCATGCATTCCTTGATTTTTGTCCAAATCAAGGCTTGAGTAGGATGGTGAACTTCTCTATACTGCTAGGATTGAACTTTGATAGGACTATTTTTGTTCTTTGCCTCTTCGGTAGTACCGGTGTTGGGGAACGTAGTATTTCAAAATTTTCCTACGATAACGCAAGATCTATCTACCAGATGCATAGCAACGAGGGGGAGAGTGTGTCTACATACCCTTGTAGACCGAAAGCGGAAGCGTCAAGTGACGCGGTTGATGTAGTCGAACTTCTTCGCGATTCAACCGATCAAGCACCGAACGTACGGCACCTCCGCGTTCAGCACACGTTCAGCTTGATGACGTCCCACGAGCTCTTGATCTAGTTGAGCTTCACGGGAGAGTTTCGTCAGCACGATAGCGTGGTGACGGATATGATGAAGTTACCGGTGCAGGGCTTCGCCTAAGCACTGCAATGGTATGACCAAGGTGTGTTTCTGTGGAGGGGGGCACCGTACACGGCTGGAGAGATCTACTTGTGTGTACTAGGGTGCCCCCCTGCCCCTGTATATAAAGAAGCAAGGGGGGAGGCCGGTCGGCCCTCCTATGGTGCGCCTAGAGGAGCAATCCTACTAGGAATAGGATTGCAATCCTATTCCTAGTAGGAATCACCAAGAGGGAGAGAGGGGGAAGGAGAGGAGAGGGAGAGGGAGAAGGAAAGGGGCGCCCCCCTCCTTTCCTTGTCCAATTTGGACCAAGGGGGTGGGGCACGCGGCCCAGCCCTGGCAGGCCCTCTCTCTTTGCACTAAAGCCCATTAGGGCCCATAGCCTTCCCGGGGGGTTCCGGTAACCCCCCGGCACTCCGGTTTATTTCAAAACTTTTCGGAACACTTCCGGTGTCCGAATATAGTCGTCCAATATATCAATCTTTACGTCTCAGACATTCTGAGACTCCTTGTCATGTCCGTGATCTTATCCGAGACTCCGAACTACCTTCGGTACATCAAAACTCATAAACTCGTAATACCGATCGTCATCAAACGTTAAGCGTGCGGACCCTACAGGTTCGAGAACTATGTAGACATGACCGAGACTCATATCCGGTCAATAACCAATAGCGGAAGCTAGATGCTCATATTGGCTCCTACATATTCTACGAATATCTTTATCGGTCCAACCGCATAACAACATACGTTGTTCCCTTTGTCATCGGTATGTTACTTGCCCGAGATTTGATCGTCGGTATCTCAATACCTGGTTCAATCTCGTTACCGGCAAGTCTCTTTACTCATTCCGTAATACATTAACCCGTTACTAACTCATTAGTCATTTGCTTGCAAGGCTTATTATGATGTGTATTACCGAGAGGGCCCAGAGATACCTCTCCGACACTCGGAGTGACAAATCCTATTCTTGATCTATGCCAACACCACGAACACTTTCGGAGACACATGTAGAGCATCTTTATAATCACCCAGTTACGTTGTGACATTTGATAGCACACAAGTTGTTCCTCCGGTATTCGGGAGTTGCATAATCTCATAGTCATAGGAACATGTATAAGTCATGAAGAAAGCAATAGTAGTAAAACTAAATGATCATAGTGCTAAGCTAACAGATGGGTCTTGTCCATCACATCATTCTCCTAATGATGTGATCCCATTGATCAAATGACAACTCATGTCTATGGCTAGGAAACATAACCATCTTTGATCAATGAGCTAGTCTAGTAGAGGCATACTAGGGACACTCTGTTTTGTCTATGTATTCACACATGTACTAAGTTTCCATTTAATACAATTCTAGCATGAATAATAAACATTTATCATGATATAAGGAAATAAATAATAACTTTATTATTGCCTCTAGGGCATATTTCCTTCAACCGGATCTGACATGGTGTGGGGGAACTGTTGTTCCTCCGCTCTGAGCGGTACTACCGTTTCTCGTATGCGGTACTACCGCTGAGAGCGGTACTACCGCTTCCCATATGTGGTACTACCGCTGCAAACGGTACTACCGCTTCCCATATGCGGTAGTACCACGGAGAGGGCATCCTCCATCATATTCCTATCAAACTTTGATTCTGTTTTGCTCTTTGTCTCGTGTCTTATGCTTGTTCGTTCTCTGTGTGTGTGTGTGTGTGTGTG
>LR738714.1:508778684-508795055 GCA_902687465.1 Secale cereale | reverse complement strand
TCTTCAGGAGATGACCCAACGGAACACCTTGCTCATCGCATCAACCCCGGGCACGCCAGTCCAAAGCGCTATCGCACCTTTGAGGCAGCAGGCGGGTATGCGAGTGGTTCTGTAGGGGCTCCGTCGTCCAGTGCTCCTCCATCTGAGGCACAACAGCCGTCCAAGAGCACTGCAAAGAAGCCAGCTAAGAAGGCCAAGACTGTCACAGAGATGTCAAACAAGGAGTTTTGGGAGAGGCGTCGGCGCAATCCCTATGAGTTTGAGCAAGAGCCCACCCTTGTCAACCGGCCGTTCTGGAACTGGTTTCAATATGCAACTTACTTTGATGTGATCAAGGCCAAGTAGAATCTCTATGTCGATGTGCGCTCAATTGATATTGCTCATCTGGAGAAGGACATAGAGTACTTCCGAGAAGCCCTGGAGATGTGTAACCAGCTGAACATTGTAAACATCATAACATTCTACAAGGACTTTGATGCTGATCTGGCGGCTTAGTTCTATGCCACTATTCACCTTAGCACCGATGCAGAAAAGACTTTGACGTGGATGACTAATGGCAGGCATTTGGCGGTTAAGTGGAAAGCTTTCATGGAACTTCTTGGTGTTAAAGATCTTGGTCTAGAGAGTTCGGTCGCCTTTCGACCTCATCACAATGCTACCTCCACTCACAAGCAGAATTCGTGGCCATACTACACTAAGAAGGTCAACCCCGAGACTCTGAAGGAGACATATCAGCTGCCTGTGTTTCTGTACATCCTTCACCGCATCTTCAGGGAGACTCTTTTTCCTTGCATTGGGAACCAGGATATGGTCCACTCTTACCTTGTGGATATGCTTCTTTTCTGCCAGCACCAAAAGGAACGAAACACTGGAGAAACATTGGATATCTCTTATGTCATGTGGTCTGAACTGTTGTCTGCCATCTCAGAGCGTAAGTGTCTCATCTATGCTCCATACATCATGCTCCTCATTGAGAAGGCGTGGGAGCACACCTACGAGGCGTACGCCCTACAGACTAGCGAGTTGGTCTCTCACGAGGTCAAGAGACTTAGGAGGAAGGATCTCTGGAACACTCCGGTTACTCAGCCTAACATCCCGGCTGGTGCTGATGATCCTGAGGCAGAGGCCGACCAGGATGATGATGGTGATGAGTATATGCCATCTGGAGTTGAGCCCTCTTGGGCCAAGAAGCTTAAGAAGAAGATGAAGAAGTTGTTCTGCATGGAGTCCCACGGTCAGTACATGGCCCATGTCTCTGAGAAGAAGTCCAGGACTCGTCATAAGAAGCTTATGCGGCAGCTTGGTGCCACAATTACTAGCGGTTCTGAGGGCCAGATCACTGATGAGGACGACTGGGTTCGTCAGAACTATCATTGGGCTGGCTCTGACCCCGAGCAGCCCCCAGCCGATGACGAAGGTGCGGATGACCCTGCAGCGGTGTGATGACGTTGTGTCTTTCTCTGCCCCTTTTCGGTGTCTCGATGCCAAAGGGGGAGAAGTGATTTGCAATGATTTGCGTATTGGTGTCTCTGTGTCTCGTGTGTTTAGGGTGCTTTGCTTTTCTTTCTGGTTTGGTGTGTTCATGAGACTCAGCTACTTTTCTTTGTGTGAGACCTATGCTATCTTAATTATATCGAGTACTCTAGTAAGTGCTGCTTAATTCATGTTCTATCCTGTTGCACCTACTTTGTTACTTACTTTTGTCTCCTCATTGATTAGATGTTATCAGATTATAAAAGATAGGGGGAGCATTGATCCTAGAGTGTGTGCTTTGCATTCCACAAGCAACTTCTTTTTAGGCACACATCTAGGGGGAGCTTGTCTATATTTTGTAGTCCGTGGGGTTTGCTTACTCCTCATATGTTATTACATTATGTGCAAATCCCGTGTTGTCATCAATCCACCAAAAAGGGGGAGATTGTAAGGGCATGTCCCTTCCTTTGTGGTTTTGGTGATTAATGACAATGCGTTTGCGGACTAATCGTGTGTGCCAAGTATTTCAGATATGAATCCAGAGGCACGAGACGATTATCTACCCTCCGAGTTATCATCTCAAGACGTGTTGTCATGCTAGGCTTTTGTTTTGGTGGACTTGAGTCGTAGGAGACACCATACTATCAAGGGGGGGGTCCGCATTGGAAAGGCCAGGGTGGAATCATCACGTACACTCTATTTTTGCACCCTCATCTTCTTTCTTTTCCTTAAGGAGCTTCACTTCTTTCTGTGGGCGCGGTAGTACCATAGACAGGGCGGTAGTACCACGTATATGCTCTAAGCGGTAGTACCGCTGAGAAGGCGCGGTAGTACCGCTTGGGCTTATACGCGGCAGTACCGTCGCGGCTACTCTCCACCTCCGCGTCGATTCGGGATGAGCTTTTCTCGTGTCGGGTTCTATGGTAGTAGCAACGGTAGTAGCAGCGGTAGTACCGCTTATAAGCGGTAGTACCGCTGCCACCACCGCGGCTACTACCGCTCCTCTCCTCCGAACCTCGTCCCTAACACAGGGCGGTAGTACCGCTGGGGGCGCGGTAGTACCGTTGGCAACAGCGGTAGTACCGCTGGCAACAGCGGTAGTACCGCTCTGTGCGGGCTGAGAAGAGTGTAACGGTTCACTCTTCTCCTCCACTATATAAAGGGTTCTTCTTCCTCTAGAAGACTCACCTCTTCTCCCCCAAGCTCCATTGATGCTCCAAAAGCTTATTTTCGCCCGATCTCTCTCCCTAGCCAATCAAACTTGTTGATTTTCTAGGGATTGGTTGAGAAGGCCCGGATCTACACTTCCACCAAGAGAAATTTGATTCCCCCCACTAATCCCTTGCGGATCTTGTTACTCTTGGGTGTTTGAGCACCCTAGACGGTTGAGGTCACCTCGGAGCCATATCCATTGTGGCGAAGCTCCGTGGTTTTGTTGGGAGCCTCCAATTTAGTTGTGGAGAGAGCCCCGACCTTGTTTGTAAATGTTCGGTCGCCGCCTCCAAGGGCACCAATAGTGGAATCACGACATCTCGCATTGTGTGAGGGCGTGAGGAGAATACGGTGGCCCTAGTGTCTTCTTGGGGAGCATTGTGCCTCCACACCGCTCCAACGGAGACGTACTTCTCCTCAAAGGGAAGGAACTTCGGTAACACATCCTCGTCTTCACCGGCTCCACTTTTGGTTATCTCTATCCATTACTTGTGCAAGCTTTAGTGTGTTAGTATCTCGTGCTTGCTTGCTTGCTTATCTTTGTTGCATCATATAGGTTGCTCACCTAGTTGCATATTTAGACAACCTATTTTGTTCCTAAGTTAAATTTGGTCAAGAAAAGCTAAAATTGTTAGTTGCCTATTCACCCCCCCCCCCCTCTAGTCAACCATATCGATCCTTTCAACGGGAGCACCATAGGACAACACCAATAATAAAACATACACCTCAAACCAATCACGATCATCAATCAACCCATAGGACAAAACATATCTACTCGAACATCATAGGATAGCCACACATCATTGGATAATACTCCCTCCGTCCAAAAATACTTGTCATCAAACTGGACAAAACGGGATGTATTTAGAACTAAAATACATTTAGATACATCCTCTTTTATTCATTTTGATGACAAGTATTTCCGGACGGAGGGAGTAATATATAGCGTTGAGCACCATGTTTAAGTAGAGATTACAGCGGGGAGAAGGGGTGTTACACCACTACATAGAGGGGGAGAGAGTTGATGTTGACAATAGCGAGGTTGTTGGTGTAGATCGTCGTTACGATCCTTGCCCCGTCGGCACTCCGGCGCCACCAGGAGAGAGGGGGGAGAGAGCCCCCCTCCTTCTTCCTTGGCCTCCCCCTAGGTGGGAGGAGGGTTTCTCCTCTGGTCCATGGCCTCCATGGCGGCCGCCCCTCCGGGATTGGATTTATCTCTTTGTTTCTCTTCTATTTCGCGACCCCTGATTCTGGCCTTTCACCATTTCTTAAATATCTAGAGATCCGTAACTCCAATTGGGCTGAAATTTTAACACGTTATCCGGATATAAGCTTCCTTGGGGCCGAAGGACACCTCCAAGAGACCTACGGGGTGGCCACAAGCTTGCCAGCCGCGCCCTGGGTAGGGGGCACGGGCTCTCAGTTTGTGGGCCCCTCGGGCATCGTATCGCGTTGATTCCACTTCCCAAAAATCACATATATTCCAAAAAAATCTCTGTAATTTTTTTATCGCGTTTGGACTTCGTGGTTGGATTTTCTGCGAAACAAAAAACATGCAACAAATAAGAACTGGCACTGGGCACTGGATCAGTATGTTAGTCCAAGAAAATCATATAAATTGTTGCCAAAGGTACGTAAAAGTTGTACAATATTGACATGGAACAATAAAAAATTATAGATACGACTACATCAACCACGTTGATAAACGCTTTCGCTTAGCGATCTACAAGGGTAAGTAGATGCTCTCCCCCTCTCGTAGCTATGCATCTCCATGGATAGATCTTGCGTGCGTGTAGAAACATTTTTATTTTTCAAGCAATGTTCCCCAACACCATCCACATCTAGCCGTGTGCTCCCCCGCCGGCGATAATGCAAACCCTTAGCCATGGGTTTTTTCGGCAGCTCTGACAAGCACAAGGGCAAGCCGGCGTTGCCGCGGTCAAGGGGACGCACGCCGAGGAGGTGCGCCTTTGTCGGGAGCTGCTCATGACGGAGAAGCGTCGGATGCCGGAGTACGCGCCGGACTCTCCCGACTGGGAGGTCTGGTTCTCCCTCGAGCACGAGGAGCAACGACACCGCGGTGTGCAACACCACCATACCAACCCCCTGTCGCCTCCCGTCGTCAAGCCAGAGGAGGAGGAAGAGGTGGCTGCCTACCAGGCGGCGTTGGCGGTGGCTATGCAGACCTCCAACGAGGAGGAGCAATGCAAGGCGGAGACGGAGGAGGCGGGCTACCAGGCCAGGCTGGCGGAGGCCCTCACCCTCTCTGCGATAGGGGTCTGCGTCGTGCCGCCGTCGAGGCCCACTCCCCGGCGCACAAGGCCGAGCCGCCGCCGACGGAGCCGACCGAATGCTACGGCTGGACCGGACAGGTGCGTGAGTGGATCCGCGCGCCCCCCGTCTGGCTTGGCGCGACCTCGACGTAGGAGACTACCTTCCTCGAGCGATGGAAGTAGGGCGCGCTGGCAGGCAAACACGTCGACGGCAAGCGGGTCATGCAGCTGGAGCGTGAGGAGGAGGAGCGTCGCGAGAAGGAGGAGCCGCGCCGCAGCAGCCTAGTCGGTGGTGCAGCCGACGCAACATGCCGACGTGGCCCGGGCCTGGGAGACGTCGTTCCCCTGAGTTGGCCCGGCACCGGAGCTGGTCGAGCTCACCGGCCCCGGCTTGGACGACGGGGACGCCAAGGGCGGCGCGAACTTTTTTTGTAATTGTTTATGGCTGGTTGTTGACCAGTGTTTAATGTTCAATTTTTACCTAATAATAAAGAAAATAGGGTTTCGGTCGTCCGTCAGGTCATTTTGCAAAAAAGCCCCTGTACTTTCTTGAAATCAATCCGCAGTCCAGACTTAAGTCACCCGAGCCGTTATTTTACCGTTTTACAAAAACGCCCCTGTATTTTCCTGAAATCAACCCGCACTCCGGACTTAAGTCACACGAACCGTTATTTTACATTTTTTCGAAAACACCCTTGACCTTTTAGGTAATTCATCTGCGGGTCTTTAACTCAAACAAATGATTTTCTAAATCATCCATATCTTTTAAACCGTAACCCCGATTTAAACATGTTATATATGAAATTTGATTAGAAAAATATGTAGAATATGAATATGAGATTATTTTAACCTGTTATGTATTTCTAAATATTATTTTAGCAGATATTAAATTCAAACAAATGGTTTTCTAAATTATCCGTATCTTTTAAACCGTAATTCCGATTTTAACATGTTATATATGAATTTTTATTAAAAAATATGTAGAATATGAATATGAGATTATTTTAACCTGTTAAATTTTTCTAAATATTAGTATAGAATATATTATAGTCAAACAAATTGTTTTCTAAATCATATGTATCTTTTAAACCGTAACTTCGATTTTAACATGTTATATACGCTATTTGATTAGAAAAATGTATGAAATTTGAATATGATGTTAATTTTACCTGTTGATTATTTTTTAAATGCTTTTTGAAAAAGAAAATACGCGTTTTTTTCAAAAGGTGAACTTGTATTTCAAAAGTTTGTATTGTTCAAAAAAGAGTTTATGTATTGAAATATTGTGCATATTTTTTAAATGCCCTTCTAAAAAATGTGTTCATGTAATTCTAAAAGTGTGTGGATATTAAATTCTTTTTTTATCGTGTTCAGGAAAGGAAGGCACCGCGTCCTTCCGTGACGAAATAACATGAGCCGGCCAGCCATGCGGGAAGGGAGGTAAGGCACCAGGGCGGCGACACTAGTGTTGCTCCTCCGGCGAGATGAGCTGGCGGAAGGGGTTGGAGCGCGTAGGCGCGCGAGCTCGGGCTTCTAGGTACGCACCTCACGGCGCCGAGGCTAGCAGGTACGCAACACATCTCTCAACGCTGCCTCACATCGTGACGAGTGGATAAACTTTGAAGTGGCAGCCGTTTGACAGTGTGATAGACAAATAGAATGCGTCTGCTCGCTTGAACTACACATGAATGTACATGGCGTCAACTGGATTCCAACGAGTTGACATATATTTTTAAATTCTTTTCTTTATCGTGGTTAGCTCTGTAGCATCTACATGATTGTTTAATTTCGATCTCAAAATTATAATCTGTAGCGCACGATTCGTTTTTCTTTCGTACCCGCGGCGATTCGGATTGCAAATAAACACCCACTATAATCATATAGGAAAAAACATCGATAACTACACATGCATACCTCTGAAAACGTCGCAGGGAAAAACAACAAATTTATCATGGCGAGTGTGAGAGAAAGCGAGAGAGAGAGAGGGAGAGGCAGGAGAGAGGGAAAGAGCGACGCCTTAAGATTAATCATATTCAAACATGTTTTGATTTTGTGTGAACACTGAGTACACCACCGACGAGGGTGTGAGGGCATCACAAATATGATGCCTCGTTAAAATAAAGGAGATGGACCTATTTATGATCTTGAGTGATATTTGTTGGGTTAAGAATGTGTGTTGTGCTTTTTCTCCCGTTGCAACGCACGGGCTCTTTTGCTAGTTACGTTTAATTTCATATGTTTTTCAGACAAGTTTAAGTTTGTATGTGATTTTTTTTTCTAAAGTCTACGTTTAATATATTTCGGCCAGGTTAGCGTTGGGTGTGTACGCCAACCCAAATCGAAAAATTAACACGAATGTTTGAGCGGTCAAGCCAAACGGACGAAAGACAAACAAACCGTACAAAAACGTAGGGTCGCGAGGCGAGCGGCCCAAATTTAGGACGGCGCCGGTCACCCGCCGTCAGCGATTCCCCGCGCAGCAACTTCATCGAGCGATGGCACGGCTCCGCGGTGTGGCCTGCTGGATTCCTGGTGCAGCGGCCAGGCCCGCTCGACCAGTGCCCGGACCAGTACTCACCGTGCAATTATTACGCGAGTGGCCCAGAGTACTCCTCCGGTAGCCGTAGCAGTACGCCCATACCCCCAGCTAGCGAGCAAAGAGCCCTCGAAAAAAAAAAAAGCTAGCGAGCAAAGCGGAGTGCCGAATGATGGCGCGTCGGAAGCGGACGAGGCCGTGGCCGGGCCATGACAGGCAGCGGCAGTGGCGGCGGCGATGATGATGTCGCGCGCGCCACAGCGTCGCTGCCCCCGCCCCGTACGCGCGAGGTCGCTCCGCGTCTGCCGTTCCTCGGCCCTCCTCGCCTCCTCGGTCAGCACCAGCAGCACGTGCCCGCGCAGGCCACCGCCACCGGCCAGCCGGCCCACTCCGACCGACCCGGGGCGAGTCGCAAAGTGGCGCAGCTTTGCGGAAAGCCGCTGCCGGCCGTGCCCTGGCCCCCGCGTGTCCGGACTCCCGAACGCCCCCATCTCCCCGACGCGGCCTTGGTTTCCGCTGCTACAGCGACCGCACCTCCTCCTCTGTCATGTGCTCCCAATTGAATTGTGGGAGCGCTGGTTGGCTGGTTGGTACCCTCGGATCACCATCTTAGAGCAATTTCAATGGACGACCTGTTTGGTCCGCCCGCGCCCGTTTAGATCGATGCGGACAAAAGTAAAGACCCAATGTATCGATCCAAACTAAAATCGCGTCCACCTGTCGTCCGCGCCGACACATTTCCGGCACAAAATGGCGCCTGAAATGCGTCGGCGTCGACGCGAAGCGGACGCGCCGCGCATCTCCTCGCCGTCCGCCGCGTCCCCACCTGTAGGCCACCCAACCGCCACCGGTCGTCTTATTTATGACGACCACCGACAGCGGGCCCATGCGTCAGCCAGTGGAAGCGTCTTTTCTTTTAACACGCGTGCGGCGAGGACCAGCCTCATCCACTTCTCCCATCCACATCTGACCCCCCACCGCTCCCTTTGCCTCCTCGCCGACGACCGCAAACCCTAGCGCGCCCATGGGCCTCTTCGGCAGCAGCAATGGCAAGGGCAAGGGCAAGGGCACCCCCGGCGCCTCGTCCTCCCGTGCCCCCTTCCCCCTCCTTCTCTGGTGGCGCCGCGTTTCCTCCCTGGTCGCCGGCGCCTACACACCCCGGTGCACCAAGCGCGGTGGCACTGGGAGTACAGGCAGCCGCTGCCGTACCCCGACATCACGCTGCCGCACCATTGGTATCTGGATCCGCAGCGGATCCCGATGCCGGCGGTTCCGCGTAGCCAGCGGACGCACGACGACGAGGTGCGCAGGCACCGCGCGCTGCTCACGCCGGAGCAGCGTCGGCTGCCAAAGTACGCCGCCGACTCTCCCAATTGGGAGGCGTGGTTCGCCCTCGAACACGAGGAGCAACGACGCATGGGTGTCGACGTCGTCTCGCCCCCGTTCCCATCGTCGTCCTCGTAGGTACAGCCGGAGGACATGGAGGCGGAGGCGAAGTATCAAGCCGCCCTTGAGGAGGCCCTGCATCACGCACTGGAGGCTAGCCGCCTCGAGGAGGACGCGCACTAGTGCGGGTTGGAGCAAGCCCTTGCCCTGTCGGCGGCGGGGGACTCCGTCCACACCCCGCTGTTCGTGCCGCCACCACCACAGTCGCCGCCTGTACAGCCCAAGCTAGAGCCGGAGTTGGAGCCAGCGTGAAAGTGATCCCCGCCTCCACCAACTTGGTCGGAGGGGGCCTACTCGTGGACGGGCCAGTACCGCGAGTGGGTGAGCGCGCCTCCCGTCCACTTCGCCGCGATGCCGGCGCAGGAGGCGGCCCACCTCGAGCACTGGAAGGAGCACTAGCTCCGCCAGGAGCAGGCTGACGGCAAGGAGCAGATGCGGTACGAGGCCATGCTCCAACGCGACGCGGAGGCGCTCCAGCTTGAGGAGGAGGAGGAGCGCGCGCGGCTGGCAGCAATGCCGCCGCCCTAGCAGACGCCGGAAGAGACTACCCTGGCAGCCTACATGAAGGCATTCAGATGGGCTGGCCCTACTCCGGTCTTCATCGACCTCACCGACGACGGCGGCGTCGACGGCAAGGGCAAGGGCAAGGTCGACGACGTCTAGAACAGCGTGCGGGGCGGCAGCAGGCTGGCGCAGATTTTTTTAATGTTTTAGTTAATGATTAATTAGATTTAAGTGGATTTTGACCGGCGTTTGACCGGTCACTTATGTTTATTTCGTGTAATTTTTTTTTCACGCCGGCACATTTGGATCGGCCGTTTCATTAGACGGTCAAACCGACCCATTTTAAAATACGGACGCGCACGTCCGCTTGGCCGACCTAAACGGACGAAAAGCGGACAAAGCGCGCGTCCGTTTGGGTCGCCCCGTTAGAGTTGCTCTTAATGTAATGTTAGAGTATCTACATCATGTCACACACGCAATGCATCAGTTTCCAGCATCAAGTTCGCACGATCGTCTCTGCCGACGAGGAGGAATTTCGTCGTCCCTCAACTTGGCACGATGGCTTCTGGATATATATATAAATATATAATCAGGTACCACCTCTGTCTCAAAATATAAAACGAGGTAGTAGCTTTTTTTTTGTCTGAACACATATAATCTACTAGCAGTTTTGTTTGGATAAGACTGCTTGGAGCAACTCTTATCCTGAGCAGTACCAACTAAGAACAAACCAATCTACAACAAGAAAGCCTTGTAATTCAAATTTTGCCTTCTATAAAAATACGGTAATGATAAATTCCGAACGTTTAGATTTTAAGCATGGCAAACCGAACATTTTCTATGACAATTTTAGTTCACGTTGGCAAACATTGCGATTTTCTGACAAAAAAAAACAAACTGGGACAAAGTTGACATGTCTTGACAATTAAAGTTGCCACCTCACGTCAACTTAAGTTGCCATGTAAAAACGTTCGGGATGAAACGCTTAAAATCCGAACGTTCGGACTTTATATGGTACGCATTCGTGTACTCTTGAAAAAAACCCGAGAAGAAAGCAAAGAAGAATATACACCACATGATCAAAATTGCAACACCATCATCCCTAGTTATTCTCAAGTAAAGCTCTGCCCCAAACAAGCAGACCAAAATACTAGGTAATCAGCCTACAACAGCCGAACAAGATTCCGTAGGTGTTCTATCAGTTCATACATTTTGCGTCCCATAAACACACGAATTTCAGCACTCAGTGCATGCTCTGTTTACATTTGCAACCATGAGAAACTACTAATTTAAAAAGCCAAATTACCAAGGCTACCTGGTACCGAAAATTGTATAGATGGGTGGATTGGCATGGCATGGCACTGCTCACTTGCATTCTAGGCCTGCCTCCGCTGCTCGCCGGGGAGTGCTCTTCCTCCGGTTCCCGATCTGCCTGAACCCATTGGTCCTAGCTGATTCATCGCTGCTTGATCGAATGCTAGAATTGCTATTCTCTTCTATGGCGATGTTGGGGCTCTCCTTGAGTGGCCTGCCTCTCTTCACACCAGCACTTGCCTTCAATTTAACATCTGTGCCATCTTCATCGCCGCCATCGACATCTTCTACGAAATTCTCAACATCAACATGCTCTATTTTATCGGCGAAGTGCTTCAGCGGCCTCCCTCTCTTCTTTCTTGCAGGCACCACCTCCTCACCGCTGCTCCCTTTGTCTTCATGGCTCCTGGCAATGGTCGCCGTCCTTCCTCTGCCTCTGCCTCTTCCTCTACCCATTGATTGGTTTAACTCAGCAGCAGCAAGAGCTAGCACTGAAGCAGCTGCTTCTGTTTTATCAGTTTGCTTACTGAAACTGGGGCGTTTTACGGAGGTACCTTGTGCTAAGATAATCCAGCTAAAGTCATGCTACAAATCTGCAGTGGTAGGATGAAGAACAGCGGTTACAAATTTTTACTCCGGAACGAGAGAGGTGAAAAGCCTCCGATTTGGATTAATAGAAATCAACAAACCGAGCCAATCTACATGCCGTTGTAAAACAAGCTACATCAATAAATGTTCCATTGAGTTCTTGGCTTGTGGAGGTGAGAAATGAACTAGTATTATGATTCTTATTCATTCTCGAAAGAAGGATGATTCTTATTGAGATCCATGGCAATCGAGAAGATGCAAATTCAGATCAAGCAACATAAATATCCGGATGGAAGCTATACAAAACAGCAAAGCAATACGCATCTGACGAATACAAGCTTAAATAAATCTCTTGACAAAACATATAATCTACCTATGCAAGAAAGCAGAAAGATAAACAAGGACTGATTCAACAGCCGAACCATTTCTTAGATTAACGGATGGAAAACGAGGAACTGACCTGCCATAAAGCTGACGTCTACCCCAAGCAGCAGCACCAATCTCCGCTAAAAGAAGATGGAGTTCTTCTGGTGCTAGAGGAAAAGAAACGATGGATCGGTGACAATCTTGGCCTTGCGATGCCGGAAGTACAGCAGATCGGGAGGCAACAGCAAAGATAGATTGATATATGTGGCGTGTGAAGTGAAGCAGGAGGAGGGAGCTCTTATCGACGAACAGCTAGCTAGCTGGCCAGCGCTCTGGTACTTCTGGGTGGCTGAGCTCCAATAGCTGCTGGGGCATAGCAGGCAGCAGCTGGGGTGAGAGAGAGAGTGCGGGGGAGGGAGCTCTTCTAGATATATTTGTTGAGGGGCCATTTGCTCCTTGTTTATGCTTTTTTACTTGCAGGCTGCAGCCTACCAACCGTTGAAGATAGCAATTTCCAGGATTAATAAAAAAAGTTAATCAGCGTGGATCCCTAGGAACGTGCTTCACTTTTACCATGATGGTATTTTTGTTCAGTGTTAGCGGATGTTTAACATCAGCAGCAGTAGCAGATCCCTAGGGTTACCAGCCATTCTACTGGTCACGTTCTACTCTTTACCGCGCCAGTATTAGCCATGTCCTGCATGTTTCTACTGAGCGCGTTACCGGCTTATTCAGCGTGTAATACGAGTCAACGTTGTTAATTAACTATCTACCGCGAAATGGCACTTACTTACCACTACCGGACAGTAATTTAGACAAAGCCAGGCCCACTCCAGCTCCTGTGGCAAGTGGCTCGACTAAATTATTTCTGAATCCTGACACGGTACTGCGCCATGATTTTTTTTCCCCATCTCTGCTTTGAATTCGTATTTCATCTTCTTATTTACAATTTACTCATGCTTATTTGGATCAAGGTGACTTTTTCTAGATCAAGGACCCAGCTACCCGTAGTGATGAGCAGCGCAATGGCACCACCGTATCTCTACGCAAGCATAAAAGAAGATGGATGTACTTGCTGCTCTTGGTGTCAGGTCCTGGCCGAGTTTATTGTCCTTCAATTCTCACCGCTAACTTGTGAACTGCGCATGCTTGAGACGTGAGCTGCGAACTAGATAAAACCAGCAAATTTATTCGGTAAGAAAAAACACAATTTTGTGAGCAAAAAGACGTTGCTGTTACGAATTTTACCAAGATAGTATAGTCTCCCCATCTTGTTTGGTGTTTGGCTTCTCAGGCAGCAGGGTGCATGAGATAGATGAGCAAGGAAAGGCTAAGTTGAGTTTCATCGCCGTCTCCGGATCTGCATGTGCGTTTCACCGGCACTATGGGCATCAGCTGGGGTACAGTTTACGCCGAGGTTTTGCAAATAAAGCGAGGGGGGATTAGGACCACGTACGGGCCTTGATGACGCGCGCTGCAGATCCACGCCATCTGATCTGCTGACACGAAAAAGGCCGGGAAAATGGTCCAGGTGCAGACCAAATTGCAGGAGGATCAGACCTACCGATGCCGAGCTAGGCCCCCTCTTGTTTCGGCTCCAGTCCAACACGTTTCCTTTCAGAATGTGAATCCATGCTCATCATCATCATCAGACCCAAATCTGTTGAACCGAGTTTATCGTTTCGTCGAGATGGATCAGCAGTGTTACGTGCATCTTAAGTTTGTAATCTATAGTGCATTCGTCGTTGTGAAGGCCACCCTCCACCAGCCTGAAAGCAGAGAAGAGGACATAAGATCAACATCAGTTGTATGTAACCTATGACGAAGCTAACCGTTTGACAAACAATTTCAGACAGAAAGGGACAGAAACTATACCTGGAACACGTAACATCCTGGGTTCCGTATAATGATGTGAGTACTGCTTTTGGACTGTATAAGGACAGCAACCACTCACAAGTAGAAGCATGACTGTACAGAAATAATAAGATTGGATTACAATGTCGTGATGACAATAAGATTTTTCGCCGAGTCTAATAAAACCCATATGAGATGGAATCTAAGATTGGATAACTATCCCAAACACAACACCGAGTGTACACATACAACGCGAGAAAATACAGACCATGAAGGCACTATCTAAATCGTATGTTTCGATGTTCATCGCCACACACTTTGCACACTTTCACACAGTTACAGTACACTATCTGGGCAAAGATTTGATAAAATTGACAATGAGATCTACCATCTGGGCATCGAAAGCAGGACCTTCCATTTGGAAGTGACCAGCTCCTTCAATCAAGTGTGTATCAACACGTCCAGCAGCCGATTTGAGCTTGTTCTGCAGCTGCTTTACGCTCGTAAAGCCATCTTTGGTTCCCATGATGAATAACTTTGGTTTCTCAGACTTGAGGATAGCATCATGATGTCTGCCGAATAGGATCGAGGCCATTAAACCAAATGGGTACCCGATGCTAACATAGCCAACCACCTGGTCAACCTTATCAACTGCAGATCCCGCAATTGGTGCTCCTGTGACAGGAAACTAGACTGAGATACATGGCCAAACATAATTCAGTAGCTACATGAATGGACGAAGAAAACTAGTAGGTATAACGATTTCGTCATCATCCTGATGCAGTATTGTATTTTGTGCAACACAAGTTCTCTTACCTGTACTTAATTAGTCGTGACTGTTTGTGCTCTGTTAACATAATGAAATATTAAGACCCTTGTACGTCTACTAGGTAGAGGTAAGCAGAGTAGGTGTGCTTTGCAAACCTCATCACTGTCAAGTCAATACTAATCTTTAGGACAGATGAGTGGCCCAAAACAGGTATAGCACAAGCGTCTATTGTCCAGGTTGCTTCTGAGAAATACTAATCTTCTTAGTCTAGTGTCCTACATTAAGGATTGGCTGAAAAGTAGTGGTACTGACCTAGCAAGAAAGGTTGCTTCTGAGAAATACTAATCTTCTTAGTCTAGTGTCCTACATTAAGGATCGGCTGAAAGGTAGTGGCACTGACCTAGCAAGAAAGGTTGCTTCTGAGAAATACTAATCTTCTTAGTCTAGTGTCCTACATTAAGGATCAGCTGAAAAGTAGTGGTAATGACCTAGCAAGAAAGGTTGCTTCTGAGAAGACTGGGGTTACCCTAAAAATAGGATAAGGTCCTCACGGTTGCTTAACACCTGCTCAACCGCACCGAACACAAATCAGTGAGTAATACCCAGCTGTTAGTTAGATCTTTGGACTTTAAAGGTCACTGAAATAGTAAGAAAACTGTATAATGAGTACATTTGAAGGCAAATTCCATGAGGGCAGAAAGTTTGAGCTTTCAATTCTGATGCAATTTGCAACGCAGTGCCTATTCATTATCACAGGTTAAGATGAGTGTATAATGGTCAATTGCGTATGCCATTTGTTGACATACAGTCTCAGAAGAGCTACTTGTTTGGTCGATTTGATTACCAGCTTCACTGAATCTCACGTCATGGCAAACTGAACATGCATCGGTGGAGAAGAACAGGGCATCCTAAATTAAGGATTAGCTGAAAAGAGTGGTAATAACCTAACAAGAAAAATTGCTTCTGAGAAGACTGGGGTTGTCCTAAGGCTGATAAAGTCAGTCACTGGAGCCTCTGAGTCTTAAGGTTGCTTAGCAGCCGCTCAACAGCTCTGAGCACAAATCGGTGATACAGTGAGGAATACTCAGCTATTATTAGTTTGATCTTTGGACTTTGGGGACACTGAAATAACAAGGAAATTGTACGATGAGTACATTTGAAGGTAAATTCCATGAGGACAAAAGGTTGTTTGAGCTTTCAATTCTGATGCAACAGTACAGCGCATCGCCTATTCATGTCTGGTCGCAGGTCAAGATGAGTGTGTAATCGCCAATTGCGTATGCCATTTGTTGATATACACAGTTTCAGAAGACCTACTGGTTTGGTCAATTCGATTACTGGCTTCACTGAATCTCGCACCAACGCAACCTGAACGCACACGGGGAGGAGCGAGGGGCAAAGGAGGGCGTCGTCGGAGTTAACCTACCGGCGGAGGAGCCGACGAGGAGGACGGCGCGCGGCTTGAGGGTGTCGGCGACCCAGCGGCAGACGGCGACGACGTCCCCGACCTCGCTGGAGCCCGTGAGGGAGGCGCGGCCGGTGGAGCGCCCGGCGCCGCGCATGTCGAAGGTAACGGCGCGGTGGCCCCGCTCCGCGAGGCCCTGAGCCATGCCGCGCAGCAGGCCCTGCACGCCGCCGAGGATCGTGTAGGGGTGGACCAGCACCACCGCCACGTCCTCCGTTTCCTCCACCGGCGCCGCCGGCTTGAAGAGCCGCACGCTCAGCTTGGCCCCGTCCGCCGCCTCCACCGTCGTCCACTCCATCCTGCTCCCGTCCGGCTCCTGCCAGTCCACTCCGGGGAGTTGAGCTACTTCCTGCCTCGATTTGATCTGCCCCGTAGCATTTTCCCTTCCTTAATTTCGTTTTTTTTTTGAGCGGTCCTTAATATCGGTTGGTGTTGGGTAGTTGCCTACTTGCCTTAGTTAACGCTCTGTGGGCTGTAGCTCATGCTAAATCCTATTTCGCGCCCTCTGCGCCCGCAAACGGCGCATACCCCTTCTCCGCTGGGCCGGCCAATCTCGACTTTTCTTCTCGTT
>LR738714.1:508648959-508764410 GCA_902687465.1 Secale cereale | reverse complement strand
CCCCTGCTCGGCCTCGTGCTAACGCACGCGGTGCGCTTGGTTTATAGGCGTAGTGCGGACATTCTGTTTTTCCAACACTAGGACGCACGCAACCCCCAGAGCCACACCCCTAAGATAGACAGGGAGGCGACGGGGTGTGATGGACTCGCCTGCGCATGCGGGGCCCGTCACGCCGCGTCACCGCCTGCTCTGGCTCAGCCTCGCAGGGGGGTAGGGGGTCACAACACCCCTCCCACCCCCTGCTCGGCCTCGCGCTAACACACGCAGTGCGCTTGGTTTACAGGCTCAGTGCGGACATTCTGTTTTTCCAACACTAGGATGCACGCAACCCCAGAGCCACACCCCTAAGATAGACAGGGAGGCGACGGGGTGTGACGGACTAGCGTACGCATGCGGCGCCGCGGCACGCCGCATCGCCGCCTGCTCCAGCTCGTTCCAGGCTCGGCCTCACAGGGGGTGGGGAGCCTACTCGGCCTCGCACTAACACATGCAGTGCGGTTGATTTACAGGCGCAGTGCGGACATTCTATTTTTCCAACACTAGAACTCACGCAACCCCAGAGCCACACCCCTAAGATAGACAGGGAGGCGACGAGGTGTGACGGACTCGCCTGCGCATGCGGCGCTGCGGCACGCCGCGTCACCGCCTGTTCCGGCTTGTTCTAGACTCGACCTCGCAGGGGGTGGGGAGGGGGGTTCACGACCTCCCTCCCACCCCCTGCTCGGCCTCGCGCTAACGCACGCATTGCGCTTGGTTTACAGGCGCAGTGCGGACATTCTGTTTTTCCAACACTAGGACGCACGCAACCCCAAAGCCACACCCCTAAGATAGATAGGGAGGCGACGGGGTGTGACGGACTCACCTGCGCATGCGGTGCCGCGGGCTGCGGCGCCGCCTGCTCCGGCTCGTTCCAGGCTCGGCCTCACAGGGGGGTGGGGAGGGGGGTCATGACCCCCTCCCACCCCCTGCTCGGCCTCGCGCTAACGCACGCAGTGCGCTTGGTTTACAGGCGCAGTGCGGACATTCTGTTTTTCCAACACTAGGACGCACGCAACCCAAGAGCCACACCCCTAAGATAGACAGGGAGGCGACGGGGTGTGACGGACTCGCCTACACATGCGGTTCCGCGGCACGCCGCGTCGCCACCTGCTCTGGCTTGTTCCAGGCTCGGCCTCATAGGGGGTGGGGAGGAGAGTCACGACCCCCTCCCACCCCCCTGCTCGGCTCGCACTAACGCATGCAGTGCACTTGGTTTACAGGCGCAGTGCGGACATTATGTTTTTCCAACACTAGAACGCAGGCAACTCCAGAGCCACACCCATAAGATAGACATGGAGGCGATAGGGTGTGACGGACTCGCCTGCGCATGCGGCGCCGCGGCACGCCGCGTCGCCGCCTGCCCGGCTCGTTCCAGGCTCGGCCTCGCAGGGGGGTGGGGAGGGGTGACCCCCCTCCCACCCCCTGCTCGGCCTCATGCTAACGCACGCAGTGCGTTAACTACAGGGAATAGAAAGAGCAAATACAAATCTATAGATAACCAAAAAAATGCCCCCAACCCCTACCTTACAATACAAACAATAAAAAATAGCCAACTGAAGGGCGCATCTTTAGGCAATAGCAGTGCACTTGGTTAGGCAAAGCAGTGCAGTATCATAAAAGCAACGCAGTTCGAGCATACACACATGAATGCAGGGTCTGCGGCAAAAAGTGCAGCAAAAAAACCAGGTGAAGCACAAACTTGTAGACAAATGCAGTGCTTTTTGTTGGACGAAGAAGTTCGGCATCACATGCAATGCAGTTTATGGGACACATAAGCTACATATAAGCGTGACAAAAATGCCAGTTCACACAGAACGTGTAAGTCAACAAAAATAAAAATATACACATATATATACTATATGAATTATTTATATAAAATAGACATAGAGATACAAATTCGTCCATAATACGCTGCTGCAAAAAAGCAGACGAAAATCACAACAACAGGAAACAAAAGTCTTTTCATACATTATATACCTTAGACACCACACAGTACACAACATGAACACTAGTTCTTGTCCATACACAGGGTTTTTACCAAGTAGATTGTTACTGCGTCTGCGATTGCGACAGAGAAGTAAGCCCGAGGTCCTCAATCAGTTCTCGTAGCTCAAGCGACATGTCTTCATAACACAACATGTTCGAAGAATTGAACAACAGCTAGAACATGTACTCCGCCTTCCAATCTTCAACAGCAGGCTAAAAAAGAAAATAAAAAAAATGCAGACAATGATTAAATAAAAAGGTTGTCATAGAGAACAAAAAGTGAAAAGGTAAAATAATAAAAAAAGTAACAAGAAAAAGAAGAAAACAGAGAAGGTGTTACGTCGGTTTTGATAAATTTCTCAACTAGACGTTGGCCGTCATACAACTGCGTCACCCTGAGAACATAGATTCCGCACTCGTTTGCTCCCTGCGCTAGCACGACCGGGTAAGAGGGCTTCTCTACCAATTTAACCCAGTCAGGGTGGTTCTTAGATTTATACACTTTTTCACCACAAATTGCCTTCATCATCTGAGTCATCCTCCTCATCTGGCAAAAAAAGGAAGCACAATGTAAAAATAACACACACCACAGATCAAATTACTATTCGGACGAACCAAATAAATACAAAAGTTGTTCTCAACGTCTAGACAGTCCCTCTTTTAAATGCACGTGAGGTCATTTTCTTTTTATCTCCTTTTTTACAAGGATTATGGGGGTCTGAGAAAAATGCAGTTATGTCACGCATATGTTGCAGTGCACTACATAAACAAGTGTGGTTCTATGGGTGCTAACATTGCATGTGCAGTTTATAAAAAAAATGCAGTAGCAGAAACACAAAGAAGCTTTGCACTTGGCAAGAAAAAATGACATACCACTTCAGTGCAATCTGAGTGGTAATCACTCATGCGCCACTTTGTCATGACATCAGCATGGCCAGTGTACTTCCTAGTGTCATGGATATCAAACGTCTGGCGATGCTGGTTCATCGTGTATAAGGAATAATGACCATCCTTGGAGCGCGGCATCATAATCTGTTCACATAAAAAAACAAAGAATGAAATGAAAACTTATTTCGACACGTAGCACTAGAACCAATGTTCCAAAAAAAACTATAAAAAATAAATGCAACAAACCAGAAAAAATAAATGACGGGAAACAATGAACTTACCAGTTTTGCATCCAACAGGTTTACGTCGTCACCCACAAAAACCCTGAACTGGTTAACTGCAACTTGTAAAACAAACGGGCTATGCACAACTAGCAACACAGAGTTTCCTTCATCATCTCTCCTCACAAAGGTTTCCATCTGAAGAACATACTGCAAAGAAAAAAGAACAAAAAAAGGACATGAAAAAAAGAATAAGCAATGCATGAAGGCATGGACATAAAAAAACAGTACAAATAGAAAAAAATGACAGCACACGTTTACCGTGATTCATAAGGGTGAAAGTACCACAGGTTCACCAGAATGATAAACTAAACCCATTTCAGGGTCTTGCTTCCAGTACTTGATGACAAAATCCATGAGATATGAATCCATTAAAGCTCCTTTGCCAAATGTATTATAGAGATATTCAACAGTGTAAGTATCAAGATCACCAAAAGGACTGTTCACCATAAAGAACATATTCCTGCAGTAAACATCCAGAGATGGGATCAATAAAATTAAAATTAAAAACAAAACACACAAAAAGGATCAAGGGCACACACATAAAACTTACTCGTGGTATTTGGTTACAAAATCTTTGCTCAGAACAAGATCCTTTATTTTCCTCGCCTCATCAATATATTTGAACCTCGGAGGCTTCAATTTCTCTATAGAGCATCTCAACTTAAAAGCCCTCTCACCTACCCTCTTGTTCGAAAAACTTCAACGTCATCCACATGAGGATGATTAATTACTGCACTCCGAGACCTCGTGACGCGATGACACGGCGTAAGAAAATCATCATCATCAACATCAAATACATCACGTGGAGAGCTAGGTCGAGAAACAC
Organism: Secale cereale; assembly: GCA_902687465.1. Taxonomy (NCBI): domain Eukaryota; kingdom Viridiplantae; phylum Streptophyta; class Magnoliopsida; order Poales; family Poaceae; genus Secale; species Secale cereale. The sequence continues at coordinate 508,760,387 of LR738714.1, read as the reverse complement.
TTCCACCATCAGGTCCAGACACCACAACTGGGTTCAAACCATCTCCAGCCAAAGAACCAGAATTATCTGGAGAGATTACAATGGCGCAATCCTCCATAACCACATCAGAACACTGGGACTCAAACAGTGACGTACAGCCTTCATGAAGCCCCCCATCAAAACCTAAAACCGTGTAGAAAAAACATGGAAACACTCAGCACAAAAATACAAAACCAAAAAACATGCAATACATCTCATTAAAATAAAAAATACAGCTCACTAAAGAATAGAATGTAGCACAATTGTCTACAGCAATGCAGTCCACTTGTCTACAACAATGCAGAATGAAGAAATGTATACAACAATGCAGCCCACTTGTATACAATAATGCAGCCCACTTATAAAGAAACAATGCAGCTCACTTGCCCAAAAAATAAAATGCATCTCATTAACACAACAAATAAATATACACATACATTCTAAATCACAAAATTAACTAAACAAACTAGTAAAAAAAATGTAAGAACCGGAAGCAAGCAGTAGACAAAAAATAATTAAAGGAAGGATAAAGAAGTTCACTAAAACAACCTCTATCTGCAAAAATTAAAAGTGCTGTTAAATCAAGGGAACACTTTCTCAATGTGAGCCAACTATAAAGCATGGCCTTTCTGATGTAGCCAATGTGCTCCACCCCAAACTTAGCAACTCGTACACCATCCCAAGTATGCTGGAATTGAAACATATAGAATCCACAATCATGCCTACAAATAAAAGAATAAAAAACATCAGTTTCACAAAATGAAATTTAAAACTACTTGAGCAGTATGGTGAAGAGGGGATGTACGGAACACACCCATTAGGATGTATTGGGACAATGACATGTTTCAACACAAATCCATCAAGTGTAGGAGGATTTAGCGGCTCATCAGAACTTGAGCTTCCTTCTTTCCATGCACGCTTGATATTTTTAACCATCCTCCTAAAAACCCTGATCGCATCAGGGCTGCCAGGTTTATTGAGCGAGTCAAGAAATTCAAACCGACTTTCTTTCACATTTAACGCAACTACACAATAATGACCAACGCCATCCCTCGTATCTGGTGGATCAAAAGTTGCAAAAAGGACCTGTTCGAAGCACGAAAAAATAAATAAAATAATTATAAGAAGAAGAAACAGAACACTATAAAAACAAACAAGCAAAATATAGTTTTCGACACATAAAAACGTTACTCACCATATCCTTTTTATCAGCACGCTCCTCGACTTTTGAAGAGAACATCATTTTAACACTCCTGCCTACAGTACCACCATTCCAAATATATGTCTGCCAATACAAAACCCAAAATCAAATAGTGCTCAAGAAAACATGTCGTCGCACGAAATCAGAAAATAAAATAAAAAAATAAAACAAAAATTTCTGCATTCTTACACAAATATGGAACAGGACAACCATTGTCGGAGATCCCTTAAACTTATCTACCAGCAAAGAAACCCCGAGATCTACAAGTCTTGTAGTGAGCATCCCTTTATACCAAAAGGATTGACCAACTTCACCAATGGTAATATCATCCATCTCAGGTTTAAAAGCTATCATGTCCCTGAATTTCTCATGAAAAACTGAAACATAAGATACTAAAAAAATAACAACAAAGAAAAAGGGCTAAAAACCAAAATTAGAAAATACATATGCACAAAACAATTTCTAAATAACCATACTTCTTTTTCTTGTCCTTCCGAACCCTCGTAACAATAGCATACAAGTCATTGTATCTTTTCAGAAGAGCTGGATCAATGCTCGATGGTGTCACAATAGGAAGTTCGTTATCTATAACAAAAAGATGAAGTTCACCTATCCAAAATAATGAAGTTCAAAAATTAAGATAAGGAAATTCTGCTAGCTATTTTGAAAATCATAAACAAAAGATCAAGTTTCAATTATCATTAAACAACGAATACATATACCATAGTAATTAAACAATTGAAATGAGAAAAACTTCAACTGCACTGTTCGAAACAAAACTCTTGCCTTCGGTGTCAGAGTCTCCATGATGTTGTTCTTCAGAGCTGACCAAAACATTTTCTTGGATAGGTTGCGACGAATCCACCACAACCTCACTGGACTGCCCTTCTGCAGCAACATCATCATTCTCTGGACTTACAACAGTCTGGTCAACCGCAACGTCCTTAGATACTGCAGCTACATGAGGCTCCACTCTCGATACTTCAGGAACATCGTTGGCCGCCAGACAAACAGGGGAAGCAACAACACTAACAGTAGGGACGACATTCTCCAGCGGCTTTTCAATACCAAAATCAGAATCTTCATGCCGACTTGGGGAAACAGCATCATGGGATTCTTGAGCTACAGAAGGGTCTACACAGTCAACAGCTACCGATTCAGAAGTACCAACACTGCCACCACCATCAACAGCACAACCGCCCTGATTCAGATCAACGTGAACTTCCATGTTTTCTTCTCTAGGCTGTGGAAAGATTAAAAAACACACAATAACACAAAAATAAGTGTGGGGATAATTAACACAACAACAACTGCAACCCACGTGTATCAAAACACTACAACTTCAACCCACATATACGTAAAAAAGAACTGTAGTTCACTTTATCAAACGCTGCAGTCCAGCTATGTTAAATACTGAAGCTTACGTACGTAAAACATTATGGATCACGCATGCGAAATGGAATCCAGTTCACTTCTGTCAAAGAGCGAAGCTCACACATGTAAAACTATTGCAGCTAACATATGTAAATGAAAAATGCATATGAGTGAACATAACATCGTACATCAAGTTTACAACAAATAACAAAAATATTGATTACAACACACTAACAGAACAAGTAATACAACTATACCTTATCAGCTACAACATCCGGAGGGGACGATGCATCAGCCAAGACCTCATCCTTCACAGAGCCATCGTAGGACTCTTTGTGCACATCACAAGCAGCAACACCAGTCTACACGCATAGAACAAAACAAAAACGAAAATAAGATGGTAACGAAAAAAAACTTCAACTATGCACAAGCAGTACACACTTTACAATCGTGAAGTACAAAAAAATACAATAAAAATGGAAAGCAACAAATGCAAGTTTAAGAAGAGGGACGCATGGCAGAACAGACATGGCAGAAGTACTTGTACCTGACCAATTCCATCGTCCCTAGTTCCATGGACACCAGAAGATTCCACTCCAGCCTATCACAAAAAACAAAAATAATGAGGAGCAGTCCACATAATACACAAAAGAGGTTCAAAAGCCACAAAAAACCTAGAACATACATTATCAGCGCCAACGCCAGCGTCCCGAGGGATAATTCCATCCAAAATATGCCCAACATCCTTCTCGTATCGACCGCATTTTTCCTCTTGTGAATGTCTCAATTGAGCATACGAAGACCGAACATTCGTCACTGCAATCTTCAGGCTTTCAATCATGCCACAATCAAAATTGTGAGCAGCAACAATATCTTCATCTCGTGGGCCATGGCCAATAGGGAAAAACAAGCAACTGTCCTCAACCTGTCACCAGAGGTTGGAAAATCTTCAGTGAACTTCAAAACCTTCAGAAGCAGCTCATCAATCTCCTCGTGTTTTTTGCCGCCAACAAATGTATGTTTAGAAGAGCTTCTATTATCAAACATCTGTCGAGCCATGAAACCACGAGTACGCGGCACCTCATCATCACAGGCAGGAAGCTGGCTACATATAGGCTCATAAAATCTAGCATGAGTGCTAGGTCCCGCATCAGAGCTGCCGCATACAGCTGTAACAGGACGATAGTACACAATATCACCTGATGCGTTCCACTGCAAAAAAAGACAAGAGGCAAAGAGAAGTACACATGTGAGTACTAGACAATTTCAGATTTATAATGGCTACACCTTTAAAAAACTGATATTAAAAACTCAGATGCACTAACCGGCAGCTTCCCAAATTTGTAAGTTTCCAAGTAAATCTTTCCCTTCACAAGCACATCCTGATTGTATAACTTCATCAGGTCCTTCGTCGTCAGGTATGACGCACGTGGCGTCAACGTGTGCATGACTGAAAATTTGTGAAGCTTCAAGCAGTCAAGATACATAATCAGGGGGACAATGGCACAACCCTCTGCACAATTCTGCTTGCTGCCTTCTGTTTGCCACCTCACCACAGCTGCCTGCAACTCATCAACAACAAGCTGGCAAAAGTCCATCTGAGCCATAGCCGCATAATCCATGTTCTCTACCATTGCAACAACTCTACCCAAACGAACTGCAGGCCCGGGGCACATCAAATTATGGTAGAGTATCAAGAAGAACACCTTCACAGCAAGGTCAACAGTCACATGATCATCTTCCTGCACCAACACCTTCAACTTCTCAAGCAAGTCCTTGACACCTATACTTTTTGGACGATCAAAGCCAAGTTCATCCTTGAGGGCACTCAATGAGTCATCATGGCCGCTGGCAGTAGGCATGGGTGCAATGTGACGTCCCATGGGTAAATCAAAAATGTGATGAACTGCATCACGATTGATTCGAAGAACCCTGCCATTCCCAAAGTCCATTATCATGGTGGCAGGGTCAATCACTCCCAATAGATAGCACATAAGAATGCGCGACACATTTTCTGTATTGTCAGTTCAAAGACAACACCAAATCCAGCATCCCGAACACGACTACAGTGTGCCTCTTACAACAAGGCAGCAGCCTTGAAAACAGTGGGAAGCGACAAACGTACGGTCTTGTTAAATCGAGAATCATCTTCCTCAGCATCATCTTCAGTTGCATTGCTCTTACTAGACTTCTTCCTCTGTGTAAAGGGAAATGCAATCCACATTAGAAGACTAGCCGTAAAAAAAGAGACAGAGAAAACACAGATACAATAACAATGAAGGAAACAAATGCAGCCCACTTCAACAAACCTTTGGAACAACATCCACCTCCTCACCAGAGTCACCACAAACATCTTCATCGACATCATCACGGGCACGCTTGGGTAGAGTCTGAGATGAACCACAGTCTTTGCGTCTACCACTATGAACACCCCTCACAAAATCAGCAAGCACGGAGTCGTTGTCATCAGAGTTGGCACCTTCAGTGACATGTAGTCGCTTGCGCTGAGGATCATCCTTTCCACCAGCTTCAGCAGTTCTCTTTCCAAGATTCTTGTTCATGCAAGCAACACGTGGACTCCGCCGAGGTGTACCACCTTCGTCAGCAACAGTACTCAGCCTCTTCTTCTGCAAAGAAGGCTTCTTCACCTTGGCAAATTTGGCACCCTTGGCACCATCTGCAGCTCTCCTCTGCTTCTCCTTCTCCGCAAACTCTTTTGAGTCACTTTCAAACCTCAACTTCTTCTTCCTTTGCTTCAAATCATATTCATGAAGCTTTTCCGAGACCATCCAATCCTGTGTAACTTCCTCTGTACCATCAACAGACTGCGATTGAGTTTCAGACAAGACGGGATGTCTCTGGTCAAAGCTCACACCAACATTACCCTCTGCAGAATAATGGTCAATCAATTGAGTAACCTCCTCAAACCTAGGCGCCCCAGCATGGAAAACAGACACTGCGTCAAAATGAAGTTTGACTATGGTCGTTAAAAAGTGCACAAAAAGAACAAATGCAGTACACTTAGACATATAAATGCAGTGCTACAACCATAAGCTAAAAATAAAAAATAATGCATTGCACAAAAAACTTGAATAAAACAATAATTCAGTTCAGATATACATATAGTGGAGTTCACACATACAAAATAAATGCAGTCCTGCATACACTAACTTCATGTTTGTTCCCAACAAAATGCCGAACTAGATACAACAAGGCAACGCCAATTTGTACAACATCAAGTAACCAGCATACACAAAATAAACAAATCAATCACATACCAGAAGGAGGGGCCACACTTATGGGAGAACATTCAATAGGCGAATTCACTTGATGTCCTCCCTTGACACCATGATCCTTACCACCAGGACAACAAGAGCCAATTGGTGTATCATTATGAGAACCGCAATCACCTACTTGATTCAAAAAGAACAAGAAACATAAATTACAAAACATCACGTGGTAACTAACAGAGCATAAACCAATATATAGGATGATTTAGGAAACTAGATAAACATCAAACAAAATAAACAAAAAGCCTAAAATAAGCACTCCACATACCCTGAACTCCTCCTCCCACTCTGCTCGGTGAAGGCATGGCGTTTGCCTGCACCACAACGATGAAGTGACAGATATAAGCAACAAAATCGGCAAAAATCTAACGAAACCCTAGATCCACCTTGCTACACACGAGTATCGACTTCAAATCGAGATAAAAATCTGCTGCCTACGGAAAAATTACACAAGCAAAAATAGCAACAACAACTACGAGAATCACAAAACAAGACGAGGGGACGAACAAGACTAAGAACAAGCGGAACGTACCACAAAAAAGGTGCGGCGGCGGCAGCAGCGGGGAGGGGGGAGGATGCGACGATGAGAACGGATAGGACAGGGCTGCGGGAGCGCACCGGCAAGGTCTCACAGAGCGGACGACGACACGGAATATAGGAATAAGTACCTCTTGAGGGCGGCGGTTCCTTGGGCGACGGCGGTTGCTGCGGGCGACGACGGTTTTGCTCAAGGGAGAGATGCCTTGGGAGAAACTGCAAAGAGAGGAGAAGGATCGCCTGGAATGGTGGGATCGCCTGGAACGAACACATAGCACGCCCGCCTATGGCAAAGGCCAACATAAAAAGGGCCGGCCCAAAAATGGCCCGGCTAAAAATAAGAAAGACCACATCAAAACGCACATGATGCAGTTCTATGTGAAGAACAATGAAGTTCAATTGGTAAAACAAAATAAAATAAACGCAGTTCGTAAAAAAAGTTTAAATAAAAAACAACACGCTTGTTAAGAAAACGCATTCGAAAGAAAAGGTCTACCTTCAAAAAAGTGCCACACAAAAAAATATGGGCCCCCAAACCCCCTACCCCTCACGTACCAGGGACTGCAGTAAGTGCAGGCAAAAAATAGATGCAGTACACAGCATTAGAAAAATGCAGTGCACGTAGTTACACGAAGCAGTACGGTATAGCAATCCAGTTCCATTGCGGAATATATTGTACTTTTTTCAAGGGCTGCAGCAAGGACACGCAAAAAACGGTGAAGTACGCACCTGTAGACAAAATGCAGTTCTATATTGTAGAAGATGCAGTGCAGAACTATAACCAATGCAGTTTCATTATCACGCAGGATACACATAAAACGTAACAAATGTCCGTTCGCACAGAAAGTAGTGGTTAAAAAAAATTTACTGGTCGAAAATAAAATAAAACCACGTTCAAAAAACCACATTCGCATACAACCACCCAATCGGAGCGGTTCCATCGCCACAAGCCCAATCACAGACGCAACACCAACCCACGATCTGCACAATCGCATTGTCAGCGAGATCATGCAGTTCATCCGATGCGGCCATCCCACCCCGCACCCTTCCCTTAAATTCAGACCCCTGCCAAAGGCCTTCTCATCCACAACAACACAGGTATCCATTTGCGCTGCCACCAAATCGCTCCATCACATCCATATCCACACAAAAACACCAAGCCCTACTACCGACGATGGCGTTCGCCGACGAGTACACGGACGTCCAGGCCCACGGCAACACCAAGTTGCACGTCATCCACACCAACAACAAGAAGCAGATGGCGACCACCCTCGCGCAGTACGAGCGCCACCTCGGACTCCGGTGCCACAAGATCGTCGGCATTGATCTCGAGTACAACAACGAGCCTGAAGCGACGCAGAAACCCGCCCTCTGCCAACTCTCCATCAGCAAGGATCACCCGGTGCTGCTCTTCCAACTAAGCGTCGCTGAAAGGTGCACCGTCTTCGACAACTTCCTCGCCGACCCCAAGTACACCTTTGCAGGCTTCTCCATCGACGACGACAAAACCAGGCTCGAGCGCGTCAATCTGGAGGTCGCTAACTTCGTCGACATCCAGAAGGAGTGGAGGGTGCCCGAGGCAACCAAGGAGTTGGACTCCCTTGGAGACGTCTCCGGCAAGCTCATCGATGACTACTACAACAACTTGAGGAAGAAGATCACCGACGACGAACACAGGCGCTGGGCTACCCTGCCTCTGTCCAAGAGGCACATTGAGTACGCGGCAAAGGACACCTACGTATCGTACGAGATATGGAACCGCATCACCCTCACCCAGGACGGGCTTCGCCGTGCAAAGCTGGAGAAGGAGGAGCCCCCCAAGAAGCGCGCCAGGAGCAGCTGGGGATGGGGAGACACTACGTGGTGAAGAAGAAGATGGTGCCAGCCGAAGAGCCAACAATGCCAGCGTCGTTTTAGAATTATCGTCAAATTTGCTTTATATTGTTTGCTTATGTATCGTTAGTTTGCTTGTGATCATTTGCTTTGCTGAACTTAGTTTGCTTGCCATTCAGAATCACTTGTAATGATGAACTTTGATTATGTTAGATTGCTTTTTGTTGAAATTAGTTTGCTGATGATGACCTTGTCGTACAGAATGCCTAAGATAATTTGTTTTCTGTTGTTTGCTTATGTATAATTAGATTCGAGCAGTGTGCAAAAAAGGTCGCATGCAGTGCAAGTTGTGTACCAATGCAGTACAGACTCTGTCAAATGAAGTTTACACATACCCAACAAAGCAGTGCACGCCCCTAAATTTGGAAAATCGAATACATAAGAGAAAAAACACAAAAAGAAAAATGTGATATGTATATGTAGTGCGGAAATATATAAACGTGTAGTACAGGATCGTAATCAATGCAGTACACGCATGATTTACTAAGCAGTGCACTCCCCTACATTGGAAAAAAGATTACATAAGAGCAAAAACACGAAAACAAAAAATGAGAACTATGCATGTAGTACAGATTGCTTGCACATGTAGTACAGAACCCAGATCAGTGCAGTGCACAGATGATTTACAAAGCAGTGCACACCCCTACATTGAAAAAATGTAGTGTGGAAATATATGAATGTCCAGAGCAGCAACATAAATAATGTAGTACAAGCATGTTTACTAAGCAGTGCACTGCCCCACATTAGAAAAAAGATTACCTAAGAGCAAAAACATGAAAACAAAAAATGCGAATTGTACATGTAGTACGGAATGAGTGCACATGCAGTACAGAACCCAGATCAATGCAGTGCAAGGATGGTTTGCTAAGCAATGCACGCCCTTACATTAATAAAAAATACATGACAGAAAATAAAAAGAAAAAAAATTGACCACCCAGGTGCAGCAGACCCCAGCCAGTCTCGTAGTAGGTCTGCGCCGAAAGCAGGCGAGTCGTTCACAGACATGATGCGTGGGGCCGGGCGCACATGGGCCCACAAGTCAGAGAGCATAGAGGAGCGAGCGCCATGTATAAGCGCCCAAATAAGTAACCAGAGGAGTTAGACACGGCTGCCTCACCAGCGCTTATAAATAGGTCGGGCGCGCCTTCCGCGAGCGAGGAGGGACTAAACATTAGGCCGCACACAACGCACCGGGAACCAGCCGTGCTCACAGGCCGACTTGGTCCCAATACGTCTTCGCTCCCCGAACACAGGCCCAACAAAAAAACAGGCCACTGAAAATTAAAAAAAAATCCCACATACCATACACAAACGCAGGCCCAACCACGCGTTCCGCGGTTCTTCTTGATATGACAATGCAGTTCGCGTTTTTCAAATAAGTAGTCCCCTTTCTACTCAAATGCATTCGCGGACACTGAATCAGAACCAATCCACCACCTAACACCAACCACAAACATTTATTACTTCCTTTGGCCAATTGGTTGCATGAAAATGTATCAATTCGTGCTCCAGACTAACACAACTCCTCCCCCGTTCCTCTTTTTCTTCAAATCATAGATCTAGGGTTCATCCCATCCCCAACTCTTCTCTGGAATTCCACTGAACCCGCCATGGACTGTAAGTGCGGGTGTTTGGTAAGGATGGCACCGGTAGCGGACACATGCATGTACGCAGAAGGTCTAGAGCTCACCAACGCCGAGTGGCGCAGCATGCTCGGGTGCGTGATTATACCAAATAGGGGTTTCAGCCGCCATTTCTTCATCGCCTCACAACCGCAGATCTGCAGGAAAGTTGGGTATGTTTTTTCCCTCACAATTTTGGACATGATCTAGCCTGCAAATCCACATCTGAATATATAGTTCAATCAATTTGTTCAGTAGTGTCAACAAAAAACAAAACATAATTTGTATTGTTGTTCAGATTTGTTAGCTATTAAGACTAGATGCTTCCACCTACTTTTCTTTAGTACCACACCACGTATCGACACTGGTTAGATCAGAACACCAACACACAAACAAAAAAAGGGTCGGTAGATCAGCGTTGCAGTTCTGTTAACATGCTCATGAAGTACACTGTAACTCACCTTGCAGTACAAGCATGTTGCAGTATAATATATATCCTACTAAAACTAGAGGTCAATTCTGTATATAAGTTTGTTCATACATTGCGACTTCTTTAGAAAATAACAATCATATATATGTAATTATTAAAGCCAACATAAACAGATCATCCTAAGTATAAAGAAAAACATTTGTTGTTTACTTATAAAATTCTTTTTCCAACCATTCCAATATGCAGAAACTGCCATCAACAATAAAATTTCCTGCTCCGAGTTCAGGGAAGGTTACTTTGGAGACACACCACAAGAATGGGTATGCAGACATGCAAGCTGACTACCACATCGACTCTGAAGACTGCATCAACATAACTACTGGTTGGAAAGATTTTGTCTCCCAGAATGGCTTTGACGTCGGAGAAGTGGCCATGGTGTTTTTCTACAAAGAAGAAGACTCCCTCAAGTTTACAATATTTGCACTCTAGGCTCTCTAAATTTGAAGCAACCAATATTTCTAATGCTTTGCTTATGCTGTATGCTTTTAAAATTATGTCATCAGACACTTTGAACGATGCCTATTTAAAGTATGCAACCTCAACTACATCATTTTATCATCTTTTTTAGACAAGCTACTGTTGGCAGAAATGCAGTCTCTCAATTATATATTGTGGTACTAATAAAAAAACACTCCTCTGAACAGTAACAAGGAAATGCGAATGGTCGAAACTTTGCACTTAACATATGATGTTCAAAAACAAAGCAGTCCTCTGAACAGAACATTAACCACACTGCTAATGCAGTACAGAAGTGCATATTATGAAGTCCTCTAGAAGACAGAATTCATTTCAAGAAAACAGATCTCATAAGCTGCCATAACCACTGAATTGTAGCTACAACGAAGTACACTACTAACGAAAATGCAGTGCACTACAACGTATGCCACAACTACAACAAATAAAATTAAAAACAATAGAACTCCAGACATGTGGTAGACTAATAGAGGTGTCAATTTCACTCGCACTTCCATAACTCGCCTAAAATTGTCCAACCACTAAACTATCGAAAAATACCCCCACAAAAAAATTACATGGAAGACACAACAACTGGACTAACATCATCAACTCTCATTTAAAAAACACAGCTAAAAAAATTACAATTATACCCGCAATAAAATGAATCCAAACATATAGCAACACTAATTACAATATTCAAACACCCATGGATACGCAAAATCCAAAAAATCATCAAGAACAGAGGAGCGGACGAAGCTCACCCGCCTGCACAATCAAATTAACAGGAATTGAAAACTAACTCCTAAAAATTAACAAATTATAGAGTGAACGGACCGATTAAAACGAACGCAATCAAAGAAATCCTATTAAAAACAACATGCGAGCACAAAAAATTCGCATCTGAAGCGAACACGAACGAACAGAGAAAGCTCGTGCGCCAAATCCCTCGATTTGCAAGCATTCTAGTAGATTTTCCTGTAATTAGAAAGAATGAAGGTAAAATGAGCTGCAGAGACAAACTAAATCATTCCGCAACACTCGATTCCACACAGAAAACACGGCTGGAACACCAGAAAATGAAGCAGTTCTCCCGTGAAGCATTGCAGTGCCCATCGTGAAGACGATGCACTTCGCTTTTGTTAAGCGTGCAGTGCGGAAGTGTTATCAGAATAGTTATTCTACTAATATTAGCAGAATAGACTGGCTGTATATATTCTGATCACGGGATCATAATATTATTCTGATCACAACATATACTTCCTGAGATACGCGCGTGAGCTTCCCTCTGTAGGAACCCGACCTTCGGGCTATCTTCGCAACCGTGGCTCTCCCCGTGAATTTTTCTGGTTAGCCGCGTTCTATGTGATGTAAGTGTAATCTTCAAATGGTTTTTAGCAACTAAATACTCTTTTTAAATAGAAATCTTGCTCATGGCCGGATTTTGCTCTCGGGTCGTGATGAACTCGCGTTTTTTGCAATTTTACTGCCTGAGTTGCACGCGTGAACTTCCCTTTGAACTAGGTTGAACTTCCGTCAACATTGCCCAAACGGGGCTTGCGATATACCGTTGGAAAGCTATGGACACCAGTATCACGACCCAACTTAAATTTTTGTCAAAATGTAAGCGGTTTAAGAGCAATTTTGAAAATCGTTTTTTCTTCACACAAAAAACGTGAATCGTATTTTCGATCTCATTTCTAAATCGTTTATCGGAATGCAGCATATAATATGTCGTTGGGAAGCTGTTGCAAAACCGCTCCTTTCACAAGTTGAAAGTTTTCTCTAATTCCCTATGGTTAAAACATTATTTGGGAAAACGTAAAATTTCGCAAACCGAACAGCCAAGTTCGTATTTTCGCGGTAATTTCTAAACGGCTAATCCAATTAGGCTAAATTATATGGCGTTGGAAAGCTTATGAAAATGCGCTACTTTTTCGTGTTGAAAGTTTTTTTTTTCTAATTTTGAATGGTTTAAGAGTAATCTAGGAAACGGTACAAGTCCTACCGAGTTCGTTTTTTTTGAGTTAATTTTTTAACCGTGCGTCCAAATCCAGCAAGTGATATGGCATTGGAAAGCTTGAACCAATGTGAAACTTTTTTGTATGTATCGTTTCTCCTAATTCTTTACGGTTTTAAGTCAGTTTTGAAAATGGCAAAAAAATGTATTTTCACCGTATTTTCTACAAACTTTATCGTAACGGGGCAAGTAATATACCGTTGAAAAGCTACAGAAAATGCGAAACTTTTTTATGTTGACGACTTTCTCTGATTCCTGGCAGTTTTCAAGTAATTGCGAAAATGGGGAGATCATTTTTCTGCCTTCATCGCGAAACAGATTCTTCGAAAATGCGCCGCGTGAAGAACCTGAACTTTTGTGGCTGTTCTGCTTGAACTTCACTCTGTTTTTTGACGTGATGTTTTTCGCCCGTAACTCCCAAACCACATACTAGAATTGAGCAAATGATATACCGATGAAAAGCTGTTGAAAACACGCAACTTTTTCGTGTTGATCATTTTTCCATATTGGCGACGGTTCAAAATAATTTTTTGAATGCGTAAAAATGTGCTTTAAATGGTATAGATAAAATTTTTAAACCATTGATCAGAATGTAGCATATAATATACCGTTGGAAAGCTTATGAATAGCAGCAAGTTTTTCATGTAGACAGGTGTTACAAATTCGTTGTCGTTTGAGAGCAGTTTTAAAAATGGCAACAACGTCAATATTTGCCAGTTTTTTACGTGTAATTGAAGGTCGGACGTCTCGCACTAGAGATCTTGACCTTCACCCGGAGGAGCAAGTGAACTTATTGCACCAAACATTTTTAGCTTTTTGTTTTCTATTTTTATATTCTTATCTGAAACGCATTCCGTGTAGTGGTTGAACTTCCCGCTGTTTTGACCTTGAACTTCTGTCACGTATTTTTGTTCAACTCTCTCACAAGAATTTTTGAACTTTCTTCGGTCGAGGACTTGAACTTCTAGCAACAAAATTTCTGGACTTTGCTTTTTCATTCTCTTTTTCATACAAAATGCACACCATGTAGTGCGTGAACTTCTATTATGTGACCTTCTCCCTGCACCTTATACATGTGACCTTCTCCTTGCCTCTATGGTGACCTTCTCCCTGCTTCTATGGTGACCTTTTTGCTCCATCTGTTGACGATGGTAGCGGCACCAGGCATGGTTCGTCGTCCTTTCCGGTCTACACGCATAGACATGCCTCTGAGGTGAACTTTTTCGTAGTAGTAGCTCAATTGAAGCAACTAATGATGACCAACTTTTGAAGAATACACGAAAAATGAGAATATTAAGTGGGGGCGAGGTGATGCACATAACACACTTGACCTTCTCGAACACAACATTTTGCATGTTCATATTATTTTAACTTGCTGAGATACACATAACACACTTGGCCTTCTCGAACACAACATTTTGACCTTCTCGAACACAACATCCAGGAGAAAAACTTTAGCGCCTAGAACTACCCCAAACATACATGAAAACTACCTGACAAAATATCCAATGCGAAAACATACTACGCGAGGAGTTTTCTCCAATCATTAGGGGTGCCCAATATGGCCCAATTGCACGACAAAACTAAAATCTAAACCCAATATGGCCCAAAGATCAGATAGAAAAAGGTTTTAAATAAGTAAATAACTTTCTAGGTTTTTAAATTTGAACTTCTATGTTCTTTGACCTTCTCTGTTATTTCAAATTGAACTTCTAGGGGTTTTCAAATTTGAACTTATACATTTTTTGACCTTCTTGGTTCTTTCAATTTTTCTAGTTTTCTTTTAGATCCATTTTTATAAACATTTTTTGAGTTGGTCTGTTATTTTGAGTTGGCCTTCTCTCTTATTTTTTAGAAACGAGGAAAATCTAACTTTTAAAAACTTTGGTTATTTTCTAGAAACGAGAAAATTCCAAAATTTTAATGTGCATCAAACTGCTCGGTTATTTTATTTTGACCTTCTTGGTTTTCCTTTTTGGAAATAGGGAAAATCTATTTCTTTAGATGTGTTGTCCTTTTTTATTTGATGAATTTCTTATGTATTTGGCACATGTGAACTTCAAAACTTCTGAAACATGAACATGTGGAGAAAAAGTTCATTTCTCTCCCTGCATGATTTATGTTTCAAGTTGATATCTGAAAAATCCCTCAGGCAGTACGATAGTTGTAGTTATCTTCTTCTTTTTTGATCTAATTCTGCACATGCCACATAACTCTTGTTCAAATACTTTTTTGTTATAGTTTTCTTGTTTTTTTATACAGTCTGTTATCTTTGAACTTCAGCTATTTTTGTATCTGACTGTTATCTTTGAACTTCAGTTGTTTTTGTATCCGACCTGCCACACATTCTATTTTATAGGAACTCATCCAAATTCATTTTTTATATCAAAGCAAATGCCCTGTTGAACATACAGTGACATTCTTGCAAAGTGCATCCAAGTTCAGACGAGAACAAAAAACATTCAGAAGCTCAATATTACTTATTCTGTGGGAAGTGGCAAGTTGTATAGTACCAAGATCACATTACACATACAGATACCAAGCCTAGTGGTTGACATACAAACTACAGAGCTAATGGCTTTGGGCAGGCCATGACTGCGCGCGAACATACACCAAGGGAACACCTCCCTCTCACTTATTTCTGATCGTACCTTCCCTGCTTGACCCGCTGCTTGAACTTGTCCTTGTCATCGTCAGACTCGGTGAGCACCACCTCCTTGGTCTCCTGCACCGTCTCCTTTACGCCCTCGGCGACGTTGTCGGTCTTCTCCTTGGCCATCTTCAGGAACTCCTCCGCCGTCGTCCTTGCCTTCTCTCCGATTTCGCCTAGCGTGTCACTGTCATCATGTTTCTCGGTCGAGTGGTGCTGGCAAGATCAAGCGAAAAGAGAAGGTTGTAAAACACACTGTCAGATGTACTACTAGAGATCAATTTCAGCAGTACATGATTACGTATGTAACTCTATAGTATGTACACTGGACTAATAGCATCATCACAATATCCATAGTTGTGTAGCTACATCCAAAGATAGCTACATCACCTAACTTCATCCAAAAAGTACAGGGAGCAGCAGCAGTTTGTAGGAGGCCAGGGGGGTCGGGCAGGTCGCTAGTGGTGGTGCACTGGCATACGCAGGCGGATGCGGGATGGTGGACTTAGGCGCCACACTGGTAGGAAATGTGGAGGACGTCGTCTTCGCTGTAAGCCTACGAGAATCACAAAACACAACATCTGCAACCTAGTGTTAGTTTTTTCTTCTTGTGTAATATACATTGAACTTCTGCAAGAAATCGGAAGAATGGAATCAGTTTAGCAAAATCAAAGAAACTACCTCTGATTGTAGAACAAGTGGCCAGCGACATCTAGCTATCCCTTGACGACTTGCTCGACCCGCTAGGCAAACAGCTTCGCTGTGCCACTCGAGAACACTGGCCTGCATGCATACCACATTCAGATGAGATACCATCTTAAATGGTTGGTACAAACTAAAAACTACCTCTGAAAACCAAGACATGGCATTGAGATTTTAGAAGAAAAGTAGAAGCAGTTCCTCCCTGCATAGTGCTGGACTACAGGCTTGCCCCTCCCCGTTTGTGATGGCCTGGCTTATTAGGGATGATAGACTACTCATATCAATAAGGAATTCCTTCTTTTCCGGGAGCCCATTCGGATAGAACTCCAAAGTTAAGCGTGCTCAGCTTGGAGTAGTTTCAGGATGGGTGACCGACCGGGAAGTTGCTCCCGGGTACGCACGAGTGAGGACAAAGTGCGCAGAAAAGACTAGTATTGATATGTGGGGCCAGTCTAGATCCCGCCAGGAGTAACGACCATCGGCGGGTGTGTCCGGGGCGTTACAAGTTGGTATTCAGAGCCTTCTCCGACCTAGGAGCCCCCACTGTTTGATCGAATCGTTGACGGTCGAGTCTAGGCACACACTGAAAACTTTTTGAGTCCTATATTATATCGGAGAGTAGGATTTCTTTGCTTCTCATCCCCTTTCTCTCTGGTGAGGACTCCTGACGACTACTCTTGTCTCTCCTATCTTCAAAAATTGCACAATTTTTTTTAGGAATCCCGCGAGTATTCTGGGATTGTTTCGATGTTCTCGTGACAAGGATATTGTTCTCGATGCCTCCTGTTATCGAGGAGTTGAGCTTCGGGGTATTGTTGTCACAAGCTTATCGCGGCAGTACTAAATACTTAAGACGGCCGACATCGAAAATCTCTCCTATACGGCCAGTGGCAAGATAACCCCGACATCACCCAGTACTGGGGAGGTAGTTCGGGAGTATTCCCATAGCTTTTTATAGTGGATGCTTTTCGAAGGTCCGAGGTACACAGTTTCCGAGAAAGACTGGTTATGTGTTGAAGGATGGATACACCTGGATGTAGGTTTAGAGTTGATTGCGCGGTGCTTCCCGTGTATCCCCAACACCTGATTGCATAACTGGAATCTTTCGGAAATCTATAGGTGGGTTTTATCCAGTAGATCGTAGGCATTCTTCCAACGAATGCAGGTTAGTGAGTTCGGGGTTCTACATTGAGTGAAGGGGTTATATGACCGATGTTACTATCAGGAGTTGCATCTTAAAGGGTCCTTGGCTATGCTGATCCGGGGATTGCAAAACCTTTTCGTAACGCGTTCATATGCTTTCAGCACAAAGATGTTAGAACGAAACTCCTCTCTTGTGTTTGTTCCCATCCTTACCTTGTTGTTTTCTTATTTTACCTTTTGATCCCTATGTGGCTTCTCGTGAAGATTGATGTTATCATTTAACTGAGAATATCATTCGTTCCTCTTGTTCGGATGATTTCATTCGTTCTTATTGTTCGAATGATTATTGTGAAGACTTGATGCAATTCATGCCATTGATTCAGCTTATTCCTTTTGTCAATCAATTGCTGATTCGTGGTCATCTCTTACAGGATGGCTCCGAAAAAGGTTCCCAACGCTAACCCAGAGGTGGAAGAGGTCCCAGATCATCCTCCTTCCCCTCCTCCTCTGCCTGAGGCTTGGAGAGCAATTATGCAGACTACAGCTCAGAACACCCAGTTGATGATGCAGATGATGCAGCAGATGCAAGCTATGCAAGCTAATCAGGGTATTCCAGGGAACCAAGGCAACTTCTTCAACCAGCCGCACCATGCTACTCTTAACCAGTTCTTGGCCAACAATCCTAAAGCTTTCAGTTACTGTGTCAACCCTCTTGATGCTGAAGATTGGCTAACCGATATCAAGAAGCATTTTGAGTGCAGTAACGTGAAGGAAGATGATTATGTGAAGTTTGCAGCCTTCCAACTGAAAGATCAAGCAGCTGACTGGTGGCAGCGGTACAAAGACTCCAGACCAGGTCAAGTGATCTCTTGGGAGAATTTCTGCAAGGATTTTTGCTCGCACCACATTCCTACAAGTGTCATCGAGGGTATGCGTGAGCAATTCCGCAACCTGAAGCAGGGCTCCATGATAGTCTATCAGTATAATGTCAAGTTCCAAAACCTCGCTCGCTATGCTAAGCAAGACATTCCTGATGCCAAGACTAAAATCTATCAGTTCCGTGGAGGTCTCAAAGATGAACTTTAGCTTGCTCTCACTTTGTTCGAGCCCGATGAATTCGACAAGTTCTATAACATGGCTTTGAAACAAGAAGCAGCTCAGCTTAAGATGGAGGCTTCTAAGAAGAGAATTCGAGATGCCGTTCACTCTTCCTCATCGTCTCAGATGGTCTCGAAGCATCAGAAATTCTGGCTTCCTCCTCCTCCAGTGATTCGTGCTCCGTACAACAACTCCAACAACTCCAACAACAAGAACTCTAGTGGTCGTGGTTTCTCCCACCCACCCAACTCCAACAAGCAGTCCAAGCAACAGTTCCAAGCTCCAAGACTAAATGCTCCTCCTACCCGTCCACTTTCTGAGGTTACTTGCTACAAGTGTGGCCAGAAGGGTCATTATTCCAACAAGTGCAACAACCCAAGGCGCCTTCCGCCACCTCCACCTGTCAGTTCGGCTATTGTGAAGCATAATCCCAGGCATGCTAGGGTGAATCTGATGAATGCAGCTGAGGCGGAGAACTCTTCTGATGTGATCATTGGTAACCTTTCAGTGAACTCTTTTCCTGCAAAAGTATTATTTGATTCTGGTGCATATCTTAGTTTCATTTCAAGGCCATTCTTCACCAAGCATAATTTGACTTCGGTATTTCTGGATAAGAAGTTGTCGATTATTTCTCCGGGCAAGCACATGACTTCAAATTTGATGGCTCCGAATGTTTCTATTCGCATGGGAGATTATCGATTCTTGGCTTCTCCGGTGGTTCTTGGTAATTCTGACATCGACCTCATCCTCGGAATGGATTGGCTTTCTCAGCACGATGCTCACATTGATTGTGCTCAAAAGGAAGCCAAGTTGACTCATGCTGATGAAGATGTGATTATCTTTGCCTCAAGGGATAACACTATAAGGCTTTTCTCTCTAAATGATAAGGGCGAAATTAATGCCATATCTCAAATTCCGGTGGTGAACGAATATCAAGACGTCTTTCCTGAAGAACTTCCAGGCATGCCTCCACACCGTCAGGTGGAGTTTGTCATTGAACTCGAGCCGGGTACTGAGCCAGCATGCCGGCGTCCATACAAGCTCTCTCCCGATGAATTGAAGGAATTGAAGAAGCAGCTTGATAAGCAGGAGAGTATGGGTCTCATCAGGCCTAGTACGTCTCTGTGGGGCTGTGGTGTCTTATTTGTCAAGAAGAAAGATGGCACGGAGCGTCTCTGTGTTGACTACCGGCCATTGAACAAGAAGACAATTAAGAACAAATATCCGCTCCCCAACATCAACGAACTCTTTGAGCAGCTCAAAGGAGCTAAAGTGTTCTCTAAGCTTGACCTCCGAATGGGCTATCATCAAATTCGCATTCGCGAGGAAGACATTCCCAAGACGGCCTTCAGAACGAGCTACGGTTCATACGAGTATACCATCATGTCCTTCGGTCTCGCCAATGCTCCTCCTACCTTTTCAAGGATGATGCATTACATCTTCAACCCCTATACTGGCGAGTTTGTGCTTGTGTATCTGGATGATATTCTGGTGTTTTCCAAGAATGAAGAAGATCACGAAAAGCACTTACGCCTGGTTCTTGATCGACTCCGAGAGCATAAATTCTATGCCAAGTTCTCCAAGTGCGAGTTTTGGCTCGATAAGGTTTTGTACCTGGGCCACATCATCTCAGCTGACGGTATTGCGGTTAATCCCGAGAAAGTTGAAGCAATTGTCAACTGGGAAGCTCCTCAGAACGTCAAGCAGCTCCGCAGTATTCTGGGTCTTGCCAGCTATTGTAGAAGGTTCGTTGAGAACTTCTCCAAGATTGCCAAGCCTCTTTCCAACTTGCTTCAGAAGAATGTCAAATACTTTTGGTCTCCAGAGTGTGAAGTGGCATTCAAAACCCTCAAAGAGAAGCTTGTCTCTGCTCCTGTTCTGACTCCTCCGGATGAATCCAAGCCCTATGAAGTATTCTGTGATGCTTCTCTTCAAGGTCTTGGTGGTGTGCTTATGCAAGATAAGAGAATTGTGGCATACACTTCTCGTCAGCTAAAGCCAAGTGAGAAGAACTATCCCACACATGATCTCGAGCTAGCAGCTGTGGTACATGCTCTGATTACGTGGAGACATCTGTTGTTGGGCAGAAAGGTCGACATCTTCACCGATCACAAAAGCTTGAAGTACATCTTCACACAGCCGCATCTGAACCTCCGCCAGACTCGTTGGGTCGAAATGATCCAAGAGTATAATCCCAACATTGAATACACTCCTGGCAAGGCGAATGTGATTGCAGATGCTTTGAGCAGAAAGGCATATTGCAACAGCCTTCTTATCAAGCCGTACCAGCCTGAGCTTTGTGAAGCTTTGAGGAAGCTCAACCTCCAAGTTGTTCCGCAGGGTTTTCTTGCAAATCTCCAAATTGCTCCTACCTTGGAAGATCAAGTCCGTGAGGCCCAACTCAGTGATACCATGGTGATGAAAGTGAAACATGGGATTGCAAAGGGCAATCCAAAATACAAGTGCTTCCGTGTTGATGAGAGAGATACCTTGTTCTTCGAGGACAGACTCGTTGTTCCCAAAGGTGATCTCAGGAAGCTCATAATGGAAGAAGCTCATGATTCTCTCCTTTCCATTCATCCTGGCAGTTCCAAGATGTATCAAGATCTCAAGCAATCTTACTGGTGGACACGCATGAAAAGGGAGATTGCCCAATTCGTGAACGAATGTGATGTGTGCAGAAGAGTGAAAGCAGAACATCAACGTCCAGCCGGTCTTCTCCAACCTCTTCCTATCCCCGAGTGGAAGTTCGACCACATTGAAATGGACTTCGTCACTGGCTTTCCTAAATCCAAGCGAGGAAATGATGCTATCTTTGTGGTGATTGACAAGCTCACCAAAGTCGCTCACTTTCTTCCAGTCAAGGAATCAATCAATGCAGCTCAACTTGCAGAGCTGTACACTTCCAGAATTGTGTCCCTACATGGCATTCCTCAAGTGATATCCTCAGATCGTGGAAGCTTGTTCACGTCAAGGTTCTGGGACTCCTTTCAGTCCGCCATGGGCACTAAGATCAGGTTCAACACTGCTTTTCACCCTCAGACTAGTGGTCAAGTCGAGCGCGTGAATCAGATTCTAGAAGACATGCTCAGAGCCTGTGTCATCTCCTTCGGCATGAAATGGGAAGACTGCCTTCCATTTGCCGAGTTCTCTTACAACAACAGCTTTCAAGCAAGTGCAGGCAAAGCACCGTTTGAAATTCTCTATGCCATAAAGTGCCGTACCCCTCTCAACTGGTCTGAAACAGGCGAACGTCAACTTCTTGGCAATGACTTGATCTCAGAAGCCGAAGAAATGTGCAAAGTCATACGTGAGAATCTCAAGGCCGCTCAGTCGCGTCAGAAGAGCTACTATGACGGAAAGCATCGTGATTTGGCTTTCGACATCGACGATCATGTCTATCTCCGAGTTTCTCCGATGAAAGGAACCCAAAGATTCGGTATCAAAGGAAAACTTGCTCCTAGATACGTCGGGCCTTTCAAGATTCTTGGCAAAAGAGGCGATCTAGCCTATCAACTTGAGCTCCCTTCAAACTTCGCCAATGTTCATGATGTCTTCCATGTGTCTCAACTTCGCAAATGCTTCATGGCACCTGAGCGCATGATTCCGTTTGAAGAGATTGATCTTCAACAAGACCTGTCCTACCGAGAGCATCCAGTTGCAATTCTCGAAGAAACCGAACGCAAGACCCGCAACAAGTCCATCAAGTTTCTGAAAGTCAAGTGGTCACATCACACCGACCGAGAAGCTACCTGGGAACAAGAAGATCATCTTCGTTCCGAGTACCCTTCCTTTTTCCAGTCCTAGATCTCGGGACGAGATCTTTTTGTAGTAGAGGAGAGTTTGTAATGCCCCGGATGTAATACTTTCCCTTTTGGGTATATAATATATCTCCGGCTTCATCTATTTCCATTTCGGGTTCTTTGTCTTTCGGGTTTTCGTCGTTTTGTGGTGTGAGTGTGTGGCATTCATTCATATCATGTTGACATGTGCATCGCTTTGCTTTTGTGTTGTCGGGTGCATCCGGTTCCGCGTGTTTCTTCCCGTTGTCCTTTTCGCGTTCCGGAGCTCCCTCACGTGTCCGTGACGTCCCATAGGCCTACTTTGTTGTTCGGGCGTGTAACGTTACCGGTGTGCCGCGAGGTTGTTGTGTGTGTTGTTGTTTTCTTGTGTGCAACCCGCCTCCCAAATCTCGTCTCGTTTGGACTCCGTTGGCTATCCCATCCGTTGTTCGTGTGGGTCCAAAGTGCCTTCACTTTGTGTCCCGGAAACACCCCTACTGCAGTCTTTTATCTTCTCCTAGGCCCTTTTAATCTTCCCCCGCGATCGGATCCGTCGGATCGCGATCGGAGGGCTCCTAACACCCTAATTTCCCCCCTAACCCTAAAAACCTGCTATATATTAGACCCTAGTCTAATTTTGGGCATCCCCTTCTTCTTCCTCTTTCCCCTCTCCTTTTTTTTTCTCAGATCCCAACCACCTCACCGGACTGGATCGATCGGGGGATCAATTCCCGATCGATCCCCGAAGTCAACGCCCACCAGATCCCCGTCGCCAGTCGCCAGGGAGGGCCTCTGGACCACATCGCCGGTTTTCCGCCAGGCGCTAGGAGGCCCTCGACCGCACCGCATCGCCGTCCTCCCGCAGGCCCGAAGGCCCAGCCAGGCCGCCGCACTTCCCCGTCGGGTCCCCACTTCGCCATGAGGCTTCCGCAGCGTCGCCAGCAAGCAGCGTCGGGCCCGTACGCCTCGCCCCGTTCGCATCCCTGGCCGGGCCAGCAGCGCGTCGCTGGGCCTCCCTGCCTCCAGGTCCCAGCCCGCTAGGCCGGCGCCTCCCTCCGGGCCTCCCGCGCCTTCCAGGCCGGCCCACGCCACCGCGCCGCTTTCCCGCCGCAGCCGCCGCGGGCCCAGCTCCGCGCGGGCCGCCGCCTCCGTCCAGCCGGGCCGGATCCAGACCGAGCCCATCTCCACTTTCAGATCTGTGAGGTTGACCTTTTTTTCCCTAAGCCCCTATTTATGTTGATCTGTGATGCTATGTTAGAACTGCTAGATCTCCTTGTGTGTTTGTCCGATTCACACATATAATATGTCCAGACGTTCGTGGAGACTTGCTCTACGTTTTACCTGTTGTTGTCATGCATGTTAGAGATCATTTAGGTGCTCGTTTTTATGTTGCAAGAGTGCATCATGATATAAACTGCTGTTATGTGATGTTTTTATGCCACCTTTGCCATGTGATATGTTTTAGCTCGTTTGTCCGAATGATGCAAATGACATGTCCACGTGTTCGTCTTGCCATGATCTACATGTTGTATGTGATAGGTTGCATGGTATATTTATTATTGCCTTGTTATCATCGTTGCAAAGTGCCATGTGGCTGTGATGTTGTTTCACTTGTTTTGAAATGCCATCTTATTGAGCTCGTTGCTATCGTTGTGTTTACCTCTATGATGACTGCTTGTGTGTTTCGGGATCACCTTCATGTGTACTTTGATGAGGTGCTTACCTTTTGCCATGTTTAGTTTAGAGGTGACTTAAACATGCTCTTTTATATGCCATGATGATATTGCTGTTTTAGGACAGTGGATTTTCACTAAGTCTGAAATCTGTAACGTTCCGATGCCATGTTCGTGAGATGTTCTAGGACAAAGCATGATAGTTTTGGAGTGGATCTTGATTGTTCCTTGTAGTATATATTGTTGTATTTCCATTCATGTCCTCACATGTCTATTTAAGTGGCTGTAGCATGTTTATCTTTTGCTCCAAAGTTTCAATAAAATTCTGCTGCCAGAATTTTATTGTCAAGTTCAATATGTCCAAGATCATTGCTATTGATCCGTGACTCCGTTGGGGGTGCACCTTTGGACTTAGTTGCTGTAGTATATGTCTAGTTTGTGTTCATGTCTTTTGCCATGTTGTTTGAATGCTGTAACTCAATTATTTTGAGCTCCGAAGTTGCTATGATGCTGTAATTTTCAGCTTTCGCTCATTTCTTGTTTCGGGCATAACTTTTAGCCCGTAACTCCGATTTCAGTGAATCTTATATCAAACTTGATTGTTTTTCCGTGTAGATTAGTAATATAAGATTGTTATCATGTTTTGAGGTGTTTTGATTGAGTGATATTTTCCGTGCTCCGTGTGCATCCTTAGTGCATCCTTCATGCATTCATCTTTTTCGAGTGCGCATTGCATCTTGTTGATTGGTGCTTGGTGTGATTGTTTTGTTTAGAGCCGGAAGCAGAGTATGAGTTCGAGTACGTGCACGAGGTTTCCAACGAGGTTGAGCACGAGGACCCTTCTTACGATCTGAACGACTTCTCTTCAGGCAAGATGACCGAACACCGATAACATTACTATCTTTGCCTATTGCTAGTAGTTCCGCTCTATAGTTTTGCCTCGATGCCCATGATCTTCTTGTCAGCCTCCTACTTGTAAACCATTGCCATATTTAACCAACCTACCTATGCAAACCGTGGCTTGGCTAAGTATGCTTCGCTCAGCCCTTCTTATAGCGTTGCTAGTTGCAGGTGAAGATCGAAGATGCTTGCTCCATGTTGAAGTTTGGTTGGGTTATATCACACTATATAAATGCTTAAATGAAATCATCTATATATTGGCAAGGGTGGAAGGCTAAGCCTTTTGCTTGGTGTTTTGTTCCACTCATGCCGTTAGGAACCGAATGAACCGGTGTTATGTTCCTTGTTTATGCGTTCCTAACACGGTTGGGGTGTATGGGACCCCCTCGATAAACCGCTAAGTGCTAAGTCTTTTCCAGCAAGTCCCAACATTGGTACTATTTGCCTAATAACTAAATAAACTTGCATAGGGAGTAATTAACCCAAGTTCTTAATTAACAACCCCCGGGCCAGTGCTCCACATGAGTGTTGGTCCAAACTGGGCAGACTGCGGGGCCACCCGAGGGAACTCGAGGACTAGTATATACCTGTAGGCTGACCTATCCGGTCGTGGCCTGAGACGAGATACGCGCGGCTACTATCAGGGTGTCGGCACGCCGGGGGGATTTGCTGGATTAGCCTTACCTTAGTTCGGTATATCTTGAGCACGGGATTCCGAGAATACTCGGGTCTTCCCACTTTGGAGTTGCGACTCCGCGGATCGTGGGCTTGTAATGGGTCAAGTTGGAACACCCCTGCAGGGTTTGAACTTTCGAAAGCCGTGCCCGCGGTTATGTGGCAGATGGGAGCTTGTTAATTCCGGTTGTAGATAACTTGACACAATGTTTCTAATACACTACCAGCGTGTGTTCCGTGACTGTCAATTTCCGAATAGGGATTCGGAAGTTGAACACGGAGGGGTTATGATTGTTGAGATTGTAGCTAGGATCACTTCGTGATCACTTCTCGCCGAGGCTTTTCTCTTCTCGCTCTCACTCACGTAAGCTAGTTGCTAGTTGCTGCTGCAGACACTTATTCTTTTCTTCAGCCTTACCCCTTTTCCCAAAGGCTTTGATAGTCTTGTTACCCGGAAACGGGATTGCTGAGTCCTCTGTGGCTCACAGTTACTTCACACACCAGATGCAGGTCCAGTTGTGAGCTATCCAGGTGATGGCACCGAGCTGGGTTGGGAGTACGACGAGGAGCGTAGTCGGTACTATGTGCGATACCCGGATGATCAGTAGTGGAGACTCTTACTAGGATTCGATCCGCCTGTGGTTTATTTATTTCAGTTTGGTACTTTGACATTTGGATTTTGCCCTTAGAGGGTTGTGATGTTCTTAATGTATGATGTTTGAGACTTGTACTGTAATTCTGTGACGTGGCGAGTGTAAGCCAACTATTTTCTGTTTACTATCCCCTCTTTTACATGAGTTGTGCAAAGATTACCAAACTTGAGATCATTCTAGGATGGATTTATGCCTTTAAGTCGTGCCTCGACACGTAGGAGGTATAACTCCATCCTGGGCATTACACCGTTGCAGGCAATATCAATTTGGAGAAGATTCAAGCATGAAGTTCATGCTTAGGCCTCAGACAGGTCGTCGCTTAGGCTTTGGCAGGTCGCCGGCAACACGAGTTGAGTGGTTATGGTGGCGAGATCCGGCCACTGGAGGAGCAAGCAATAATAATGAAGTTTAACTTTCCCCATTTTATGCACATAGTGAATCAAACGAGCCCAGCAACCTTTCTTGTTTGCTCCTTTCTTACACATTGAACTGAAGCTGTTGCATTTTTTAAACTGAAGCTGCTCCTTTCTCCATTTTTGCCATTAGAAGGGAGGAGGTGTTCGTCCATGCCACAACACGCAGACAGGAGCGGAGAGGTCACCGGAGCGTCGCCGTAGTGGCTGGCGGGCCAGCAGAGAGGGGCCAATGGGCGGGGATGTGCACCAAGGCGTGCGGCAACGGCTGGTGCCCGTGCAATAGGAGAAAGGAGGCAGAGCTCATGTGCCGCTCGGTTGCCCCCTTGGCCGAGTGTCCCCCTATGCGGATGTGTACTACGGCAAGGTGCAATGGCCGGTGCCCGCGCAAGAGGAGAGAGGAACCAGAGCTCGAGCTCCGCTCGGTTGTCCCCATGACCGTGCGCCGCGTGTGGTTGATGTGGGCGGGCGGGCGAGTCGTAATTGTGGGTGGGTGTGCGACGGCGCTCCGCTACGGGGCAAGAAGCAATCGGTGATGGGCGCGCTCGGGCTGGATTACGACAGAGGAGGGGCCCGATGGCAGCCCGGGAGGTAGCTGGGGCCCGATAGCGGCACGGGAGGTGGCCGGGGCCCGGTGGCGGCGCGGGGCAGGGAGGGAGGCGGCGGCGGCAATGCAGTCCGCGGGGAGGGGCCAGATGGGATCAGGGGAGGTTAGGGGAGGGGTTGTGGCTAGCGGGTGTGTGTTTTCTTTCTTTTCTTTTACCGATCGGGGATCTCATGAAAGTCCGATCGCCCCTATATAGGCTGATCGTGATCCAAATAGTTATTCTGATCCCGGGATCAGAATAGTGCTACTGTATGGCAACAACATGGTAGTAATGATGCAAGCTCGGAAATATAATTTCTTCCTTGAAAGCTACAAGAGTCCGCAGAATCACTTCTCGAACGAAGGAGGTTGAACCCGATTATTATCTGAAAGGCACGAAAGAAACAACATCTCAAGTATTTCTTGACTACCTGTTGTCAAGTGCGCCATGACCCAACAACGGCATACCGAGCACTGGAGCAAACCTGAACAAAAACACTAGCTTCTAATCTAAAGCTGCATCCTCTGCTTGCATTGAAAATGCAGAATGGATGGTGTCGTCCATGATACATTTTAAAGAAATCGATGGCCTTCCCATTTGTTGTTTATAAGAATGTAATTTTAATAGCCCCAGCATATGGATTTAGTTCCCCTAAGACTCGTTATCAGGTTACTGTATTTCATTTAGCTTTAGATTACTCCATGTGGGCATGTGAAACAAGAAACTACATGTAGTTGTTGGGGTTCAAACTGATTTTTCAGATGTAGATCACCACATGAATTTCAAGTGGAGCAATAAAAGCTAGAGGCAAAACACCACATGAACTTGAAAAGTAG
Organism: Secale cereale; assembly: GCA_902687465.1. Classification (NCBI taxonomy): domain Eukaryota; kingdom Viridiplantae; phylum Streptophyta; class Magnoliopsida; order Poales; family Poaceae; genus Secale; species Secale cereale. The sequence goes on along the minus strand of LR738714.1, from coordinate 508,732,377 downwards.
CTTATCTTAGATACGTTGAGGCAACTTTGTCATTTCGCTCCGAAGAAACATAGCGGCACTCTCTTCATTTTCGACGGCGGAATTGAGAAAAATCTCATGGTTCTCGGCACTTTTGAACACTTCATACGCACTGACTCTTTCATCGCGGTGGATGCTCTCCATCTTGTGCAAAACAACAATGCACTTGCTAATGGAGAATTCTTGGGAATTTTTTGACCCGCCAACAGAGCAGACTCCTCCTCCGCTTGCTTCCGTTTGATCTCCACATATTGTGCCATCACTTCCACCATTGGATCATCACGTTTCTTCTTCTTAGTCTCCTTCACTGGCTTCTTATTTAAACCACAATAAGCACTTGTTTGAGTAGCATCACTTGCGGCAGCATCTCTTGGACCATCACTTGGGGCAGTATCTCTTGGACCATCACTTGGGGCAGCATCTTGATACATCTCCAACGTATCTATAATTTTTTATTGTTCCATGCTATTATATTATCTATTTTGGATGTTTAATGGGCTTTATTATACACTTTTATATTATTTTAGGGACTAACCTACTAACCCAAAGCCCAGTGCAGATTGCTGTTTTTGCCTATTTCAGTGTTTCGCAGAAAAGGAATATCAAACGGAGTCCAAACGGAATGAAACTTTCGGGAGAGTTATTTTTGGAACAATTGCAATACATAAGACTTGGAGTACACGCCAGGAAGCGAACGAGGCGGCCACGAGGGCAGAGGGCACGCCCAGGGGGGTAGGCGCGCCCCCACCCTCGTGGGCCCCTCGTGGATCCCCTGATGTGCCTCTTCCTCCTATATATACCTACGTACCCTGAAAACATCGAGGAGCACCACGAAACCCTAATTCGACCGCCGCAACCTTCTGTACCCGTGAGATCCCATCTTGGGGCCTGTTCTGGAGCTCCACTGGAGGGGGCATCGATCACGGAGGGCTTCTACATCAACACCATAGCCTCTCCGATGAGTTGTGAGTAGTTTACCACAGACCTTCGGGTCCATAGTTATTAGCTAGATGGCTTCTTCTCTCTCTTTGGATCTCAATACAAAGTTCTCCTTGATATTTTTGGAGATCTATTCGATGTAATTCTTTTTGCGGTGTGTTTGTCGAGATCTGATGAATTGTGGGTTTATGATCAAGATTATCTATGAACAATATTGATTCTTCTCTGAAATATCTTATGCATGATTTATATATCTTTGCAAGTCTCTTTGAATTATCAGTTTGGTGTGGCCTACTTGTGACGCCCGAAGATCGACGTCCCAGAAGATTCCAGATGTTCCGGGTTCTCCCGTGTGTTTCATTTGTGCTTGTGTTATTTAAACCGGACATGCATCATACTTGGATGTGCATCGTATGCCATGTTTATGTTTGTGTGTTTACCGTGTTGTTTGCTTCTTTCCGGTATGCTTCTCTTGTTAGCTTCGGGTTCGTTCCGGAGTTGTGAGGATTTGTTCGACTACTTCACGGATCCGTTCTTCTTCCTTGCGGGATCTCAGGCAAGATGACCATACCCTTGGATACCTTTACTATCATTGCCATGCTTAGTAGTCTCGATGCTATCGTTACATGTCGCGCTACCCATCTTATTGTCAGCCCCTCTCCTTGTTGCCATGAAACCTTTAACCTTTGACACCTTCCTAGCAAACCATTGTTTGGCTATGTTACCCGCTTTCTCAGCCCCTCTTATAGCGTTGTTAGTTGCAGGTGAAGATGAAGATCGTTCCAGGAGGGAACTTGTCGTTGGAATATCACAATATCTATTATTATTATTAACACACCTATATACTGGGCATGGGTGGAAGGCTTGGCCTTTTGCTCGGTGTTTTGTTCCACTCATGCCACCTTAGGCGCCGATAAACCGGCATTATGTTCCTTGATTTTGCGTTCCTTACACGGTTGGGTATATGGGGACCCCTTGACACTTCGTCTTTGAATAAAACTCCTCCAGCAAGGCCCAACATTGGTTTTAATTTGCCTCATAATAAAAAATTAATTAATTAATTAAAATTGCATAGGGGGTCGCTTCCCCGGGGATTCTTTCTACATAGCAGGGGGGCCAGTGCTGATGGTGTTGGTCCCAAACGGGGAGACTGCGGGGCCGCCACGGGGAAACCCGAGGAATCTGGTATAACCCGTAGGATCACCTATCCGGACGTGGCCTGAGACGAGATACGCGCGGCTACTATCAGGGTGTCGGCACGCCGGGAGGTCTTGCTGGACTTGTTTTACCATTGTCAAAATGTCTTGTGCGCCGGGATGCCGAGCCTGATCGGATTTCCCTAAGATAAGGGGTAATAATTATTATTACTTCAGCTGACCGTGAGAGCTTGTGATGGGCTAAGTTGGGACACCCCTGCAGGGTTATGATCTTTCGAAAGCCGTGCCCGCGGTTATGTGGCAGATTGGAATTTGTTAATGTCCGGTTGTAGAAAACTTGACAGAGGATCCGAAGTAAAACACACAACTGTGTGAGTAACCATGACTGTCTCTTTTCACTTTGAGAAGAGAACACGGTGGGGTTATGTTTGACTCGTAGGTAGTTCAGGATCTTTAGCGATCACTACTAGTTTGCGACCGCTTGCGTAGATGCTCATCTTATTCTTGTACTCGTAAGTTAGCCACCATATTATCCTTAGCCGCTGCTGCAACCTCACCACTACCCTTTTCCATACCCTTAAAGCTTTGCTAATCTTGATACCCATGGATATGGGATTGCTGAGTCCTCGTGGCTCACAGATACTACAACACCAGATGCAGGTACAACTGAGTACGATGCAGGAGATGGATCAGAACTTCAGTGGGAGTTCGATGAAGAGCGTAGCCGTATGTTCGTGACGTTTTCGACGATCAGTAGTGGTTTCTACTAGGGGCGATTTGAACCTGTCGCTTTATGTTTTGGCATCTTTCTTTTGGATCTTTGCCCGTAGTCGGGTTGTGATGTTTTGGATGATGATTTGCTTATGTAATGTATTGTGTGACGTGGCGAGTGTAAGCCAACTATCCTTTTGCAATTTCATCCCTATTTTTACATGAGTCGTGCAAAGATACCAAACTTGAGATCATTCCAGAATGGGCTTATACCTTTAAGTCGTGCCTCGACACGTAGGAGGTATAGTCCCATCCTGGGCATCACAAGTTGGTATTCAGAGCCTTCTCCGACCTAGGAGCCCCCACTGATTGATCGAATCGTTGACGGTTGAGTCTAGGCACACACTTGAAAATGTTTTGAGTCCTATATATATATATATATATATATATATATATATATATATATATATATATATATATATATATATATATATATCGGAGAGTAGGATTTATTTTGCTCCTCATTTCTTTTCACTCTGGTGAGGACTCCTGACGATTGCTTATCTCTTCTACTCTCAAAAATGCACCAATTTTTTTTTAGGATCACGCGAGTATTGTTTGGATTGTTCCGATGTCTTTGTGACGAGAACATTGTTCTCGATGCCTCCTGTCATTTAGGGGTTGTGGCAGTGTCCCGGGGAGTTGAGCTCCGAGGTGTTGTCGTCACAAATATATCGCAGTAGTTCTGGAATACTTAAGACGGCCGACATCGAAAACTCTCCTATGCGGTTAGTGGCAAGATAACCCCGACATCACCCAGTACTGGGGAGGTAGTTCGGGAGTATTGCCATAGCTTGTATAGCAGATGCGTTTCGAAGGTCCGAGGTAAATGGTTTCCAGACATAACTGGTTATGTGTTGAAGGATGGATACAGCTGGATGTAGGATTAGAGTTGAGTGCGCGATGCTTCCCCTGTATCCCCAACACCTGATTGCATAATTGGAAACTTTCGGAAATTAATAGGCGGGTTCTTCTAGTAGCTCGTAGGCATTCTTCCAATGAATGCATGATATGGAGTTCGGGGTTCTACATTGAGTGAAGTGGTTTATGGGCATTTGTTCCGATCGGGAGTTGCATCTTAAAGGGTCCTTGGCTATGCTGATCCGGGGATTGCAAAACCCTTTTGTAACACGTTCCATGAGCTTTCAACACGAATATGTCGAATGAAACTTCTATCTTGTATTTGTTTTATCTGCTCCTTGTTACTTTTTATTTACCTTTTGTTCTCCCAAGTGGCTTCTCGTCAAGTTGTTGTATCATTTAAGCTGTGGAATTCATTCGTTCAATTCTCTGTTCGAATGATATTGTGAAGATTATGCTGCAACATATATATCCTCTGTTTTTGTTTTGATTCTGGTATTCGAGTTGCTTCGATGTCAAATGTTGATTCCATACCTTCCTAATTGGTGTTCTCATATTTCTATGGGAGTGCTAATTCTTCTTGACCATCTAGATCTTCATGTTACTCCTTTTCAACCGGTGTGCCTTCTCTTCAAGTTATTCCATACGGAAGCCGTTGAGAAATCTGACGATTTGTCTGTTTCATTCATCCCAAGTTGTCTTTGTTTCCCCCACCCTCCCACCCTTTTCTTATGGAGCCAGAATTCTTAATCAAGTATCCATTTTGTTAATGTGATGTTTCTTCATTCGTTTCGTTCAATTTCATTATCCGGTGATTCTCAGGAAGATGCTCAGGAAACTCCAAGTTCATCATTCTTTTGTTCTCAAATTCTGCCGGTGGATGTAATTCAAGATTTCGGTGTTGATCTTATCCTTTTTCTCATTTCACAATGCTTTCTTATTCCGGTGCACCAATTAATCATTCTCCTCTTGCTATTCATATCCGGAGAGCTAAAGGTATCTCAGAAGATTCATAATCCCATTATTAATCCATTCAAGCTATTTTGAGATTGTTATCTCATTCAAGCAATTTAATTCAACCGGTGCAATATCTCTTGAGAAATCTTTTTCAGCGGTGATTTCTTTGAGTGGGCCCTAACCCACAGGTCTTTTCCCAGGATCTTACCTGACTCTTCTAATTTCCCGGAGTGTTCTATAATTCTTTTCAAAGTGTGACGTAAGTATGAATCCCATCAGTCACAGTCCTTCTCCAGGACCGCTTTCAAATTCTTTTCATCATTGGTTCAACCTTTTAATTCTTCATTACGGAGTGCCTATAAAATTCATGGTGGTGTATCTCATTGTCTTCTCAGATTTTGAAGACCCGAAGACGAGTTCCTCTTGAATCCTTATCCGTTCTTCCAAGATTCGTGGTTCTAGCTTAATGCCATCCTCATTATTGTTCCGTTTGTGAGGAATTCTTTTTATACCCATCCGAAGCATTTCATGAATTCTTTCCATTGTGATCCTCCGAAGGCCATCATTTCAGAAGATTCTTCGTTCTCAGTTTTCAACTTCGACCTCCAACTATTCTTCATCGATGTCTCTTCTTTCGTCTCCATATTCTTACGGTGGTTCATTCAAGTTTACTCTTCCTTGTTATCGTATTAATTCACTCGTTCTTTTCATAATCCTAACGGTGGTTCGTTGAAGATTTACCCAAGCTTGTGCGAGATCTCTCCTAATTCTTTCCAACGAGATTAAGTAGTAGGCCAAATCCGTTGCTTGTCATCAATTTAATTTGATGAAGGATAAGCATACATTAAATCTTATTCTTATTTCCTCGAGTGATTAATCTTTTTTCCCCAGAGCTTGTTCATCATATCATATTCTCGGTTCTAAATTCTTCATCTTGTTTTCCGGAGCTCCAAGTTATTTCAATTATATCATTTCAAACCTCCATCTAATTCATCGCCGGCCTTGAATCTTATTCTTTTCATCTTTCACTTCTCATGCTTTCATTACCGGAGTTTTCATGGTGGTTCATCAAGATTTAATTCATCCTCGAAGTCTTAATCAATATTCTTGTTGGAGCTCAAGCATTCTTCATCATGCTTTCCAAGTGCAATTCTTGCTCCCTTATCTGTTGAGGTGGTGTTATGTCATTCTTGATAATTTTCCTTCATGTTTCATGATTCACAAGTTATCGAGAATGAGATATTTAAAACCATCATTTTCTTTGTTCAGGAGATCTTTTCCAACTCTTCAATTTATTCATTGAAGCAATCTTGGGTTGTACCTCACCTAAAAGCTTTCCTTAAGGTTTGTTGCTATTATGGTGCTTATAAATGACCCAAGTTCTTCATTTATCATTCCGGTGAAATAAGTTTATCGTCTCCTTGTTGATCTCAATCCAATCAGATGCTTTCGTAAGTGGCTGGTTGTCACCTCATAATTTTGAGATGTTTTCCATAAGCCCACATGAAGCTTATTCTTTTCGTTGTTGATTTTCCAACAACTCTATTCAATCTATCGTGGTAAGGATGCTCTTTCAAATTTAATTTTGAGAGAAGTTGTCATATTTTTCTCCGTTCATTTCTTTCATGGATCTATATTCTATTCTTTCATTCCGGAGGCATTGCGATATTGCTCTCTTTGACCATCTTCTCGTTTTTATCAAGATCATATTCTTCCCTTGCTTGTCTATTTAACCGGAATGTCGTGTCCTCCATTCAAGTTCCGTCATCTATCTAGCTTTTCCTCTCTTTTCAACCGGAGTGCTGTCTGAATCCTTCTTACCCCTTGTGCCATTCTTTCAATTGTTTCAGAGCCAATATGATGTTGATTTCATCAAGATCGTCCAATCTTCTCAAGCTCATGTTAATTCATTCCATTTTCAGTCGGAGTGCTGTCCAAATTATGTCATTCTTATTCCTTGGCTATACCATTGCAGTTTCATATTCTTTTGGTTCGTAAGCTCTTGTTTCATGTCTTTCAACCTACAAGGTTCTCATAATGTTCCTTGTTCCTCTTTTCTAACGGAGTTTTCATATTCGTTCATCTCCGTTGTATTCTTCTTTCAATTTGGTCAACCTCTCAAGGTTCGTGGTTTCACTCGTCTGTCAAAGAAGCAACTTTGGGTTACCTCTTCCTTTTTCCGTTTCATCCGGTGCCATCTCTAGGATCTCGGGTCGAGATCCTGTGTTAGTGTGGGAGAGTTGTGACGCCCGAAGACCAACGTCCCAGAAGATTCCAGATGTTCCGGATTCTCCCGTGTGTTTCATTTGTGCTTGTGTTATTTATTTTGCATTGCATCTTGTCATCATGCCATGCATATTTAAACCGGACATGCATCATACTTGGATGTGCATCGTATGCCATGTTTATGTTTGTGTGTTTACCGTGTTGTTTGCTTCTTTCCGGTATGCTTCTCTTGTTAGCTTCGGGTTCGTTCCGGAGTTGTGAGGATTTGTTCGACTACTTCACGGATCCGTTCTTCTTCCTTGCAGGATCTCAGGCAAGATGACCATACCCTTGGATACCTTTACTATCATTGCCATGCTTAGTAGTCTCGATGCTATTGTTACATGTCGCGCTACCCATCTTATTGTCAGCCCCTCTCCTTGTTGCCATGAAACCTCTAACCTTTGACACCTTCCTAGCAAACCATTGTTTGGCTATGTTACCCGCTTGATCAGCCCCTCTTATAGCGTTGTTAGTTGCAGGTGAAGATGAAGATCGTTCCAGGAGGGAACTTGTTGTTGGAATATCACAATATCTATTATTATTATTAACACACCTATATACTGGGCATGGGTGGAAGGCTTGGCCTTTTGCTCGGTGTTTTGTTCCACTAATGCCACCTTAGGCGCCGATAAACCAGCATTATGTTCCTTGATTTTGCGTTCCTTACACGGTTGGGTATATGGGGACCCCTTGACACTTCGTCTTTGAATAAAACTCCTCCAGCAAGGCCCAACATTGGTTTTAATTTGCCTCATAATAACAAATTAATTAATTAATTAAAATTGCATAGGGGGTCGCGTCCCCGGGGATTCTTTCTACATAGCAGGGGGGCCAGTGCTGATGGTGTTGGTCCCAAACGGGGAGACTGCGGGGCCGCCACGGGGAAACCCAAGGAATCTGGTATAACCCGTAGGATCACCTATCCGGACGTGGTCTGAGACGAGATACGCGCGGCTACTATCAGGGTGTCGGCACGCCGGGAGGTCTTGCTGGACTTGTTTTACCATTGTCAAAATGTCTTGTGCACCGGGATGCCGAGCCTGATCGGATTTCCCTAAGATAAGGGGTAATAATTATTATTACTTCAGCTAATCATGAGTGCTTGTGATGGGCTAAGTTGGGACATCCCTGCAGGGTTATGATCTTTCGAAAGCCGTGCCCGCGGTTATGTGGCAGATTGGAATTTGTTAATGTCCGGTTGTAGAAAACTTAACAAAGGATCCGAAGTAAAACACACAACTGTGTGAGTAACCGTGACTGTCTCTTTTCACTTTGAGAAGAGAACACAGTGGGGTTATGTTTGACTCGTAGGTAGTTCAGGATCTTTAGCGATCACTACTAGTTTGCGACCGCTTGCGTAGATGCTCATCTTATTCTTGTACTCGTAAGTTAGCCACCATATTATCCTTAGCCGCTGCTGCAACCTCACCACTACCCTTTTCCATACCCTTAAAGCTTTGCTAATCTTGATACCCATGGATATGGGATTGCTGAGTCCTCGTGGCTCACAGATACTACAACACCAGATGCAGGTACAACTGAGTACGATGCAGGAGATGGATCAGAACTTCAGTGGGAGTTCGATGAAGAGCGTAGCCGTATGTTCGTGACGTTTTCGACGATCAGTAGTGGTTTCTACTAGGGGCGATTCGGACCTGTGGCTTTATGTTTTGGCATCTTTCTTTTGGATCTTTGCCCGTAGTCGGGTTGTGATGTTTTGGATGATGATTTGCTTATGTAATGTATTGTGTGACGTGGCGAGTGTAAGCCAACTATCCTTTTGCAATTTCATCCCTATTTTTACATGAGTCGTGCAAAGATACCAAACTTGAGATCATTCCAGAATGGGCTTATACCTTTAAGTCGTGCCTCGACACGTAGGAGGTATAGTCCCATCCTGGGCATCACACTACTAGATTGGTAGTTCTTGCAATGGGAGAAGTGCTTAGCTTTGGGTTCAATCTTGCGGTGTCCTTTCCCAGTGACAGCAGGGGCAGCAAGGCACGTATTGTATTGTTGCCATCAAGGATAAAAAGATGGGGTTTATATCATATTGCTTGAGTTTATCCCTCTACATCATGCCATCTTGCTTAAGGTGTTACTCTGTTCTTATGAACTTAATACTCTAGATGCATGCTGGATAGCGGTCGATGTGTGGAGTAATAGTAGTAGATGCAGAATCGTTTCGGTCTACTTGTCACGGACGTGATGCCTATATACAATGATCATGCCTAGACATTCTCATAACTATGCGTTTTCTATCAATTGCTCGACAATAATTCGTTCACCCACCGTAGAAATATGCTAGCATTCAAAGGGAGGTGGTGAAGCCGGGTACCAAAAAAGTTCAAGAAACCATGGAGGAAGGGATGGGGCGGCATAGGAAAACCTCTCTCCACGTGGGTGACGAGGAGCACGCGTTCCCCCGCCTGCGGCGTAGGCTCAATCCCCCCTCCTCCAGCAACCTCCAGCTCCCTTCCCGCACCATTCTGTGGATGACGATTCCGCCAATGTCCTTCCCCGTGGTGGTCGGCATGAGCCAATCGCCATGGATCCATCCTCGTGGGGGAGCGACCCTAGGGCTCGACGCCTTCTTCGCATTCATCGCCTTCTTTGCCCTCTCCAGCTTCGCCATCGCGGTGGAGCGCTCCGGCGCTGTCAGGGATATTACTATCAGGTATAAACTGGCTAGGAGGGTCCGGATTACGTTGGTAAGGTTATATTATCAGAAGCCCAGTGGAATATGTAATAGAAGGTTATAGCCCACGGAGGCTCAGGGCCCATGTGTAAAGCCCATGGTTTGTAAACCGACATGTTATGTAACTTGGAATGTAAGATTGAAAGAGTAGAGACCGAGGCGGACACGTTTATGAGCCGGCCTCGGGACTCTGTAAACCGGACCGGGCGTCGCCTCCTATATAAAGGGACGACCCGGCTACGGTTCAGGACAAGAAACAACAGCTCGAGACACAGGCAAAGCGGATTCGCTCCCTGGTCATGGAAGCCCAAGCAATACCACACCAAACTAGACGTAGGCTTTTACCTTCCTTGAAGGGGCCGAACTAGTATAAACTCCCTATGTCCTTCGTCCACTTTAACCCCTTTAAGCTAACCCGGGCGATGGCCTCACGACTAAGTCCTTTCACCAGGACATCTGCCGTGCTAAATCTACGACAATTGGCGCCCACCATGGGGCTATAGCACGATGGTTTCGAGTTCTTGAAGGGCAGCTTTGAAGGGCTCAAGAGTTATGCAGTGGGCCGGATGAGCGGCCGGATCTACATCGACGATGCAGGCTGGGGCCCCGAGGCCGATTCAATCGAATACGGGTATCGGGTCCCCTTCGGTGGCATCCACGTCTTCATCGGCAAGATCGGCGAACCAGGGCCTGAGTCGGACATCTTCCCCAACATCGTCGAGCTGGCTCAGCGTGCGAGATCAGCCCGGATTCAGCCCGCCGTGAAGCACGTTTTCGTCGGAGTAGTGCATGGAGCACAAGCCGAGGACAGATCGGATTCTGGTGGCGAGACAATTGTCTAGTCCGGCGATGAATCTTCATCCGAAGAGACCAAATCTTTGTATCTGTTGCAGGACGGCCGGTCTGAGGGTGTGTCCGATGGCGATAGTATTTCGGACCCCTTCGATCCGCCAAACAGGGTTGATGTTTTCATGGCCGGATCACAACCCATGCAGCAGCCCTCGATGACTGGGGCGTTAACCTCAGAGGCGGCGGGAGCCAGAGCTGGATACCTTCCCCCGTCGCCCTCTGACGTCCTATCCGCCTTAGTCGACACTTTAACAGCACTCGCAACAGTAGAAGTAGCCCAGGCCGACAAGGGGCAGCATGATGCAGAGATCGCTCAGGTGAAGAGCCGGATTGAGCAAGCTAAGTTAGATCTGGATGCAGAGAAAGCCAGGATGGCTACAAGACAGGCAGAGTTGGATTCCCAAGCTTTCCGGCTCAGGTTAGATCAGAACACTTCGCATGAGGTAATGTGGAGGAGAAAACGGTCTCGTTTGCCGCCAGTTTATGAGGCGAGGAATCTCTTTAGCACACCAGGAGCAGGGACCAGTAACCATCCGGAGGTAAACCGGGGAGGAGCCCCGGGGACGGGCGCGTCGGTTCAGCCACCAGCCGCAGAGTCAAATCGTCAAGTTATGCCGACCCAGCACGTAACCACCCCTCCCTATCACTATTCTAATCCACTGGATAGCATCGTCGCTGCCCCTTCACGGCTGGCCGCCCTTCCCATTGAGGGGACGTCCCCCATAGCGATGGAGGCACGACGGGCCAAGGAGTTGCTGGACACATCGCTAACTCAGCAGCAAGCTTATTCTTACAGCCGGGAGAGGATTCATTCAACCCCCCGCCCAAGCCGGAGTTATACGAGGCACCTGGATGAACCGGCCGTATCCAGTAGCGCACATAGGCGACATCGGCAGAGGCAGGATAATCCGGCAGGAGCAGGAGCACATGCACAAGAGGCGGCGGATCAGGCCAAGCATACGGCCCATAACGACGCCCGTCGGGCAACGCCGGTTCACCCCACCACCATAGTTGAGACAGGAATCATGTCCAGTTCCTTGGGAGTGCAGTGTCTCATACCCGCTTTACGGAACGTGAAACTACCCAAGGACTTCAAAGGCCCACGTAAGGTACCCAACTACACGGCGGATCTGGCTCCGGAGGCGTGGGTTGAAAGTTATGAGATGGCCATGGAGATGCTTGACGTGGACGAAGCTGCATGTGCCAAGTACTTCACAATAATGCTTGAGGGCACGGCCCGGACATGGCTAAAGGGTTTACCACCTAACTCCATCGGATCATGGGGGGAGTTGCGTCGCCGGTTTATCAATAATTTCAAAGACACGTGCAAGCAGCCGATGTCGGTGGTTGACTTAGCAGCATGTGTTCAAGGAGAGCAAGAGACCACCAGCAGTTGGGTGCGGCGAGTGTCAGAAATCTTGCACTCCTCCAATAGCATCAATCCAAGCACGGCGATAGTAACCTTGGAAGGCAATTGTCGGTTTGAGCCTTTGCGGCAGAAGCTGGGACGGCTCAAACGTGATTGCAACAACATGGGAACGCTCATGGGCGCTTTGGTAAAATATGGAGACTCTGATAACACCAAGTATCCAGATGCAGACGGAGATAAATCCGGGAAGGCGAGCAAAAACGGTAAACCGGCGCAGGCCAATCCGGCGGGCACAGGGTACAATGGCAAGCGTAAAGCGGAGGGCAGCTCAGACTTTGTGGCCAATACCAATGCTCAGGACAACGGGCAGCGCCACAAGGGTAAGCCGCCCCCACGCAGCGGGAGGCCACCTATTAATCTAGATCGCCAGTTGAACATGCCTTGCCCAAGGCACGGTATAGAGGAAACCCCGGCTACGCACCTCTGGAAAGACGGTTTCATTATGCAAGAGCTTGTGAAGCAGGCCAAATATAACCACGGGCCCCTCGGCGGGTCAGGTCCCGGTTTTCAAGGCCCGGGTTATCAGGGTGGTGGATCCGGTTCAGGATACCACGGCGGTAACAATAACCACAGTGGCAACAATCAGCATCAACATAACCAGCAACATGGTCAGGGGGGATACAACAACCAAGGGAGCCAGTGGCGTCAGTAGCAGCAACAATCCGGATATCAGAATAATCCGAAGGAGATGAGCAGTGGGCAGTATCACGTTTTCACCACAAGTTTATGCAAACGGGATCAAAAAGTTTTGAAGAGGGCAGTACACTCTGTTGAACCGGCGGTACCACGTTTCTTACGTTGGTCCGAGCAACCCATTGTGTGGAGCAGAGAAGATCACCCGCCACTGGTTGATAATCCGGGTCAGTTGGCTCTGGTAGTGGCACCACAGGTGGGTGGTTATAAGTTCACCAAAGTACTTATGGATGGAGGCAGCAGCATCAACATCCTATACTATGAGACTTTTCGACGTATGGGGCTGACAGATAAGACGCTCCGATAGTCCAACACAGTGTTCCACGGGGTGGTGCCTGGTAAATCAGCTTATCCAGTTGGAAAAATCGATCTGGAAGTTACCTTTGGGGATGAGCATGACTCTAGATCGGAAACTGTGACTTTTGAGGTTGTAAAGATCAGGAGCCCCTACCATGCTCTGTTTGGGAGACCGGTTTACGCCAAGTTCATGGCTAGACCGTGTTATGTTTATCTACAACTCAAGATGCCAGGCCACAAAGGAACCATCACGGTTCACGGGAGCCGTAAGGTCACGTTGGAATGCGAGGAAGGAGATGCGGCGTATGCTGAGGCAGTTTGTGCTACGGAAGAGCTAAAGTTTTATAAGGATAATGTTGATCTGGCGGATATGTCCCCTCTGAAGAAACCAACCACAGAACATGATCCGGCATTGAAATTCAAATCAGCTGAGGAGACTAAACAGGTGGACTTTGTTCCGGGCGACTCACCCAAGCAGTTCACTATCAGCGCTAACCTAGACCCCAAATGGGAAAGCGCGCTCATCGAGTTCATCCGTGAGAACCGGTATATCTTTGCATGGAAACCTTTTGACATGCCAGGTATACCGAGGGAACTCGCTGAGCACAGTCTTAATATTGATCCGAAGTTTAAACCGGTCAAGCAGTATCTGCGCCGCTTCAATGAGGAGAGGCGCAAGGCTATAGGTGAAGAAGTGGCTAGGCTCTTGGCCACAGGCTTCATAGTTGAGGTGTTTCATTCAGAGTGGTTGGCTAATCCGGTACTGGTACTCAAGAAAAACGGAACCTGGAGGATGTGTGTTGATTACACAGACTTGAACAAAGCTTGCCCAACTGATCCTTTTGCTCTCCCCCGTATTGATCAAATTATCGATGCTACGGCGGGATGTGAGCGGCTAAGTTTTTTGGATGCATATTCAGGTTATCATCAGATCAAGATGGCAGTTAAGGACCAGGAGAAGACAGCGGATACTTCAAAGGATACCAGTCGCAGGATACTTCAAAGGATACCAGGTGGATCATATAGACCGGCGAAAAAATGAAGCGGCTGATGTGTTAAGCCGGCTGGGTTCCCAGCGTAAACTGGTTCCACCTAATACTTTCTTGGATGAATTGCATAGTCCATCAGTACAGATACCTTCAGAGGAGGACCTGGCCGTTCCTGATCCGGAAGCACAGTTGGTTGCAGCACTTCATGTTATTCTGAATTGGACACTCCCTTACTTGGCGTACATGAGCCAAGGCGAGTTACCAGAAGACGAAGTCGAGGCCCGGCAGATAATCCAGCGGTCTAAGTCTATGACTATCATCAATGGAGAACTTTATCACCGCAGCGTTTCTGGGGCGTTTCAACGGTGTGTATCATCAGAGGAAGGCTGCGATATTCTTCGAGAGATTCACGAAGGGGATTGCGGTCATCACGCCGGTTCAAAATCCTTGGTAGCTAAAGCTTTTCGTCATGGGTTCTACTGGTTGACGGCTCACGCCGACGCAGAGGACTTGGTCAGAAAATGTGATGCTTGCCAGAAATTCTCACGGTGTGCTCATATACCGGCGCAGGAGCTGAGGATGATTCCAATTACTTGGCCGTTTGCGACTTGGGGGCTTGATATGGTTGGACCCTTTAAGAGATCTCAAGATAAGAAAACCCACCTGTTGGTAGCAGTGGACAAATTCACAAAGTGGGTTGAAGCGGAGCCTGTCAGTAAATGTGATGCAGCAACAGCGGTTCAGTTCATCAAAAAGGTGATTTTCCGGTTTGGCTTTCCACACAACATTATAACTGATAATGGCACCAACCTATCCAAAGGGGATATGGAGGAGTTCTGTCAAAGAGAACATATTCGCCTTGATGTATCATCAGTAGCTCACCCGCAGTCCAATGGCCAAGCTGAGAGAGCCAACCAAGAAATCTTGAGAGGCATCAAGCCCCGGCTTATGGTTCCTTTGCAAAGAACACCGGGTTGCTGGGTAGAGGAGTTGCCTTCTGTCTTATGGAGCATCAACACTACACCTTACAGATCTACAGGGTACACACCTTTCTTCATGGTGTACGGTGCTAAAGCGGTCCTCCCTAGTGATATCCGGCATGACTCACCACGGGTGGCGGCCTATGTGGAAGCAGATAATGAGCAAGCAAGACAAGACAACTTGGACCGGCTAGACGAGGAACGGGACACGATAGCAGCACGATCAATGATTTATCAACAAGACCTGCGCCGGTACCATAGCCGCCGGGTTAAGACCAGGACATTTCAGGAGGGAGATCTGGTGCTCCGGCTCATCCAGGACCAGACAGATATGCACAAGCTATCCCCACCTTGGGAAGGACCCTTTGAGGTCAGCAAAAACCTGGACAACGGATCATACTACCTTGTCGACGTTCGAGAACATAAGGACTCACGCACGGCAGAGGAGGAGACCAAGCGGCCGTGGAACATCGCTCTTCTTCGACCTTACTATACTTGAGCCATTGGCTCCGCTTTATGTACAATGTATATATTATGATTAATAAAATAAACTGGCGCCCCGAGTACACTGGGGAATCAGCCATCGTTTTCGAAAAGAGAGTATCACATGGGGGCTTCGAAAGAAACCTTCCATGGGCTCTTAAACCAACGCCCTTGATAGAATCAAGGAATCAGCCGTGTTCTTTACACAAAGCAGTATCACATGGGAGTTTCCACAGAAGCTTTCCATGGCCTCCTAAACCGGCGCCCTTGACACATCAAGGAATCAGCCATCTTATCTATACGAACAAGAGCCACATGGGGGCTTCCGCGGGTAAGGAAGTTTTTCCATGGTCTCTTAAGCCGGCGGCGGTATGAAGCCCATCATAAGAGCATTGCTCTGGTTGCTTCGGCAATTTCCACATGATGATGAGGGGTAAAAGAGGGTTTGATGCCTAGCACAACTCAAACATATGCCCCGATGAGCAAATGGCTCACACACTACTTGGGGGCTCGCATCGAGTTGAATACCCTTGTAGTGAACATGGCTTGGAAGCCTGGTGCATGCACCTAAAACCCCGGATTAACCTGCCTGCATCAAGTAAATCACGCCGCCCAGGTAAACCTGGTATGACCCGTCGAACCTGTCACAAGTCAATCCTTCGAGACCCTGAACTTGGTCACGTTAAATTGATGATCATCGAGTTGATTACCCAAAGACAAAATCTTTACGAGATTTTGAAACATTGGGTAGCTATGTGCATCGATGATTTGGTTAAGGATTGCGGAGCATCTTGACAGGCTTTGCTAAAATGGTTAATGACAGTAGCCTGGAAGCTCATAAAAAGCCTCAAATTTGGAGCCTGGCAGCTCGTAAAAAGCCTCGACTACATGGTCTTATTTGCCCAAAAACCTTATTTTTTATTTTTTATGATTTCACAAATCTTTGTCGTCAAGATCATTGGTTTTTTAACCAAGTCCATCGATGCGAGACTGGACAACTACAAGGTTGACCATATGTCTACAGAGTTAAATGTCTGGGTCATGAACACCAGCGAGAGTCAAAATCGGCGTTCATCGTAACCCGGATCAGCCATCATGCTAAGCCGACAGGAGAGCCAAGGGCTTCATCAGCACCCGCGCTTTAAAATATTCCCACCGGTTTAAGGTCTACAAGTACACTTAATCATAGGTATGGGATATATTTGTGTTTTATATGCAGTTCAAGCTATGTATTTGAAACATGTATAAGGGCAGTGTAATCCGTCCGGTGATAAACCGCCAGGACATCTTTTAGCATTGTTCATGCAGACACAGGTAATATAAGCTGTTAAAGCATTGCAAACAGAAGATAAATTGGGGAGTGCCAATCAAAATAATATCATAGCAGTGGGACAAAGGCAGTATCTCAACTATTCTATTACAAGGCACTTGCAGGCCCAAAATAATCAAAGTTTCTTGCAAAGTGTTCATCATCTCAAAGTTAAACCGGAGACGATTTAGGATTCTTCCTCAGCACGCTGTGAAGACTGAGGGTCAGCTTGCTCCGGATCTTCGTCGACTTCTGGCAGCTGCTGGAAATCAGGATTGCTCCAGTCAATCTTGGCGAGGGCACGGAAATACACTTCATCGTTTATAAGATCTGACGGATCAATGTGAGGAGCGAAGGTGTGCTTACGAACAGGTGAGATCAGATTTTCGGTGTCATAAACCGGCCGCTCCACCCGCGTATTCTCTAGATCGTAACCCGGATGATACCTTGTTAAATCCGCTTCGTCAGCAAGCTTACTGGCAAGAGGGCGCATGTCTTTGGTTAAAGAACACAGATCTTCAGAAGAGAAGGCCGACCCGTCCTCTTTCATACTGGGATAACCATTCATGGCCTCCGTTGGATCAAAATCGGGGACCCATGCATTGGCCCGAGTTAATGCCATGAGAGAACCAGCTCGTGCAGCAGATTTCTTCACCTCAACGAGTCGAGCAGGCAAGACAGATAGCTTTTCCAGAGTGGCTTGGATGGTGGTCGGCGCCGGTTTATTATGCGACATAGCACTGATAGCCCTTTGAGCACCGGAGTAGAGTTGCTCCACCAGGGTATAAGCAGCTTTCAATTTCTTCTGAGCATCGTCTCCAAGATGAGTTATGCGCCTCCCTGCATACAATTAACGAGTTAAACCAGAGCAGGATTAGATTGCAAGGAAACAAACATACAAAGACAGATACTCACCGAAGATAGCAGATGTCATATCATCTATATGCTGTTTCAACCCGGATAACTCATGCGTCACCGGATTGAGAGCAACTTCAGCATCCTTCGCTCTTTTATCTAGAGCGCCCCTTTGCACCTCCCATGTGGACCGCTCTGCTTCAAAATCTTTCTTGAGTTTTTCCATGTTAGCTAAAGCAAGAACAAGTTCTTCCTTAGTTTTGGTTGAAGCAATTTCATGGAAAGCCAAGCTATTCCGGAGTTCAGTTGCCTCCGAAGCTCTCCGGTTCAAATCAGCCTACAGGAAAAGGAAAGTGTTAGAAGGACAGTTCAATCAAAGTCTCAAGCACATAACAAGTTATGCACTCGACACTTGGGGGCTAATGTGCAATTGCTCTCCGTTTCCAGAAAGCAACTTTTTCAGACAAGTCCCAAGCACATAAACAAGTTATGCCCGTGGCACTTGGGGGCTAATGTACGTTCATTCTCAGATATAAAAGAAGTCCCGGTTCACTTACAGTAAAGTAAACCGACACTTGGGGGCTATTATGGCCTAAAGATATAGTTGCAAAATACAAGCAGAAATGGGAGGCAAAAGGAAAGAAAGTTACCTCATATTTCTCCTTCATCAGGTTGACTAAACCGGCCTCATAGTCGTGGCTGGTGAAGAGCCGGTTCAGATACCCAGAGTGGAGTTCCTGGGCACTAAGCTGATTATAACTTGACAAATCTGTACCCCACTTGCCTTTGTCTTGCTGGAGCTTTTCCTCCTTGGCGGTGTGTCTAGCCAAGACAACAGGTTCTCTGGGAGCAGAGAAGCCTATCCCGGTTATCTCAACATCTTCTGTCGAGGCAGCGGTTAGCTGGAGGGGATCAGTAGTGCGCACCAGACTAACAGGAGCCGGGCTAGCCCGAGGAGGACTAACCCGGACAGGGCTGGCCGGTTCAGCTGTATTCTCCATAACATCACCCCCCGGAGCAGCAAGGTCTTCATGATCCATAGGGGAGGGATCATCGTGCTGAACTTCAACATTTTCCTCTGGAGGGTTGGCCGCTTCAGGATCCTCGATCTGTTCAGCAGTGGTGTGCTTGGCAGCTGGTTTATTTAATTTCGCCTTTTTGCTAGGCTTGGGCATACTGACAAAGATTAAAAGAGCAATGAAAATCACAAAGTCAAAACGGAAAGGTGAACCGAATGTTTGGAAAGATGACTTACCCAGGAACGGTCTTAAGCACCGGGATTTTAGTGGCAGTAGACTCGCCGGAAGAAGACAGATGAGCCTCCTGATAGTTGGGATCACACGGTTTAAGAGGTTTGCGAATAAGACCTGCTTTTGGATGAAGAAGGGTTGGAGTAAGCAAAACCTCTGAGCGGTGTCTGCGAGCTGGCGTGTGGGGTAATCCGGACGATTCAACTACGTGACCACTATGGCGTGTGGTCCGGCGAGCCTCATGCTGTTGTTTCTTCAAAAGAAAGTTGGGATCTAATTGAGCATAAGGGTGAGAAAATGGATACTTCCGGGATGCCCGGCGAATCTTGGGTGGCAACAGTTCTGAATGAGATGAGAGAGAAATTACCTCAACTCCATCCGCTTTACTTCCCTCCGCCAGGTCCTGAGAAAAGACATTATTAACATAAATTCAGACAAAAGGAGATCAAAGGATATAAGAGTCAAGCAGTACCTCAGAAGCCGGATCATCTTCTTTAGGGTTTGAACCAGAAATGGCAGCAGCTTTCTTCCTCTTCACGGCTAAGCTCTTCTTACGGGTTGGCTTTGCCGGTTTATCTTGAGCTTTCCTCTTCCAGAAAGGATCATTGGCCTGTGTAAAGGAATAATAACATGTTGAAGACAACTGATATGAACGGATTAAAGTGAAAAGAAAGGGACA
Source organism: Secale cereale (assembly GCA_902687465.1). Taxonomy (NCBI): domain Eukaryota; kingdom Viridiplantae; phylum Streptophyta; class Magnoliopsida; order Poales; family Poaceae; genus Secale; species Secale cereale. The sequence goes on along the minus strand of LR738714.1, from coordinate 508,712,895 downwards.
GAAGAGTCTTACTGGCGGTGGTCGGTTGTCTGCGCAGAAAGGAGCTAAACCGGTCTGGCTGCAGTCTTCCAAAGGGATATTCAACATCTTCTTTGCGGATTCAGTAACTTCGTTGTCAGGAAGTACTATTTTTGTGTGACACTGAGGATCTCCCGGTTTGCCTGTATATTCACACATTAAGCTTGAGCACCGGCTTAATGGAAGAATGCTCCAAGAGAGCCAGCATCGAACAAAGTCAACCCCGGTTAAACCGTTAGCTACGAAAGCCCTGAGCTTGGAAAGTTGAGGGGCATATCGAGCCCGGTCTTGGGCGCTTAGACGCTGCGGCAAAGGATGACTTGGCGCCAGGCGGTAAGCGCGGTAACCCGGCAGCGGATTTTCTCCTTCAGGTGAAGTATCTTTGCAATAGAACCAAGTATGGTTCCATTCTTTGGGATGGCTGTGAAGAGCGGCGTGAGGAAAGCTTACATCCTTCCTCTTTTGGATGCTCACACCACCAAGTTCAGTTTGAGGCCCGTCCGAAAACTCGGTTCGACGGTTCAGATGGAAGAAATCCCGGAACAGCTCCACAAATGGCTCCTCTTGAAGATATGCCTCTGAGAAGACTTGGAAGTTGCAGATGTTGGATATGGAATTGGGACCTATGTCTTGTGGATGGAGTTGGAAATTGGCTAGGATGTCGCGGAAGAACTTTGAACCGGGCGGGCTAAAGCCCCGGGCCAGATGATCAAAGAAAACAAGGATTTCTCCTTCCTTGGGTGTAGGAGGACATTCCTTTCCAGGGGCCCGCCAGTGCAAAACCTCTTTAGGACCCAGAATGCCAATTGAGGCCGCCTTTACTAGGTCGCCCTCAGTGACCCGGGAAGGGACCCAATTGCAAGCAACGAACTATGTTGCCATCTTTTCCAATGCGGGAGTGATGAAAAATACAATACAAGACCCGGTTTTACAAATCTACAGAATGCAAACCGGCGTGTTCTGTGAGAGTATTGATTTAATTGACGGTTTAAGTAAGGGACTAATGATACCCCCTAATCCGGAGAAAGCATGAACGAGGCAGCTACCGGTTTAGGACGATAGACGGAGGGAGTTAAACCGTCAATTGTGGAATGCAGACTTAAATCTAAACCGTCAGTGCAGGCGTATGAGGTGCAGGTCATAATTAAACCGGTAACATAAGCAGAAAGGCTGCAGATATAAAGTATGAGAAACAACTTTCACAGGAAGCAGAAGTAAAATATGGATCTACGGCGCAGGAAAAAAGACGAAACAATTCAGGTCATATTCAGTGAAGGCAGCGGAAGTGCTCTACAGATCCAATTCAAACTAGCAGTATTGGAGAAACTAAAGTTATGGCGATGGAGCGGAAGCGTACACACGAGGGTTGACCTAACAGGTTTTTACATCTACAACTAAAAACAACCTACGGCGATGAACCACGAAGAACAAGGGTTCCCGACGAGCTACAGAGAAACCCTAGAACTGAGAGCCATTGGGAGAAGAAATAACGTACCTGAAGAGGCGGAAGAACGGCGGCGAATATCTGGACGTGCTCAGGTTGATGCAGCGGCCGGGCTTGCTGACGACGGTGAGCTCGAAGGACGGCGGCGGAGGCTTGAGCGCTGGAGACAGAGGAAGACGAAGCAGAAGGGGGTAAAAGAGATGGGCCTTGGTCTCATTTATAGGCCGAAGCGATAAAACGGCAGGCGCGGGAATCGAGGAGACCAAAAATCGGATATAGATTGGGCTGTCGCCTCGATCTTCGGAGCGGTAATAAAGAAAGGTAACAAACAGATGCGGGCGTTAAATGCGCACATGATGTCATGACAGATTCAAGCGATTCCAGGAGATGACATCATGGCCGGTTTAAAAAGCACACAAGAGTTGCAGAAAGGGAAAGTCGTACAAAGACTTTGAAGACTGACATGAACAAGTTCAAATCAATCTGGGGCCTAATGTCAGGGATATTACTATCAGGTATAAACCAGCTAGGAGGGTCCGGATTACGTTGGTAAGGTTATATTATCAGAAGCCCAGTGGAATATTGATGGGCCTCTAACCCCTCGTTGGTTACCCCAAGTGGAAGGTGTGAGATGCAGTGTTGTGGAAGTTTTTCCCTTAGCAAAGATGCCAAGGATCGAATCCCCAGAGACTCCTAGGTTCAACAAGTAGGTGTCAACTGCTAACGGCGCCAGATATTAGCAATCAATGTGGACCTGCACACAGATACAAATAACTTTGCTCCCAACGAGTACAGAGAGGTTGTCAATCCCTCCGGCCTTGTAGTTCACAAAGGATTAAACGCAAATGATAGTAGTGATAGATAATGTTTACAATAGTAAGTAAAAGCGAAAAGTAAATAGCGGATGTGATCAATGATGGTAATATGGACCGGAGTCTCATGATGTTCACTAGTGATGTCTTTCTCCCAAAAGACGATAAAACAACTATGTGAGGTAAACGAATTACAGCTGGGCAATTGACAGGACCACGAACGCAAACCAATGCTGACTACATTGCAAGAAAGGTTGAGGTTCAAAGCATGGGCGGTACGCCAAAGTAAGTAGACCGAAATCCATCAATATCTACTACTAATCATCCACCTTGAGATATCTATCCAGAACATCTCGCTGGTATTAAGTTGCGAGCCCCACCCATAGTGTAAACTCAAAGCAACAGACAACTGCATTAAAATAACTTTGCGTAAAGTAAACAATCCTTGCACCCGCGGGCACAAGCACCGTTATTTTCCCCCTTGTGGCAATAGCACATCCCCTAGACTCATGTTTCTGTCACTCAAGCTAGTCATCGAGGGGCATGAACCCACAATCGAGTATAACGTTCCCTCTTGGAGTCACTACCTATTACTTGGCCAAAGCAATAAATAACAACGGAGAACATGCAAGAATTACTTATGAACATAAATATAAAAGAGGTAGATCAAATATATTACTCAATCACAATCTGAACATAATCTCATAATCCATCGGATACCAGCAAACTCATCATAGCAACAGCATAAGGATTACATATGTGCCTCGATCATGTAGGGCAGCTCACGAGGACTAATTAGTGAAGCACAAGAACGGGAGGAGAACATCACATAGCTACTGGTCATGGACTCATGGTCCAAGGGAGACTACTCACAACTCATCCGGGAGGCGTCCATGGTGGTGGAGAGGCTCCCGATGGTGATCCTCCCCTCCGGCAGGGTGCCGGGAAGAGTTCTCCTGGTGCTCCCGATCTTGGAAGCGGTGGCGGCGGCGGAACAGAGATGAGATCGCGAAAAAGAGTTCCCGTCCCGAGGGTTTCGAAGGACGCTCTAAATATATGCCAAAGGGGGGCACCAGACGGGGCTCGGGGGGGCCAGGTGCCCCCCCGGGCCGCGCCCAGGTTTTGGAACGCTGATTTTTTATATAATTTTTCTGGATTTTTCCTAGCAGTTCTCGTAACGTGAAAACCTGAAATACAAAAACAGCCGAAAACAGAAACTGGCACTGGGGTGCACTGGATTAGTAGGTTAGTCCAAATATGATCAAAAGTGTATGGAAGTGTATAAATATCATAGCAATATCACCCAAAAGTGGCATGGAGCAAGCAAAAATTATAGATACATTTTGGACGTATCAACATCCCCAAGCTTAATTCCTGCTCGTCCTCGAGTAGGTAAATGATAACAAGAATAATTTCTGTGGTGACATGCTATTAACCATACAGGACTTTTTATAGTCATATGACAAAAGCTTACTGAGACAATGAGAAAATCACAAATGACTGAAAGTTTTACAACATGACATTGAAGCATCAAATAGATTTGCAATGAACATGGTGTGCAAATATGATAAAGTGATATCTAGCTTGCCCCATTTAGTGAAGCAAAACATAAATGCAGGGGCACCTTCAAGGTTTAAGTGATGACTAGATACAATGATTTCAAAATAAACGATATCACAATCATGCAAAAGACAATGCTACTTTGGGACAATGCACATTACACTCAGAATGACAATCATGCTCTCAGTAGTTGGTGCTTGAAGAAAGAAGGTGGAGACTCAACTTAAAAGTAAAAGAATGGTTATGTGCTAGAGCTTTTTTTTTTGAAAACATAGAAGCAATTTTGTCAACGGTAGTAGTACTTCATATGTGTCATGCATAAGACATCTTATAAGTTGCAAACCTCATGCATCGAATACCAATAGTGCTCGCACCTTGTCCTAATTAGCTCGGATTTCCATGGGTTATCATTGCATTACATATGTTTCAACCAAGTGTCACAAAGGGGTACCTCTATGCCACCTGTACAAAGGTCCAAGGAGATAAATCGCATTTGATTTCTCGTTTTTGATAGATCTCAACTTGAGGACATCCATACCGGGACAACATAGAAAATAGATGATGGACTCCTCTTTAATGCTTAAGCATATTCTCATAAGAGATTGAGGATTAATGTCCAAGCTAAAACTTCCACCATGATACATGGCTTTGGTTGGCGGCCCAATGTTCTTCTCTAACAATATGCATACTCATTCAACCCATGGCAAATCACCCTTACTTCAGACAAGACGAACATGCATAGCAACTCACATGATATTCAAAAAAAGTGTGACAGTTGATGGCGTCCCCAGAAACATGGTTACCGCTCAGCAAGCAACTTATAAGAAATAAGATACATAAGCAACATATTCTTTACCACAATAGTTTTTAAGCTACTTTCCCATGAGCTATGTATTGCAAAGTTAGTCTGCTTAATACTGGGAGCGACCAACTAAGAGAGCAATGACGGTCATAATCATGCAGAGCGACAAAACAACATTGAATCAGGCATGGTAGTTATATCGCTACTCAAAAATAAAAGATCATCAAGGCTTGACAGACTTTCTTTACAGTCTTAATTATGTGTGAGCATACGCCAAGTCAATCAAAATAAATTCTCGAAGGAAGATATTACTAAACCATACCACATTATAGGCAAACAAATCATGTTGGTACTCCAATAACACATTGGGAATCCCCCAGCTATTTGAGACTAACCATAAGAAAACCTGAACTACTAAGCGCCATTATGCACGTATCATCTTTATCATAGACATATTAACCAATGCAACGGAAGCAAACTCTCTTAATAAAATAAGCATGGTAATTAAAGAGAGCTCAAGCAACCAACTAAACAAAAGCTCTTTGAAAAGATAAGCATGAATACTAAGAGCAGAGCATGACAGTAGCTATTAAAAGACAAAGAACACACACAGCAAAGATAGACATGAAAATTCTATGTTATGTTCTAGGTAGAAGTGGAGCGTGTTTCTCTCCCACATAAAGAACGCTGAGTTCCGACTCGTTATGAAAAACTAAAAAGAAAACTAAAAGCAAGACGCTCCAAGCATAGCACATAACACATGAAGTGATAAAAATATAGCGGAACGAAAGACGAACTGATAATGTCGATGGAGAAGGGGATGCACAGGGGCATCCCCAAGCTTAGACGCTTGAGTCTCCTTGAATATTTCTTGGGGGTGCACGGGGGCATCCCCAAGCTTGAGCGCTTGACACTCCTGAATCTTTTTATCATCTTCCCTCGCACACTTGAAAACTCCCTTCATACATAACTCATCATAATCTGATTAGCGAGGTTAGTACCCTTAATAAAATAATTGTTCCTTGCTGGAAATAAAGATATTCTTGAAGTTCTACTGTTTCTCAAGATTGCCAAAAGGTTTTTGCAAAGAAAAAGCAAGCTCTTGGTTTGCAAAATGAAGGAAAAGCAAAACAGGACAGAATCTGTGAAAAACAGAACAGCAGGTAGTAAATGATTTGTTCGGGGTACTTCTGCAACTCAAATCAAAAAACTCAGAACAGACACACGAAAGACAATTATATAGAGAACGCTGTCGAAAAAATTCAGACCAAAAAGATTATCTGGTGATTTTATACAAATTTTTCTATCCAAGGACAAAATCTGTTTCCTGGACAGCACCTCACAACTTTTGAACTTTCTAGCAATCAGAGGCTATACTTGGCACAAATATGAAAAGCAAAGATACAATGATGATGCTACTGTAGTAAACAACATCAAGACACAACAAAAGCAAAATATAAAAATTTATTCATGTGGGCTGCCTCCCAAAAGCGCTTTCTTTTATGCCTTTAAGCTAGGCATAATGCATAGAGATCAAGTTTTATCAAGAGTAAAAGAATAGCTAGTCCGTACAATGGACTCAAAAGGTAACTTGATCTTCTTTCGAGGGAAGTGTTCCATCCCTTTCTTGAGAGGAAACTGAAATTTTATATTACCCTCTTTCATGTCAATGACAGCACCAACGGTGCGTAAAAAAGGACGTCCCAAAATAATTGGACATGAAGGATCACATTCAATATCCATAATAGTAAAATCAACGGGAACGTAGTTATCATTAACAACGATAAGAACATCGTCGATCCTACCCAAAGGTTTATTTATGGAAGAATCAACGAGACGAACACCAAAGAACAAGAATCATAAGGTTTCAATTTAAGCATATCATATATTCTTTTGGGCATAACAGAGGTACTAGCTCCAACATCACATAATGCATAACAAGAGAAGTCATTCAATTTAATTTTTATCATAGGATCCCAACCATCTTCTAGCTTTCTAGGTATGGAGGCTTCTACTCTAAGTTTATCCTCCCTAGCTTTGATGAGAGCATTAGTGATATGCTCCGTGAAGGCAAGGTTAAGCGTGCTAGTGTGGGGATCTCTAGACATCTTGTGAAGGAAATCAATAACTTCGGTAAGAGTGCAATTATCAAAATCAAGGTCACGAGCATCAAGTAAAGTGGTAGTGGTGTCCTTTAGGTTCACTTGTTTGGTAGTTTCTATAGTCATAGCATCACCATTAATAGGTCCAATGGGACCAGGAGTACATTGGGTGCTAAGAGTTTGGTATCCTCAACAACTTGGATAGTAGCAACAGTGTGGTGGGTAGGAAGGCTCTTAATTCTATCTTATTCCTCCCTTTCTCTAGCCCATCTCTCTTTAAGTTTAGCCATCATCCTAATGTTTTCATTAATTTGCACTTGAATAGCATTTATAGGAGTGACTTCCCTCTCCTCAAGAGGAGGAGTTTTAATTTTTAGCAATTTTACCTCATTGGCTAAATGGTCTACCTTAAAAGAAAGATCATCTAGTTTATGTAGTTTTTCTTCTACACTCTTATTAAAGGCTTTTTGGGTAGTGATGAAATCTTTAAGCATAATCTCTAGTTCAGTAGTGGAGTTCTTGGTGACAGGATAAGCATTGTTGTTCCCATAAGAATTAGAGGGGAACGGTCTAGGATTGCTACCAAAGTTACTCCTATAAGCATTGTTGTTAAAATTGTTTCTAGAGATAAAGTTCACATCTACTTGTTCTTGAGAAATCAAAGAATTTAAAGGAACATCGCGAGGATCAACAGTAGATTGCTTCGAAAGTAGAGACATGATCAAGTCAACTTTTTCATTTAAGGAGGAAATCTCCTCGACAGAGTTTACCTTCCTACCTGTTGGAGCGCGTTCGGTGTGCCATTGGGAATAGTTGGTCATCATATCATCGAGAAGCTTTGTGGCAGCACCATGTGTAGTTGTGTAATGCCCCGGATGTAATACTTTCCCTTTTGGGTATATAATATATCTCCGGCTTCATCTATTTCCATTCCGGGTTCTTTGTCTTTCGGGTTTTCGTCGTTTTGTTGTGTGAGTGTGTGGCATTCATTCATATCATGAAGACATGTGCATCGCATTGCATTTGTGTTGTCGGTTGCATCCGGTTCCACGCGTTCCTTCCCGTTGTCCGTTTCGCGTTCCGGAGCTCCCTCACGTGTCCGTGACGTCCCGTAGGCCTACTTTGTTGTTCGGGCGTGTAACGTTTCCGGTGTGCCGCGAGGTTGTTGTGTGTGTTGTTGTTTTGTTGTGTGCAACCCGCCTCTCAAATCTCGTCGCGTTTGGACTCCGTTGGCTTTTCCATCCGTTGTTCGTGTGGGTCCAAAGTGCCTTCACTTTGTGTCCCGGAAACACCCCTATACCAGTCCTCTATCTTCTCCTAGGCCCTTCTAGACTACCCCCGCGATCGGATCCGTCGGATCGCGATCGGAGGGCTCCTAGCACCTCTAAATTCCCCCTAACCCTAAAAACTGCTATATATTAGACCCTAGTCTAATTTTGGCATCTCTTCTCCTTCCTCCTCCCTTCCCTAAAAAAATTCAGATCCACCAACCCCCTCTTCCACTTGGTAAGTCCCCTCCTGGGAACCAGCCACCCCGGCCCAATCTCCCTCGAGCCGCCGGGCGGCGTCCTTTCCGCTCGAGCGACCAAGTCGCCGAAGTCAACGCGCGTCGCCCCCAGCGACCGCATCGGCCGCTCCTTCGCGCCTCCAGGCCACTCCGCCCGACCGAACCGAGCCGTTGGCCTCGCCCGGTCCCCACTTCGTCGCTGTCTCCTTCGAGGCCCGAAGGCCCACCTCCCGCTTCGCCAGGCCTAGGGGACCACTTCCCCGACGCCTCGACCGCCCTCCCGCCTGGAGCACGCTGGGCCTCCTTGCCTCTCCGCCGCCCCGCGCCAGGCCTCAGCCGCCCCTTCGGCCACCGGGTGGGCCGCAGCTCCCCAGGCCAGCCCAACTCGTGGCAACCGGGCCGCCAGCCGCCGGACCCCCCAGTTCCGCTCCGGCCCAAGTCAGATCTGCCTGAGGTTGCCCCTTTTTCACTAAGTCCCAGTTATTTTTTTCGATCTGTGATGCTATCTTTCAACTGCCATAACTTTTTGCCTATTGCTCCGATTCGCGCATTTAATATGTCCAGACGTTCGTGGGATCGTGCTCTACGTTTCATATGTAGTTGTCATGCATGTTGGAGTTCATCTAGGTGCTCGTTTTGCTGTTGCAAGAGTGCATCATGTTATAAACTGCTGTTATGTGATGTTTTTATGCCACCTTTGCCATTTGATATCTTTTAGCTCGTTTGTCCGAATGATGCAAATGACATGTCCACGTGTTCGTCTTGCCATGATCTACATGTTGTATGTGATAGGTTGCATGATAGATTTATTATTGCCTTGTTATCTTCGTTGCAAAGTGCCATGTGGCTGTGATGTCGTTTCACTTGTTATGAAATGCCATCTTGTTGAGCTCGTTGCAATCGTTGTGTTTACCTCAATGAAGCATGCTTGTGTGTTTCGGATCACCTTCATGTGTACTTTGATGAGGTGCTTACCTCTTGCCATGTTTAGTTTCGAGGTGACTTAAACATGCTCTTTTAGATGCCATGATGAAATTGCTGTTTTAGGACTTAGTGGTTTTTCACTAAGTCTGAAATCTGTAACGTTCCGATGCCATGTTCGTGTGATGTTCTAGGACAAAGCATGATAGTTTTGGAGTGGATCTTGATTGTTCCTTGTAGTATATATTGTTGTCTTTCCATTCATGTCCTCACATGTCTATTCAAGTGGCTGTAGCATGTTTATCTTTTGCTCCAAAGTTTCAATAAAATTCTGCTGCCAGAATTTTATTGTCAAGTTCAATATGTCCAAGATCATTGCTATTGATCCGTGGCTCCGTTGGGGGTGCACCTTTGGACTTAGTTGCTGTTGTATATGTCTAGTTTGTGTTCATGTCCTTTGCCATGATATTTGAGTGCTGTAGCTTAATTATTTTGTGCTCCGAAGTTGCTATGTTGCTGTAATTTTCAGCTTTCGCTCATTTCTTGTTTCGGGCATAACTTTTAGCCCGTAACTCCGATTTCAGCGAATCTTACATGAAACTTGATTGTTTTTCCGTGTAGATTCACAATATCAGGTTGTTATCATGTTTTGAGGTGTTTTGCTTGAGTGCTATTTTCCGTGCTCCATGTGCATCCATCATGCATTCATCTTTTTCGAGTGCGCATTGCATCTTGTTGATTGGTGCTTGGTGTGTTTGTTTTGTTTAGAGCCGGAAGCAGAGTCTGAGTTCAAGTACGAGCACGAGGTTACCAACGAGGTTGAGCACGAGGACCCTTCTTACGATCCGAACGACTTCTCTTCAGGCAAGATGAACGAACCCCGATAACATTACTATCTTTGCCTATTGCTAGTAGTCTCGATCTATAGTTTTTGCCTCGATGCCCATGATCTTCTTGTCAGCCTCCTACTTGTAACCAATTGCCATGTTTAACCAACCTACCTATGCAAACCGTTGCTTGGCTAAGTACGCTTCGCTCAGCCCTTCTTATAGCATTGCTAGTTGCAGGTGAAGATCGAAGATGCTTGCTTCATGTTGAAGTTTGGTTGGGTTTTATCACACTATATAAATGCTTAAAATGAAATCATCTATATATTGGCAAGGGTGGAAGGCTAAGCCTTTTGCTTGGTGATTTGTTCCACTCATGCCGTTAGGAACCGTATAAACCGGTGTTATGTTCCTTGATTATGACGACTACTCTTGTCTCTCCTTTCTTCAAAAATTGCACAAATTTTTTTTTAGGAATCCCGCGAGTATTCTGGGATTGTTTCGATGTTCTTGTGATAAGGATATTGTTCTCGATGCCTCCTGTTACCAAGGAGTTGAGCTTCGGGGTATTGTTGTCACAAGCATATCGCGGCAGTACTAAATACTTAAGACGGACGACATCGAAAATCTCCCCTATGCGGCCAGTGGCAAGATAACCCCGACATCACCCAGTACTGGGGAGGTAGTTCGGGAGTATTGCCATAGCTTGTTATAGTGGATGCTTTTCGAAGGTCCGAGGTACACAGTTTCCGAGAAAGACTGGTTATGTGTTGAAGGATGGATACACCTGGATGTAGGTTTAGAGTTGATTGCGCGGTGCTTCCCGTGTATCCCCAACACCTGATTGCATAACTGGAATCTTTCGGAAATCTATAGGTGGGTTTTATCCAGTAGATCGTAGGCATTCTTCCAACGAATGCAGGTTAGTGAGTTCGGGGTTCGACATTGAGTGAAGGGGTTATATGACCGATGTTACTATCAGGAGTTGCATCTTAAAGGGTCCTTGGCTATGCTGATCCGGGGATTGCAAAACCTTTTCGTAACGCGTTCATATGCTTTCAGCACAAAAATGTTAGAACGAAACTCCTCTCTTGTGTTTGTTCCGTCCGTACCTTGTTGTTTTCTTATTTTACCTTTTGATCCCTATGTGGCTTCTCGTGAAGATTGATGTTATCATTTAACTGAGAATTTCATTCGTTCCTCTTGTTCGAATGATTTCATTCGGTCTTATTGTTCGAATGATTATTGTGAAGACTTGATGCAATTCATGCCATTGATTCAGCTTATTCCTTTTGTCAATCAATTGCTGATTCGTGGTCATCTCTTACAGGATGGCTCCGAAAAAGGTTCCCAACGCTAACCCAGAGGTGGAAGAGGTCCCAGATCATCCTCCTTCCCCTCCTCCTCCGCCTGAGGCTTGGAGAGCGATTATGCAGACTACAGCTCAGAACACCCAGTTGATGATGCAGATGATGCAGCAGATGCAAGCTATGCAAGCTAATCAGGGTGTTCCAGGGAACCAAGGCAACTTCTTCAACCAGCCGCACCATGCTACTCTTAACCAGTTCTTGGCCAACAATCCTAAAGCTTTCAGTTACTGTGTCGACCCTCTTGATGCTGAGGATTGGTTGACCGACATAAAGAAGCATTTTGAGTGCAGTAACGTGAAGGAAGATGATTATGTGAAGTTTGCAGCCTTCCAACTGAAAGATCAAGCAGCTGACTCGTGGCAGCAGTACAAAGACTCCAGGCCGGGTCAAGTGATCTCTTGGGAGAATTTCTGCAAGGATTTCCGCTCGCACCACATTCCTACAAGTGTCATCGAGGGCATGCGTGAGCAATTCCGCAACCTGAAGCAGGGCTCCATGACAGTCTATCAGTATAATGTCAAGTTCCAAAACCTCGCTCGCTATGCTAAGCAAGACATTCCTGATGCCAAGAGCAAAATCTATCAGTTCCGTGGAGGTCTCAAAGATGAACTTCAGCTTGCTCTCACTTTGTTCGAGCCCGATGAATTCGACAAGTTCTATAACATGGCTTTGAAACAAGAAGCAGCTCAGCTTAAGATGGAGGCTTCTAAGAAGAGAATTCGAGATGCCGTTCACTCTTCATCATCGTCTCAGTTGGTCTCGAAGCATCAGAAATTCTGGCTTCCTCCTCCTCCAGTGATTCGAGCTCCATTCAACAACTCCAACAACTCCAACAACAAGAACTCTAGTGGTCGTGGTTTCTCCCACCCACCCAACCCGAGCAACCAGTCGAAGAAGCAGTTTCAGTCTCAAAGCTCCAAGTCAAGTGGCTCTCATTTCCGTCCTCTCTCTGAAGTGGTGTGCAACAAGTGTGGCCAGAAGGGTCATTATGCCAATAGATGTCCGAATCCGAAGCGTCTTCCTCCTCCTCCACCTGTGAGTTAAGCTATTGTCAGGCATGATCCAAAGGCAGCAAGGGTCAATCTGATGAATGCAGCGCAAGCGGAGAATTCTTCTGATGTCATTTTGGGTAACCTTCCAGTGAACTCTTTTCCAGCTAAAGTGTTATTTGATTCGGGTGCTTCACATTCTTTCATGCCATTCCCATTTGCATCCAAGTATAATGTGGGCACCATGGCCTTGCCAAAGGAGTTGCAAGTGATTTCTCCGGGCAGATGCATGATTTCTAGATTATATGCTCCGGATGTTTCTATTCGCATGGGTGATTATCGATTTTTGGCTTCTCCGGTGGTTCTTGGTAATTCTGACATCGACCTCATCCTCGAAATGGATTGGCTTTCTCAGCACGATGCTCATATTGATTGTGCTCAGAAGGAAGTCAAGATGACTCATTCTGATGAAGATGTGATTATCTTCGCCTCCAGGGATAATACTATCCGGCTTTTCTCTCTCAATGATAAGGGCGAAATTAATGCCATATCTCAAATTCCGGTGGTGAACGAATATCAAGACGTCTTTCCAGAAGAACTTCCAGGCATGCCTCCACACCGTCAGGTGGAGTTTGTCATTGAACTCGAGCCGGGCACTGAGCCTGCATGCCGGCGTCCGTACAAGCTCTCTCCGGAAGAATTGAAGGAATTGAAGAAACAGTTGGATGAACAGGAGCGTATGGGTCTCATCCGGCCTAGTACATCTCCGTGGGGCTGTGGTGTCTTATTTGTCAAGAAGAAAGATGGCACGGAGCGTCTCTGTGTTGACTACCGGCCATTGAACAAGAAGACGATTAAGAACAAATATCCGCTCCCCAACATCAATGAACTCTTCGAGCAGCTCAAAGGAGCTAAAGTGTTCTCTAAGCTTGACCTCCAAATGGGCTATCATCAAATTCGCATTCGCGAGGAAGACATTCCCAAGACGGCCTTCAGAACGAGCTACGGTTCATACGAATATACCGTCATGTCCTTCGGTCTCGCCAATGCTCCTCCTACCTTTTCGAGGATGATGCATTACATCTTCAACCCCTATACTGGCGAGTTTGTGCATGTGTATCTGGATGATATTCTGGTGTTTTCCAAGAATGAAGAAGATCACGAAAAGCACTTACGTCTGGTTCTTGATCGACTCCGAGAGCATAAATTCTATGCCAAGTTCTCAAAGTGCGAGTTTTGGCTCGATAAGGTTTTGTACCTGGGCCACATCATCTCAGCTGACGGTATTGCGGTTAATCCCGAGAAAGTTGAAGCAATTGTCAACTGGGAAGCTCCTCGGAACGTCAAGCAGCTCCGCAGTTTTCTGGGTCTTGCCAGCTATTGCAGAAGGTTTGTTGAGAACTTCTCCAAGATTGCCAAGCCTCTTTCCAACCTGCTTCAGAAGAATGTCAAATACTTTCGGTCTCCAGAGTGTGAAGTGGCATTCAAAACTCTCAAAGAAAAGCTTGTCTCTGCTCCAGTTCTGACTCCTCCAGATGAATCCAAGCCCTATGAAGTATTCTGCGATGCTTCTCTTCAAGGTCTTGGTGGTGTGCTTATGCAAGATAAGAGAATTGTGGCATATACTTCTCGGCAGCTAAAGCCAAGTGAGAAGAACTATCCCACACATGATCTCGAGCTAGCAGCTGTGGTACATGCTTTGATCACGTGGAGACATCTGTTGTTGGGCAGAAAGGTCGACATCTTCACTGATCACAAGAGCTTGAAGTACATCTTCACACAGCCACATCTGAACCTCCGTCAGACTCGTTGGGTTGAAATGATCCAAGAGTATAATCCCAGCATTGAATACACTCCTGGCAAGGCGAATGTGATTGCAGATGCTTTGAGCAGAAAGGCATATTGCAACAGCCTTCTTATCAAGCCGTACCAACCTGAGCTTTGTGAAGCATTCAGGAAACTCAACCTCCAAGTTGTTCCGCAGGGTTTTCTTGCAAATCTCCAAATTGCTCCTACCTTGGAAGATCAAGTCCGTGAGACCCAACTTAGTGATACCATGGTGAAGAAAGTGAAACATGGGATTGCAAAGGGCACTCCAAAATACAAGTGCTTCCGTGTTGATGAGAGAGATACCTTGTTCTTCGAGGACAGACTCGTTGTTCCCAAAGGTGATCTCAGGAAGCTCATAATGGAAGAAGCTCATGATTCTCTCCTTTCCATTCATCCTGGCAGTTCCAAGATGTATCAAGATCTCAAGCAGTCTTACTGGTGGACACACATGAAAAGGGAAATTGCCCAATTCGTGAATGAATGTGATGTTTGCAGAAGAGTGAAAGCAGAACATCAACGTCCAGCCGGTCTTCTCCAACCTCTTCCTATCCCCGAGTGGAAGTTCGACCACATTGAAATGGACTTCGTCACTGGTTTTCCTAAATCCAAGCGAGGGAATGATGCTATCTTCGTGGTGATTAACAAGCTTACCAAAGTAGCTCACTTCCTGCCAATCAAGGAATCAATCAATGCAGCTCAACTTGCAGAGCGGTACACTTCCAGAATTGTGTCCCTACATGGCATTCCATAAGTGATATCCTCAGACCGTGGAAGCTTGTTCACATCAAGGTTCTGGGACTCCTTTCAGTCCGCCATGGGCACTAAGATCAGGTTCAGCACTGCATTTCACCCTCAGACTAGTGGTCAAGTCGAGCGTGTGAATCAGATTCTAGAAGACGTGCTCCGAGCCTGTGTCATCTCCTTTGTCATGAAATGGGAAGACTGCCTTCCATTTGCCGAGTTCTCTTACAACAACAGCTTTCAAGCAAGTGCAGGCAAAGCACCGTTTGAAATTCTCTATGGCAGAAAGTGTCGTACCCCTCTCAACTGGTCTGAAACAGGCGAACGTCAACTCCTTGGCAATGACTTGATCTCAGAAGCCGAAGAAATGTGCAAAGTCATACGTGAGAATCTCAAGGCCGCTCAGTTGCGTCAGAAGAGTTACTATGACGGCAAGCATCGTGATTTGGCATTCAATATTGATGATCATGTCTATCTCCGTGTGTCTCCGATGAAAGGCACCCAAAGATTCGGTATCAAAGGAAAGCTTGCTCCTAGATACGTTGGGCCTTTCAAGATTCTTGGCAAAAGAGGCGATCTAGCCTATCAACTTGAGCTCCCTCCAAACTTCGCAAATGTTCATGATGTCTTCCATGTATCTCAACTCCGCAAATGCTTCAAGGCACCTGAGCGCATGATTCCGTTTGAAGAGATTGATCTTCAACAAGACCTGTCCTACCGAGAGCATCCAGTTGCCATTCTCGAAGAAACCGAACGCAAGACCCGCAACAAGTCCATCAAGTTTCTAAAAGTCAAGTGGTCACATCACACCGACCGAGAGGCTACCTGGGAACGAGAAGATCATCTTCGTTCCGAGTACCCTTCCTTTTTCCAGTCCTAGATCTCGGGACGAGATCTTTTTGTAGTAAAGGAGAGTTTGTAATGCCCCGGATGTAATACTTTCCCTTTTGGGTATATAATATATCTCCGGCTTCATCTATTTCCATTCCGGGTTCTTTGTCTTTCGGGTTTTCGTCGTTTTGTTGTGTGAGTGTGTGGCATTCATTCATATCATGAAGACATGTGCATCGCATTGCATTTGTGTTGTCGGTTGCATCCGGTTCCACGCGTTCCTTCCCGTTGTCCGTTTCGCGTTCCGGAGCTCCCTCACGTGTCCGTGACGTCCCGTAGGCCTACATTGTTGTTCGGGCGTGTAACGTTTCCGGTGTGCCGCGAGGTTGTTGTGTGTGTTGTTGTTTTGTTGTGTGCAACCCGCCTCTCAAATCTCGTCGCGTTTGGACTCCGTTGGCTTTTCCATCCGTTGTTCGTGTGGGTCCAAAGTGCCTTCACTTTGTGTCCCGGAAACACCCCTACACCATTCCTCTATCTTCTCCTAGGCCCTTCTAGACTACCCCCGCGATCGGATCCGTCGGATCGCGATCGGAGGGCTCCTAGCACCCCTAAATTCCCCCCTAACCCTAAAAACTGCTATATATTAGACCCTAGTCTAATTTTGGCATCTCTTCTCCTTCCTCCTCCCTTCCCTAAAAAAATTCAGATCCACCAACCCCCTCTTCCACTTGGCAAGTCCCCTCCTGGGAACTAGCCACCCCGGCCCAATCTCCCTCGAGCCGCCGGGCGGCGTCCTTTCCGCTCGAGCGACCAAGTCGCCGAAGTCAACGCGCGTCGCCCCCAGCGACCGCATCGGCCGCTCCTTCACGCCTCTAGGCCACTCCGCCCGACCGAACCGAGCCGCTGGCCTCGCCCGGTCCCCACTTCGTCGCTGTCTCCTTCGAGGCCCGAAGGCCCACCTCCCGCTTCGCCAGGCCCAGGGGACCACTTCCCCGACGCCTCGACCGCCCTCCCGCCTGGAGCACGCTGGGCCTCCTCGCCTCTCCGCCGTGCCGCACCTGGGCCATCCGCCGCCCCGCGCCAGGCCTCAGCCGCCCCTTCGGCCACCGGGTGGGCCGCAGCTCCCCTGGCCGGCCCGACTCGCGGCAACCGGGCCGCCCAGCCGCCGGACCCCCCAGTTCCGCTCCGGCCCAAGTCAGATCTGCCTGAGGTTGCCCCTTTTTCACTAAGTCCCAGTTATTTTTTTCGATCTGTGATGCTATCTTTCAACTGCCATAACTTTTTGCCTATTGCTCCGATTCGCGCGTTTAATATGTCCAGACGTTCGTGGGATCGTGCTCTACGTTTCATATGTAGTTGTCATGCATGTTGGAGTTCATCTAGGTGCTCGTTTTGCTGTTGCAAGAGTGCATCATGTTATAAACTGCTGTTATGTGATGTTTTTATGCCACCTTTGCCATGTGATATCTTTTAGCTCGTTTGTCCGAATGATGCAAATGACATGTCCACGTGTTCGTCTTGCCATGATCTACATGTTGTATGTGATAGGTTGCATGATAGATTTATTATTGCCTTGTTATCTTTGTTGCAAAGTGCCATGTGGCTGTGATGTCGTTTCACTTGTTATGAAATGCCATCTTGTTGAGCTCGTTGCAATCGTTGTGTTTACCTCAATGAAGCATGCTTGTGTGTTTCGGGATCACCTTCATGTGTACTTTGATGAGGTGCTTACCTCTTGCCATGTTTAGTTTCGAGGTGACTTAAACATGCTCTTTTAGATGCCATGATGAAATTGCTGTTTTAGGACTTAGTGGTTTTTCACTAAGTCTGAAATCTGTAACGTTCCGATGCCATGTTCGTGTGATGTTCTAGGACAAAGCATGATAGTTTTGGAGTGGATCTTGATTGTTCCTTGTAGTATATATTGTTGTCTTTCCATTCATGTCCTCACATGTCTATTCAAGTGGCTGTAGCATGTTTATCTTTTGCTCCAAAGTTTCAATAAAATTCTGCTGCCAGAATTTTATTGTCAAGTTCAATATGTCCAAGATCATTGCTATTGATCCGTGGCTCCGTTGGGGTGCACCTTTGGACTTAGTTGCTGTAGTATATGTCTAGTTTGTGTTCATGTCCTTTGCCATGATATTTGAGTGCTGTAGCTTAATTATTTTGTGCTCCGAAGTTGCTATGTTGCTATAATTTTCAGCTTTCGCTCATTTCTTGTTTCGGGCATAACTTTTAGCCCGTAACTCCGATTTCAGCGAATCTTACATGAAACTTGATTGTTTTTCCGTGTAGATTCACAATATCAGGTTGTTATCATGTTTTGAGGTGTTTTGCTTGAGTGCTATTTTCCGTGCTCCATGTGCATCCTTAGTGCATCCATCATGCATTCATCTTTTTCGAGTGCGCATTGCATCTTGTTGATTGGTGCTTGGTGTGTTTGTTTTGTTTAGAGCCGGAAGCAGAGTCTGAGTTCGAGTACGAGCACGAGGTTACCAACGAGGTTGAGCACGAGGACCCTTCTTACGATCCGAACGACTTCTCTTCAGGCAAGATGAACGAACCCCGATAACATTACTATCTTTGCCTATTGCTAGTAGTCTCGATCTATAGTTTTTGCCTCGATGCCCATGATCTTCTTGTCAGCCTCCTACTTGTAACCAATTGCCATGTTTAACCAACCTACCTATGCAAACCGTTGCTTGGCTAAGTACGCTTCGCTCAGCCCTTCTTATAGCATTGCTAGTTGCAGGTGAAGATCGAAGATGCTTGCTTCATGTTGAAGTTTGGTTGGGTTTTATCACACTATATAAATGCTTAAAATGAAATCATCTATGTATTGGCAAGGGTGGAAGGCTAAGCCTTTTGCTTGGTGATTTGTTCCACTCATGCCGTTAGGAACCGTATAAACCGGCGTTATGTTCCTTGATTATGCGTTCCTAACACGGTTGGGGTGTATGGGACCCCCTCGATAAACCGCTAAGTGCTAAGTCTTTTCCAGCAAGTCCCAACATTGGTACTATTTGCCTAATAACAAACTAAACTTGCATAGGGAGTAATTAACCCTCTTTCTTAATTCTACAACCGCGGTCCAGTGCTCCACATGAGTGTTGGTCCGAAACGAGCGGACTGCGGGGCCGCCTCGGGGCAACCTGAGGTATCTGGCATACACCTGTAGGACGTCTCATCCGGTCGTGTCCTGAGACTTAGATACGCGCGGCTACTATCAGGGTGTCGACACGCCGGGAGGATTTGCTGGATTAGCCTTACCTTAGTTCGGTATATCTTGAGCACGGGATTCCGAGGATACTCGGGTCTTCCCACTTTGGAGTTGCGACTCCGCGGATCGTGGGCTTGTAATGGGTCAAGTTGGAACACCCCTGCAGGGTTTGAACTTTCGAAAGCCGTGCCCGCGGTTATGTGGCAGATGGGAGCTTGTTAATATCCGGTTGTAGATAACTTGACACAATGTTACTAATACACTACCAGCGTGTGTTCCGTGACCGTCAATTTCCGAATAGGGATTCGGGAGTTGAACATGGAGGGGTTATGTTTGTGGAGCTTGTAGCTAGGATCACTTCGTGATCACTTCTCGCCGAGGCTTTCTCTTCTCGCTCTCACTCTCGTAAGCTAGTTGCTAGTTGCTGCTGCAGACTTATTCTTTTCTTCAGCCTTATCCTCACCCAAAGGCTTAAATAGTCTTGTTACCCGGAGACGGGATTGCTGAGTCCTCTGTGGCTCACAGTTACTTCACACACCAGATGCAGGTCCAGCTGTGAGCTATCCAGGTGATGGCACCGAGCTGGATTGGGAGTACGACGAGGAGCGTAGTCGGTACTATGTGCAATACCCGGATGATCAGTAGTGGAGACTCTTACTAGGATTCGATCCGCCTGTGGTTTATTTATCTGAGTTTGGTATCTTGACATTTGGATTTTGCCCTTAGAGGGTTGTGATGTTCTTAATGTATGATGATTGAGACTTGAATTGTAATTCTGTGATGTGGCGAGTGTAAGCCAACTATTTTCTGTTTACAATCCCCTCTTTTACATGAGATGTGCAAAGATTACCGAACTTGAGATCATTCTAGGATGGATTTATGCCTTTAAGTCGTGCCTCGACACGTAGGAGGTATAACTCCATCCTGGGCATTACAAGTTGGTATTCAGAGCCTTCTCCGACCTAGGAGCCCCCACTGTTTGATCGAATCGTTGACGGTCGAGTCTAGGCACACACTAAAGACTTTTTGAGTCCTATATTATATCGGAGAGTAGGATTTCTTTGCTTCTCATCCCCTTTCTCTCTGGTGAGGACTCCTGACGACTACTCTTGTCTCTCCTTTCTTCAAAAATTGCACAAATTTTTTTTTAGGAATCCCGCGAGTATTCTGGGATTGTTTCGATGTTCTTGTGACAAGGATATTGTTCTCGATGCCTCCTGTTACCAAGGAGTTCAGCTTCGGGGTATTGTTGTCACAAGCATATCGCGGCAGTACTAAATACTTAAGACGGACGACATCGAAAATCTCCCCTATGCGGCCAGTGGCAAGATAACCCCGACATCACCCAGTACTGGGGAGGTAGTTCGGGAGTATTGCCATAGCTTGTTATAGTGGATGCTTTTCGAAGGTCCGAGGTACACAGTTTCCGAGAAAGACTGGTTATGTGTTGAAGGATGGATACACCTGGATGTAGGTTTAGAGTTGATTGCGCGGTGCTTCCCGTGTATCCCCAACACCTGATTGCATAACTGGAATCTTTCGGAAATCTATAGGTGGGTTTTATCCAGTAGATCGTAGGCATTCTTCCAACGAATGCAGGTTAGTGAGTTCGGGGTTCGACATTGAGTGAAGGGGTTATATGACCGATGTTACTATCAGGAGTTGCATCTTAAAGGGTCCTTGGCTATGCTGATCCGGGGATTGCAAAACCTTTTCGTAACGCGTTCATATGCTTTCAGCACAAAAATGTTAGAACGAAACTCCTCTCTTGTGTTTGTTCCGTCCGTACCTTGTTGTTTTCTTATTTTACCTTTTGATCCCTATGTGGCTTCTCGTGAAGATTGATGTTATCATTTAACTGAGAATTTCATTCGTTCCTCTTGTTCGAATGATTTCATTCGTTCTTATTGTTCGAATGATTATTGTGAAGACTTGATGCAATTCATGCCATTGATTCAGCTTATTCCTTTTGTCAATCAATTGCTGATTCGTGGTCATCTCTTACAGGATGGCTCCGAAAAAGGTTCCCAACGCTAACCCAGAGGTGGAAGAGGTCCCAGATCATCCTCCTTCCCCTCCTCCTCCGCCTGAGGCTTGGAGAGCGATTATGCAGACTACAGCTCAGAACACCCAGTTGATGATGCAGATGATGCAGCAGATGCAAGCTATGCAAGCTAATCAGGGTGTTCCAGGGAACCAAGGCAACTTCTTCAACCAGCCGCACCATGCTACTCTTAACCAGTTCTTGGCCAACAATCCTAAAGCTTTCAGTTACTGTGTCGACCCTCTTGATGCTGAGGATTGGTTGACCGACATAAAGAAGCATTTTGAGTGCAGTAACGTGAAGGAAGATGATTATGTGAAGTTTGCAGCCTTCCAACTGAAAGATCAAGCAGCTGACTCGTGGCAGCAGTACAAAGACTCCAGGCCGGGTCAAGTGATCTCTTGGGAGAATTTCTGCAAGGATTTCCGCTTGCACCACATTCCTACAAGTGTCATCGAGGGCATGCGTGAGCAATTCCGCAACCTGAAGCAGGGCTCCATGACAGTCTATCAGTATAATGTCAAGTTCCAAAACCTCGCTCGCTATGCTAAGCAAGACATTCCTGATGCCAAGAGCAAAATCTATCAGTTCCGTGGAGGTCTCAAAGATGAACTTCAGCTTGCTCTCACTTTGTTCGAGCCCGATGAATTCGACAAGTTCTATAACATGGCTTTGAAACAAGAAGCAGCTCAGCTTAAGATGGAGGCTTCTAAGAAGAGAATTCGAGATGCCGTTCACTCTTCATCATCGTCTCAGTTGGTCTCGAAGCATCAGAAATTCTGGCTTCCTCCTCCTCCAGTGATTCGAGCTCCATTCAACAACTCCAACAACTCCAACAACAAGAACTCTAGTGGTCGTGGTTTCTCCCACCCACCCAACCCGAGCAACCAGTTGAAGAAGCAGTTTCAGTCTCAAAGCTCCAAGTCAAGTGGCTCTCATTTCCGTCCTCTCTCTAAAGTGGTGTGCAACAAGTGTGGCCAGAAGGGTCATTATGCCAACAGATGTCCGAATCCGAAGCGTCTTCCTCCTCCTCCACCTGTGAGTTAAGCTATTGTCAGGCATGATCCAAAGGCAGCAAGGGTCAATCTGATGAATGCAGCGCAAGCGGAGAATTCTTCTGATGTCATTTTGGGTAACCTTCCAGTGAACTCTTTTCCAGCTAAAGTGTTATTTGATTCGGGTGCTTCACATTCTTTCATGTCATTCCCATTTGCATCCAAGTATAATGTGGGCACCATGGCCTTGCCAAAGGAGTTGCAAGTGATTTCTCCGGGCAGATGCATGATTTCTAGATTATATGCTTCGGATGTTTCTATTCGCATGGGTGATTATCGATTTTTGGCTTCTCCGGTGGTTCTTGGTAATTCTGACATCGACCTCATCCTCGGAATGGATTGGCTTTCTCAGCACGATGCTCATATTGATTGTGCTCAGAAGGAAGTCAAGATGACTCATTCTGATGAAGATGTGATTATCTTCGCCTCCAGGGATAATACTATCCGGCTTTTCTCTCTCAATGATAAGGGCGAAATTAATGCCATATCTCAAATTCCGGTGGTGAACGAATATCAAGACGTCTTTCCAGAAGAACTTCCAGGCATGCCTCCACACCGTCAGGTGGAGTTTGTCATTGAACTCGAGCCGGGCACTGAGCCTGCATGCCGGCGTCCGTACAAGCTCTCTCCGGAAGAATTGAAGGAATTGAAGAAACAGTTGGATGAACAGGAGCGTATGGGTATCATCCGGCCTAGTACATCTCCGTGGGGCTGTGGTGTCTTATTTGTCAAGAAGAAAGATGGCACGGAGCGTCTCTGTGTTGACTACCGTCCATTGAACAAGAAGACGATTAAGAACAAGTATCCGCTCCCCAACATCAATGAACTCTTCGAGCAGCTCAAAGGAGCTAAAGTGTTCTCTAAGCTTGACCTCCAAATGGGCTATCATCAAATTCGCATTCGCGAGGAAGACATTCCCAAGACGGCCTTCAGAACGAGCTACGGTTCATACGAATATACCGTCATGTCCTTCGGTCTCGCCAATGCTCCTCCTACCTTTTCGAGGATGATGCATTACATCTTCAACCCCTATACTGGCGAGTTTGTGCTTGTGTATCTGGATGATATTCTGGTGTTTTCCAAGAATGAAGAAGATCACGAAAAGCACTTACGTCTGGTTCTTGATCGACTCCGAGAGCATAAATTATATGCCAAGTTCTCAAAGTGCGAGTTTTGGCTCGATAAGGTTTTGTACCTGGGCCACATCATCTCAGCTGACGGTATTGCGGTTAATCCCGAGAAAGTTGAAGCAATTGTCAACTGGGAAGCTCCTCAGAACGTCAAGCAGCTCCGCAGTTTTCTGGGTCTTGCCAGCTATTGCAGAAGGTTTGTTGAGAACTTCTCCAAGATTGCCAAGCCTCTTTCCAACCTGCTTCAGAAGAATGTCAAATACTTTCGGTCTCCAGAGTGTGAAGTGGCATTCAAAACTCTCAAAGAAAAGCTTGTCTCTGCTCCAGTTCTGACTCCTCCAGATGAATCCAAGCCCTATGAAGTATTCTGCGATGCTTCTCTTCAAGGTCTTGGTGGTGTGCTTATGCAAGATAAGAGAATTGTGGCATATACTTCTCGGCAGCTAAAGCCAAGTGAGAAGAACTATCCCACACATGATCTCGAGCTAGCAGCTGTGGTACATGCTTTGATCACGTGGAGACATCTGTTGTTGGGCAGAAAGGTCGACATCTTCACTGATCACAAGAGCTTGAAGTACATCTTCACACAGCCGCATCTGAACCTCCGTCAGACTCGTTGGGTTGAAATGATCCAAGAGTATAATCCCAGCATTGAATACACTCCTGGCAAGGCGAATGTGATTGCAGACGCTTTGAGCAGAAAGGCATATTGCAACAGCCTTCTTATCAAGCTGTACCAACCTGAGCTTTGTGAAGCATTCAGGAAACTCAACCTCCAAGTTGTTCCGCAGGGTTTTCTTGCAAATCTCCAAATTGCTCCTACCTTGGAAGATCAAGTCCGTGAGGCCCAACTTAGTGATACCATGGTGAAGAAAGTGAAACATGGGATTGCAAAGGGCACTCCAAAATACAAGTGCTTCCGTGTTGATGAGAGAGATACCTTGTTCTTCGAGGACAGACTCGTTGTTCCCAAAGGTGATCTCAGGAAGCTCATAATGGAAGAAGCTCATGATTCTCTCCTTTCCATTCATCCTGGCAGTTCCAAGATGTATCAAGATCTCAAGCAGTCTTACTGGTGGACACACATGAAAAGGGAAATTGCCCAATTCGTGAATGAATGTGATGTTTGCAGAAGAGTGAAAGCAGAACATCAACGTCCAGCCGGTCTTCTCCAACCTCTTCCTATCCCCGAGTGGAAGTTCGACCACATTGAAATGGACTTCGTCACTGGTTTTCCTAAATCCAAGCGAGGGAATGATGCTATCTTCGTGGTGATTAACAAGCTTACCAAAGTAGCTCACTTCCTGCCAATCAAGGAATCAATCAATGCAGCTCAACTTGCAGAGCTGTACACTTCCAGAATTGTGTCCCTACATGGCATTCCATAAGTGATATCCTCAGACCGTGGAAGCTTGTTCACATCAAGGTTCTGGGACTCCTTTCAGTCCGCCATGGGCACTAAGATCAGGTTCAGCACTGCATTTCACCCTCAGACTAGTGGTCAAGTCGAGCGTGTGAATCAGATTCTAGAAGACGTGCTCCGAGCCTGTGTCATCTCCTTTGTCATGAAATGGGAAGACTGCCTTCCATTTGCCGAGTTCTCTTACAACAACAGCTTTCAAGCAAGTGCAGGCAAAGCACCGTTTGAAATTCTCTATGGCAGAAAGTGCCGTACCCCTCTCAACTGGTCTGAAACAGGCGAACGTCAACTCCTTGGCAATGACTTGATCTCAGAAGCCGAAGAAATGTGCAAAGTCATACGTGAGAATCTCAAGGCCGCTCAGTCGCGTCAGAAGAGTTACTATGACGGCAAGCATCGTGATTTGGCATTCAATATTGATGATCATGTCTATCTCCGTGTGTCTCCGATGAAAGGCACCCAAAGATTCGGTATCAAAGGAAAGCTTGCTCCTAGATACGTCGGGCCTTTCAAGATTCTTGGCAAAAGAGGCGATCTAGCCTATCAACTTGAGCTCCCTCCAAACTTCGCAAATGTTCATCATGTCTTACATGTGTCTCAACTCCGCAAATGCTTCAAGGCACCTGAGCGCATGATTCCGTTTGAAGAGATTGATCTTCAACAAGACATGTCCTACCGAGAGCATCCAGTTGCCATTCTCGAAGAAACCGAACGCAAGACCCACAACAAGTCCATCAAGTTTCTGAAAGTCAAGTGGTCACATCACACCGACCGAGAGGCTACCTGGGAACGAGAAGATCATCTTCGTTCCGAGTACCCTTCCTTTTTCCAGTCCTAGATCTCGGGACGAGATCTTTTTGTAGTAAAGGAGAGTTTGTAATCCCCCGGATGTAATACTTTCCCTTTTGGGTATATAATATATCTCCGGCTTCATCTATTTCCATTCCGGGTTCTTTGTCTTTCGGGTTTCCGTCGTTTTGTTGTGTGAGTGTGTGGCATTCATTCATATCATGAAGACATGTGCATCGCATTGCATTTGTGTTGTCGGTTGCATCCGGTTCCACGCGTTCCTTCCCGTTGTCCGTTTCGCGTTCCGGAGCTCCCTCACGTGTCCGTGACGTCCCGTAGGCCTACTTTGTTGTTCGGGCGTGTAACGTTTCCGGTGTGCCGCGAGGTTGTTGTGTGTGTTGTTGTTTTGTTGTGTGCAACCCGCCTCTCAAATCTCGTCGCGTTTGGACTCCGTTGGCTTTTCCATCCGTTGTTCGTGTGGGTCCAAAGTGCCTTCACTTTGTGTCCCGGAAACACCCCTACACCATTCCTCTATCTTCTCCTAGGCCCTTCTAGACTACCCCCGCGATCGGATCCGTCGGATCGCGATCGGAGGGCTCCTAGCACCCCTAAATTCCCCCCTAACCCTAAAAACTGCTATATATTAGACCCTAGTCTAATTTTGGCATCTCTTCTCCTTCCTCCTCCCTTCCTTAAAAAAATTCAGATCCACCAACCCCCTCTTCCACTTGGCAAGTCCCCTCCTGGGAACTAGCCACCCCGGCCCAATCTCCCTCGAGCCGCCGGGCGGCGTCCTTTCCGCTCGAGCGACCAAGTCACCGAAGTCAACGCGCGTCGCCCCCAGCGACCGCATCGGCCGCTCCTTCGCGCCTCTAGGCCACTCCGCCCGACCGAACCGAGCCGCTGGCCTCGCCCGGTCCCCACTTCGTCGCTGTCTCCTTCGAGGCCCGAAGGCCCACCTCCCGCTTCGCCAGGCCCAGGGGACCACTTCCCCGATGCCTCGACCGCCCTCCCGCCTGGAGCGCGCTGGGCCTCCTCGCCTCTCCGCCGTGCCGCACCTGGGCCATCCGCCGCCCCGCGCCAGGCCTCAGCCGCCCCTTCGGCCACCGGGTGGGCCGCAGCTCCCCTGGCCGGCCCGACTCGCGGCAACCGGGCCGCCCAGCCGCCGGACCCCCCAGTTCCGCTCCGGCCCAAGTCAGATCTGCCTGAGGTTGCCCCTTTTTCACTAAGTCCCAGTTATTTTTTTCGATCTGTGATGCTATCTTTCAACTGCCATAACTTTTTGCCTATTGCTCCGATTCGCGCGTTTAATATGTCCAGACG
The DNA here is from genome assembly GCA_902687465.1 of Secale cereale. NCBI lineage: Eukaryota > Viridiplantae > Streptophyta > Magnoliopsida > Poales > Poaceae > Secale > Secale cereale. The sequence goes on along the minus strand of LR738714.1, from coordinate 508,686,157 downwards.
TTCGTGGGATCGTGCTCTACGTTTCATATGTAGTTGTCATGCATGTTGGAGTTCATCTAGGTGCTCGTTTTGCTGTTGCAAGAGTGCATCATGTTATAAACTGCTGTTATGTGATGTTTTTATGCCACCTTTGCCATGTGATATCTTTTAGCTCGTTTGTCCGAATGATGCAAATGACATGTCCACGTGTTCGTCTTGCCATGATCTACATGTTGTATGTGATAGGTTGCATGATAGATTTATTATTGCCTTGTTATCTTTGTTGCAAAGTGCCATGTGGCTGTGATGTCGTTTCACTTGTTATGAAATGCCATCTTGTTGAGCTCGTTGCAATCGTTGTGTTTACCTCAATGAAGCATGCTTGTGTGTTTCGGGATCACCTTCATGTGTACTTTGATGAGGTGCTTACCTCTTGCCATGTTTAGTTTCGAGGTGACTTAAACATGCTCTTTTAGATGCCATGATGAAATTGCTGTTTTAGGACTTAGTGGTTTTTCACTAAGTCTGAAATCTGTAACGTTCCGATGCCATGTTCGTGTGATGTTCTAGGACAAAGCATGATAGTTTTGGAGTGGATCTTGATTGTCCTTGTAGTATATATTGTTGTCTTTCCATTCATGTCCTCACATGTCTATTCAAGTGGCTGTAGCATGTTTATATTTTGCTCCAAAGTTTCAATAAAATTCTGCTGCCAGAATTTTATTGTCAAGTTCAATATGTCCAAGATCATTGCTATTGATCCGTGGCTCCGTTGGGGGTGCACCTTTGGACTTAGTTGCTGTAGTATATGTCTAGTTTGTGTTCATGTCCTTTTCCATGATATTTGAGTGCTGTAGCTTAATTATTTTGTGCTCCGAAGTTGCTATGTTGCTATAATTTTCAGCTTTCGCTCATTTCTTGTTTCGGGCATAACTTTTAGCCCGTAACTCTGATTTCAGCGAATCTTACATGAAACTTGATTGTTTTTCCGTGTAGATTCACAATATCAGGTTGTTATCATGTTTTGAGGTGTTTTGCTTGAGTGCTATTTTCCGTGCTCCATGTGCATCCTTAGTGCATCCATCATGCATTCATCTTTTTCGAGTGCGCATTGCATCTTGTTGATTGGTGCTTGGTGTGTTTGTTTTGTTTAGAGCCGGAAGCAGAGTCTGAGTTCGAGTACGAGCACGAGGTTACCAACGAGGTTGAGCACGAGGACCCTTCTTACGATCCGAACGACTTCTCTTCAGGCAAGATGAACGAACCCCGATAACATTACTATCTTTGCCTATTGCTAGTAGTCTCGATCTATAGTTTTTGCCTCGATGCCCATGATCTTCTTGTCAGCCTCCTACTTGTAACCAATTGCCATGTTTAACCAACCTACCTATGCAAACCGTTGCTTGGCTAAGTACGCTTCGCTCAGCCCTTCTTATAGCATTGCTAGTTGCAGGTGAAGATCGAAGATGCTTGCTTCATGTTGAAGTTTGGTTGGGTTTTATCACACTATATAAATGCTTAAAATGAAATCATCTATGTATTGGCAAGGGTGGAAGGCTAAGCCTTTTGCTTGGTGATTTGTTCCACTCATGCCGTTAGGAACCGTATAAACCGGCGTTATGTTCCTTGATTATGCGTTCCTAACACGGTTGGGGTGTATGGGACCCCCTCGATAAACCGCTAAGTGCTAAGTCTTTTCCAGCAAGTCCCAACATTGGTACTATTTGCCTAATAACAAACTAAACTTGCATAGGGAGTAATTAACCCTCTTTCTTAATTCTACAACCGCGGTCCAGTGCTCCACATGAGTGTTGGTCCGAAACGAGCGGACTGCGGGGCCGCCTCGGGGCAACCTGAGGTATCTGGCATACACCTGTAGGACGTCTCATCCGGTCGTGTCCTGAGACTTAGATACGCGCGGCTACTATCAGGGTGTCGACACGCCGGGAGGATTTGCTGGATTAGCCTTACCTTAGTTCGGTATATCTTGAGCACGGGATTCCGAGGATACTCGGGTCTTCCCACTTTGGAGTTGCGACTCCGCGGATCGTGGGCTTGTAATGGGTCAAGTTGGAACACCCCTGCAGGGTTTGAACTTTCGAAAGCCGTGCCCGCGGTTATGTGGCAGATGGGAGCTTGTTAATATCCGGTTGTAGATAACTTGACACAATGTTACTAATACACTACCAGCGTGTGTTCCGTGACCGTCAATTTCCGAATAGGGATTCGGGAGTTGAACATGGAGGGGTTATGTTTGTGGAGCTTGTAGCTAGGATCACTTCGTGATCACTTCTCGCCGAGGCTTTCTCTTCTCGCTCTCACTCTCGTAAGCTAGTTGCTAGTTGCTGCTGCAGACTTATTCTTTTCTTCAGCCTTATCCTCACCCAAAGGCTTAAATAGTCTTGTTACCCGGAGACGGGATTGCTGAGTCCTCTGTGGCTCACAGTTACTTCACACACCAGATGCAGGTCCAGCTGTGAGCTATCCAGGTGATGGCACCGAGCTGGATTGGGAGTACGACGAGGAGCGTAGTCGGTACTATGTGCAATACCCGGATGATCAGTAGTGGAGACTCTTACTAGGATTCGATCCGCCTGTGGTTTATTTATCTGAGTTTGGTATCTTGACATTTGGATTTTGCCCTTAGAGGGTTGTGATGTTCTTAATGTATGATGATTGAGACTTGAATTGTAATTCTGTGACGTGGCGAGTGTAAGCCAACTATTTTCTGTTTACAATCCCCTCTTTTACATGAGATGTGCAAAGATTACCGAACTTGAGATCATTCTAGGATGGATTTATGCCTTTAAGTCGTGCCTCGACACGTAGGAGGTATAACTCCATCCTGGGCATTACAAGTTGGTATTCAGAGCCTTCTCCGACCTAGGAGCCCCCACTGTTTGATCGAATCGTTGACGGTCGAGTCTAGGCACACACTAAAGACTTTTTGAGTCCTATATTATATCGGAGAGTAGGATTTCTTTGCTTCTCATCCCCTTTCTCTCTGGTGAGGACTCCTGACGACTACTCTTGTCTCTCCTTTCTTCAAAAATTGCACAAATTTTTTTTAGGAATCCCGCGAGTATTCTGGGATTGTTTCGATGTTCTTGTGACAAGGATATTGTTCTCGATGCCTCCTGTTACCGAGGAGTTGAGCTTCGGGGTATTGTTGTCACAAGCATATCGCGGCAGTACTAAATACTTAAGACGGACAACATCGAAAATCTCCCCTATGCGGCCAGTGGCAAGATAACCCCGACATCACCCAGTACTGGGGAGGTAGTTCGGGAGTATTGCCATAGCTTGTTATAGTGGATGCTTTTCGAAGGTCCGAGGTACACAGTTTCCGAGAAAGACTGGTTATGTGTTGAAGGATGGATACACCTGGATGTAGGTTTAGAGTTGATTGCGCGGTGCTTCCCGTGTATCCCCAACACCTGATTGCATAACTGGAATCTTTCGGAAATCTATAGGTGGGTTTTATCCAGTCGATCGTAGGCATTCTTCCAACGAAAGCAGGTTAGTGAGTTCGGGGTTCGACATTGAGTGAAGGGGTTATATGACCGATGTTACTATCAGGAGTTGCATCTTAAAGGGTCCTTGGCTATGCTGATCCGGGGATTGCAAAACCTTTTCGTAACGCGTTCATATGCTTTCAGCACAAAAATGTTAGAACGAAACTCCTCTCTTGTGTTTGTTCCGTCCGTACCTTGTTGTTTTCTTATTTTACCTTTTGATCCCTATGTGGCTTCTCGTGAAGATTGATGTTCTCATTTAACTGAGAATTTCATTCGTTCCTCTTGTTCGAATGATTTCATTCGTTCTTATTGTTCGAATGATTATTGTGAAGACTTGATGCAATTCATGCCATTGATTCAGCTTATTCCTTTTGTCAATCAATTGCTGATTCGTGGTCATCTCTTACAGGATGGCTCCGAAAAAGGTTCCCAACGCTAACCCAGAGGTGGAAGAGGTCCCAGATCATCCTCCTTCCCCTCCTCCTCCGCCTGAGGCTTGGAGAGCGATTATGCAGACTACAGCTCAGAACACCCAGTTGATGATGCAGATGATGCAGCAGATGCAAGCTATGCAAGCTAATCAGGGTGTTCCAGGGAACCAAGGCAACTTCTTCAACCAGCCGCACCATGCTACTCTTAACCAGTTCTTGGCCAACAATCCTAAAGGTTTCAGTTACTGTGTCGACCCTCTTGATGCTGATGATTGGTTGACCGACATAAAGAAGCATTTTGAGTGCAGTAACGTGAAGGAAGATGATTATGTGAAGTTTGCAGCCTTCCAACTGAAAGATCAAGCAGCTGACTCGTGGCAGCAGTACAAAGACTCCAGGCCGGGTCAAGTGATCTCGTGGGAGAATTTCTGCAAGGATTTCCGCTCGCACCACATTCCTACAAGTGTCATCGAGGGCATGCGTGAGCAATTCCGCAACCTGAAGCGGGGCTCCATGACAGTCTATCAGTATAATGTCAAGTTCCAAAACCTCGCTCGCTATGCTAAGCAAGACATTCCTGATGCCAAGAGCAAAATCTATCAGTTCCGTGGAGGTCTCAAAGATGAACTTCAGCTTGCTCTCACTTTGTTCGAGCCCGATGAATTCGACAAGTTCTATAACATGGCTTTGAAACAAGAAGCAGCTCAGCTTAAGATGGAGGCTTCTAAGAAGAGAATTCGAGATGCCGTTCACTCTTCATCATCGTCTCAGTTGGTCTCGAAGCATCAGAAATTCTGGCTTCCTCCTCCTCCAGTGATTCGAGCTCCATTCAACAACTCCAACAACTCCAACAACAAGAACTCTAGTGGTCGTGGTTTCTCCCATCCACCCAACCCGAGCAACCAGTCGAAGAAGCAGTTTCAGTCTCAAAGCTCCAAGTCAAGTGGCTCTCATTTCCGTCCTCTCTCTGAAGTGGTGTGCAACAAGTGTGGCCAGAAGGGTCATTATGCCAACAGATGTCCGAATCCGAAGTGTCTTCCTCCTCCTCCACCTGTGAGTTAAGCTATTGTCAGGCATGATCCAAAGGCAGCAAGGGTCAATCTGATGAATGCAGCGCAAGCGGTTTATTCTTCTGATGTCATTTTGGGTAACCTTCCAGTGAACTCTTTTCCAGCTAAAGTGTTATTTGATTCGGGTGCTTCACATTCTTTCATGTCATTCCCATTTGCATCCAAGTATAATGTGGGCACCATGGCCTTGCCAAAGGAGTTGCAAGTGATTTCTCCGGGCAGATGCATGATTTCTAGATTATATGCTCCGGATGTTTCTATTCGCATGGGTGATTATCGATTTTTGGCTTCTCCGGTGGTTCTTGGTAATTCTGACATCGACCTCATCCTCAGAATGGATTGGCTTTCTCAGCACGATGCTCATATTGATTGTGCTCAGAAGGAAGTCAAGATGACTCATTCTGATGAAGATGTGATTATCTTCGCCTCCAGGGATAATACTATCCGGCTTTTCTCTCTCAATGATAAGGGCGAAATTAATGCCATATCTCAAATTCCGGTGGTGAACGAATATCAAGACATCTTTCCAGAAGAACTTCCTGGCATGCCTCCACACCGTCAGGTGGAGTTTGTCATTGAACTCGAGCTGGGCACTGAGCCTGCATGCCGGCGTCCGTACAAGCTCTCTCCGGAAGAATTGAAGGAATTGAAGAAACAGTTGGATGAACAGGAGCGTATGGGTCTCATCCAGCCTAGTACATCTCCGTGGGGCTGTGGTGTCTTATTTGTCAAGAAGAAAGATGGCACGGAGCGTCTCTGTGTTGACTACCGGCCATTGAACAAGAAGACGATTAAGAACAAGTATCCGCTCCCCAACATCAATGAACTCTTCGAGCAGCTCAAAGGAGCTAAAGTGTTCTCTAAGCTTGACCTCCGAATGGGCTATCATCAAATTTGCATTCGCGAGGAAGACATTCCCAAGACGGCCTTCAGAACGAGCTACGGTTCATACGAATATACCGTCATGTCCTTCGGTCTCGCCAATGCTCCTCCTACCTTTTCGAGGATGATGCATTACATCTTCAACCCCTATACTGGCGAGTTTGTGCTTGTGTATCTGGATGATATTCTGGTGTTTTCCAAGAATGAAGAAGATCACGAAAAGCACTTACGTCTGGTTCTTGATCGACTCCGAGAGCATAAATTCTATGCCAAGTTCTCAAAGTGCGAGTTTTGGCTCGATAAGGTTTTGTACCTGGGCCACATCATCTCAGCTGACGGTATTGCGGTTAATCCCGAGAAAGTTGAAGCAATTGTCAACTGGGAAGCTCCTCGGAACGTCAAGCAGCTCCGCAGTTTTCTGGGTCTTGCCAGCTATTGCAGAAGGTTTGTTGAGAACTTCTCCAAGATTGCCAAGCCTCTTTCCAACCTGCTTCAGAAGAATGTCAAATACTTTCGGTCTCCAGAGTGTGAAGTGGCATTCAAAACTCTCAAAGAAAAGCTTGTCTCTGCTCCAGTTCTGACTCCTCCAGATGAATCCAAGCCCTATGAAGTATTCTGCGATGCTTCTCTTCAAGGTCTTGGTGGTGTGCTTATGCAAGATAAGAGAATTGTGGCATATACTTCTCGGCAGCTAAAGCCAAGTGAGAAGAACTATCCCACACATGATCTCGAGCTAGCAGCTGTGGTACATGCTTTGATCACGTGGAGACATCTGTTGTTGGGCAGAAAGGTCGACATCTTCACTGATCACAAGAGCTTGAAGTACATCTTCACACAGCCGCATCTGAACCTCCGTCAGACTCGTTGGGTTGAAATGATCCAAGAGTATAATCCCAGCATTGAATACACTCCTGGCAAGGCGAATGTGATTGCAGATGCTTTGAGCAGAAAGGCATATTGCAACAGCCTTCTTATCAAGCCGTACCAGCCTGAGCTTTGTGAAGCATTGAGGAAACTCAACCTCCAAGTTGTTCCGCAGGGTTTTCTTGCAAATCTCCAAATTGCTCCTACCTTGGAAGATCAAGTCCGTGAGGCCCAACTCAGTGATACCATGGTGAAGAAAGTGAAACATGGGATTGCAAAGGGCACTCCAAAATACAAGTGCTTCCGTGTTGATGAGAGAGATACCTTGTTCTTCGAGGACAGACTCGTTGTTCCCAAAGGTGATCTCAGGAAGCTCATAATGGAAGAAGCTCATGATTCTCTCCTTTCCATTCATCCTGGCAGTTCCAAGATGTATCAAGATCTCAAGCAGTCTTACTGGTGGACACGCATGAAAAGGGAAATTGCCCAATTCGTGAATGAATGTGATGTTTGCAGAAGAGTGAAAGCAGAACATCAACGTCCAGCCGGTCTTCTCCAACCTCTTCCTATCCCCGAGTGGAAGTTCGACCACATTGAAATGGACTTCGTCACTGGTTTTCCTAAATCCAAGAGAGGGAATGATGCTATCTTCGTGGTGATTGACAAGCTTACCAAAGTAGCTCACTTCCTGCCAGTCAAGGAATCAATCAATGCAGCTCAACTTGCAGAGCTGTACACTTCCAGAATTGTGTCCCTACATGGCATTCCTCAAGTGATATCCTCAGACCGTGGAAGCTTGTTCACATCAAGGTTCTGGGACTCCTTTCAGTCCGCCATGGGCACTAAGATCAGGTTCAGCACTGCATTTCACCCTCAGACTAGTGGTCAAGTCGAGCGTGTGAATCAGATTCTAGAAGACATGCTCAGAGCCTGTGTCATCTCCTTTGGCATGAAATGGGAAGACTGCCTTCCATTTGCCGAGTTCTCTTACAACAACAGCTTTCAAGCAAGTGCAGGCAAAGCACCGTTTGAAATTCTCTATGGCAGAAAGTGCCGTACCCCTCTCAACTGGTCTGAAACAGGCGAACGTCAACTCCTTGGCAATGACTTGATCTCAGAAGCCGAAGAAATGTGCAAAGTCATACGTGAGAATCTCAAGGCCACTCAGTCGCGTCAGAAGAGTTACTATGACGGCAAGCATCGTGATTTGGCATTCAACATTGATGATCATGTCTATCTCCGTGTGTCTCCGATGAAAGGCACCCAAAGATTCGGTATCAAAGGAAAGCTTGCTCCTAGATACGTCGGGCCTTTCAAGATTCTTGGCAAAAGAGGCGATCTAGCCTATCAACTTGAGCTCCCTCCAAACTTTGCAAATGTTCATGATGTCTTCCATGTGTCTCAACTTCGCAAATGCTTCAAGGCACCTGAGCGCATGATTCCGTTTGAAGAGATTGATCTTCAACAAGACCTGTCCTACCGAGAGCATCCAGTTGCCATTCTCGAAGAAACCGAACGCAAGACCCGCAACAAGTCCATCAAGTTTCTGAAAGTCAAGTGGTCACATCACACCGACTGAGAGGCTACCTGGGAACGAGAGGATCATCTTCGTTCCGAGTACCCTTCCTTTTCCCAGTCCTAGATCTCGGGACGAGATCTTTTTGTAGTAGAGGAGAGTTTGTAATGCCACGGATGTAATACTTTCCCTTTTGGGTATATAATATATCTCCGGCTTCATCTATTTCCATTCCGGGTTCTTTGTCTTTCGGGTTTTCGTCGTTTTGTTGTGTGAGTGTGTGGCATTCATTCATATCATGAAGACATGTGCATCGCATTGCATTTGTGTTGTCGGTTGCATCCGGTTCCACGCGTTCCTTCCCGTTGTCCGTTTCGCGTTCCGGAGCTCCCTCACGTGTCCGTGACGTCCCGTAGGCCTACTTTGTTGTTCGGGCGTGTAACGTTTCCGGTGTGCCGCGAGGTTGTTGTGTGTGTTGTTGTTTTGTTGTGTGCAACCCGCCTCTCAAATCTCGTCGCGTTTGGACTCCGTTGGCTTTTACATCCGTTGTTCGTGTGGGTCCAAAGTGCCTTCACTTTGTGTCCCGGAAACACCCCTACACCAGTCCTCTATCTTCTCCTAGGCCCTTCTAGACTACCCCCGCGATCGGATCCGTCGGATCGCGATCGGAGGGCTCCTAGCACCCCTAAATTCCCCCCTAACCCTAAAAACTGCTATATATTAGACCCTAGTCTAATTTTGGCATCTCTTCTCCTTCCTCCTCCCTTCCCTAAAAAAATTCAGATCCACCAACCCCCTCTTCCACTTGGCAAGTCCACTCCTGGGAACCAGCCACCCCGGCCCAATCTCCCTCGAACCGCCGGGCGGCGTCCTTTCCGCTCGAGCGACCAAGTCGCCGAAGTCAACGCGCGTCGCCCCCAGCGACCGCATCGGCCGCTCCTTCGCGCCTCCAGGCCACTCCGCCCGACCGAACCGAGCCGCTGGCCTCGCCCGGTCCCCACTTCGTCGCTGTCTCCTTCGAGGCCCGAAGGCCCACCTCCCGCTTCGCCAGGCCCAGGGGACCACTTCCCCGACGCCTCGACCGCCCTCCCGCCTGGAGCACGCTGGGCCTCCTCGCCTCTCCGCCGCCCCGCGCCAGGCCTCAGCCGCCCCTTCGGCCACCGGGTGGGCCGCAGCTCCCCAGGCCGGCCCAACTCGCGGCAACCGGGCCGCCAGCCGCCGGACCCCCCAGTTCCGCTCCGGCCCAAGTTAGATCTGCCTGAGGTTGCCCCTTTTTCACTAAGTCCCAGTTATTTTTTTCGATCTGTGATGCTATCTTTCAACTGCCATAACTTTTTGCCCATTGCTCCGATTCGCGCATTTAATATGTCCAGACGTTCGTGGGATCGTGCTCTACGTTTCATATGTAGTTGTCATGCATGTTGGAGTTCATCTAGGTGCTCGTTTTGCTGTTGCAAGAGTGCATCATGTTATAAACTGCTGTTATGTGATGTTTTTATGCCACCTTTGCCATTTGATATCTTTTAGCTCGTTTGTCCGAATGATGCAAATGACATGTCCACGTGTTCGTCTTGCGATGATCTACATGTTGTATGTGATAGGTTGCATGATAGATTTATTATTGCCTTGTTATCTTCGTTGCAAAGTGCCATGTGGCTGTGATGTCGTTTCACTTGTTATGAAATGCCATCTTGTTGAGCTCGTTGCAATCGTTGTGTTTACCTCAATGAAGCATGCTTGTGTGTTTCGGATCACCTTCATGTGTACTTTGATGAGGTGCTTACCTCTTGCCATGTTTAGTTTCGAGGTGACTTAAACATGCTCTTTTAGATGCCATGATGAAATTGCTGTTTTAGGACTTAGTGGTTTTTCACTAAGTCTGAAATCTGTAACGTTCCGATGCCATGTTCGTGTGATGTTCTAGGACAAAGCATGATAGTTTTGGAGTGGATCTTGATTGTTCCTTGTAGTATATATTGTTGTCTTTCCATTCATGTCCTCACATGTCTATTCAAGTGGCTGTAGCATGTTTATCTTTTGCTCCAAAGTTTCAATAAAATTCTGCTGCCAGAATTTTATTGTCAAGTTCAATATGTCCAAGATCATTGCTATTGATCCGTGGCTCCGTTGGGGGTGCACCTTTGGACTTAGTTGCTGTTGTATATGTCTAGTTTGTGTTCATGTCCTTTGCCATGATATTTGAGTGCTGTAGCTTAATTATTTTGTGCTCCGAAGTTGCTATGTTGCTGTAATTTTCAGCTTTCGCTCATTTCTTGTTTCGGGCATAACTTTTAGCCCGTAACTCCGATTTCAGCGAATCTTACATGAAACTTGATTATTTTTCCGTGTAGATTCACAATATCAGGTTGTTATCATGTTTTGAGGTGTTTTGATTGAGTGCTATTTTCCGTGCTCCATGTGCATCCTTAATGCATCCATCATGCATTCATCTTTTTCGAGTGCGCATTGCATCTTGTTGATTGGTGCTTGGTGTGTTTGTTTTGTTTAGAGCCGGAAGCAGAGTCTGAGTTCAAGTACGAGCACGAGGTTACCAACGAGGTTGAGCACGAGGACCCTTCTTACGATCCGAACGACTTCTCTTCAGGCAAGATGAACGAACCCCGATAACATTACTATCTTTGCCTATTGCTAGTAGTCTCGATCTATAGTTTTTGCCTCGATGCCAATGATCTTCTTGTCAGTCTCCTACTTGTAACCAATTGCCATGTTTAACCAACCTACCTATGCAAACCGTTGCTTGGCTAAGTACGCTTCGCTCAGCCCTTCTTATAGCATTGCTAGTTGCAGGTGAAGATCGAAGATGCTTGCTTCATGTTGAAGTTTGGTTGGGTTTTATCACACTATATAAATGCTTAAAATGAAATCATCTATATATTGGCAAGGGTGGAAGGCTAAGCCTTTTGCTTGGTGATTTGTTCCACTCATGCCGTTAGGAACCGTATAAACCGGTGTTATGTTCCTTGATTATGCGTTCCTAACACGGTTGGGGTGTATGGGACCCCCTCGATAAACCGCTAAGTGCTAAGTCTTTTCCAGCAAGTCCCAACATTGGTACTATTTGCCTAATAACAAACTAAACTTGCATAGGGAGTAATTAACCCTCTTTCTTAATTCTACAACCCCGGGCCAGTGCTCCACATGAGTGTTGGTCCGAAACGAGCGGACTGCGGGGCCGCCTCGGGGCAACCTGAGGTATCTGGCATACACCTGTAGGATGTCTCATCCGGTCGTGTCCTGAGACTTAGATACGCGCGGCTACTATCAGGGTGTCGACACGCCGGGAGGATTTGCTGGATTAGCCTTACCATAGTTCGGTATATCTTGAGCACGGGATTCCGTGGATACTCGGGTCTTCCCACTTTGGAGTTGCGACTCCGCGGATCGTGGGCTTGTAATGGGTCAAGTTGGAACACCCCTGCAGGGTTTGAACTTTCGAAAGCCGTGCCCGCGGTTATGTGGCAGATGGGAGCTTGTTAATATCCGGTTGTAGATAACTTGACACAATGTTACTAATACACTACCAGCGTGTGTTCCGTGACCGTCAATTTCCGAATAGGGATTCGGGAGTTGAACACGGAGGGGTCATGTTTGTGGATCTTGTAGCTATGATCACTTCGTGATCACTTCTCGCCGAGGCTTTCTCTTCTCGCTCTCACTCTCGTAAGCTAGTTGCTAGTTGCTGCTGCAGACTTATTCTTTTCTTCAGCCTTATCCTCACCCAAAGGCTTAAATAGTCTTGTTACTCGGAGACGGGATTGCTGAGTCCTCTGTGGCTCACAGTTACTTCACACACCAGATGCAGGTCCAGCTGTGAGCTATCCAGGTGATGGCACCGAGCTGGATTGGGAGTACGACGAGGAGCGTAGTCGGTACTATGTGCGATACCCGGATGATCAGTAGTGGAGACTCTTACTAGGATTCGATCCGCCTGTGGTTTATTTATCTGAGTTTGGTATCTTGACATTTGGATTTTGCCCTTAGAGGGTTGTGATGTTCTTAATGTATGATGATTGAGACTTGAATTGTAATTCTGTGACGTGGCGAGTGTAAGCCAACTATTTTCTGTTTACAATCCCCTCTTTTACATGAGATGTGCAAAGATTACCGAACTTGAGATCATTCTAGGATGGATTTCTGCCTTTAAGTCGTGCCTCGACACGTAGGAGGTATAACTCCATCCTGGGCATTACAAGTTGACATAAAAGTTCCTCCCGCGGCCGAATCTAACAAGTTCCGCGAGGTAAAGTTCAAGCCTGCATAAAAAGTTTGGATAACCATCCAAGTAGTCAAACCATGAGTAGGGCAGTTCTTGATAAGAGATTTCATACGTTCCCAAGCTTGGGCAATGTGTTCATTATCCAATTGTTTAAAATTCATTATGTTACTTCTAAGTTGGATAATTTTAGCAGGTGGATAGTATTTTCTGATAAAAGCATCTTTGCACTTGTCCCATGAATCTATGCTATTTCTAGGCAAAGACTGAAACCAAATTTTAGCTCCTCCTCTCAAGGAGAAAGGAAAAAGCTTAAACTTAACAATATTACCATCTATTTCGTGGTACTTTTGCATATCACAAAGTTCAACAAAGTTGTTTAAGTGTAAAGCAGCATCATCTCCAGCACCGGAGAATTGATCTTTCATGACTAAGTTCAGTAAAGCAGGTTTAATTTCATATGAAGGTGCTGAAGTGGCAGGTGTAGTGATAGGTGTGCTGATAAAGTCATCGTTGTTGTGACTAGTGAAGTCACACAACTTGGTGTTCTCGGTGGAACCCATAGTAGCAAGCAAGCAAGATAACTATTTTTTGTGATTTTCGATAAAAGGTACTAAAGCAAAAACTGAAAGGTAAACTAACAAGACTAAAAAGCAAAGGTAAAAGATAGCATGCAACTCCCTATCCTGAAGAGTGGAGTCCCCGGCAATGGCGCCAGAAAAACTCCTTGATGGGCCTCTAACCCCTCGTTGGTTACCCCAAGTGGAAGGTGTGAGATGCAGTGTTGTGGAAGTTTTTCCCTTAGCAAAGATGCCAAGGATCGAATCCCCAGAGACTCCTAGGTTCAACAAGTAGGTGTCAACTGCTAACGGCGCCAGATATTAGCAATCAACGTGGACCTGCACACAGATACAAATAACTTTGCTCCCAACGAGTACAGAGAGGTTGTCAATCCCTCCGGCCTTGTAGTTCACAAAGGATTAAACGCAAATGATAGTAGTGATAGATAATGTTTGCAATAGTAAGTAAAAGCGAAAAGTAAATAGCGGATGTGATCAATGATGGTAATATGGACCGGAGTCTCATGATGTTCACTAGTGTTGTCTCTCTCCCAAAAGACGATAAAACAACTATGTGAGGTAAACGAATTACAGCTGGGCAATTGACAGGACCACGAACGCAAACCAATGCTGACTACATTGCAAGAAAGGTTGAGGTTCAAAGCATGGGCGGTACGCCAAAGTAAGTAGACCGAAATCCATCAATATCTACTACTAATCATCCACCTTGAGATATCTATCCAGAACATCTCGCTGGTATTAAGTTGCGAGCCCCACCCATAGTGTAAACTCAAAGCAACAGACAACTGCATTAAAAGAACTTTGCGTAAAGTAAACAATCCTTGCACCCGCGGGCACAAGCACCGTTGTTTCCCCCCTTGTGGCAACAGCACATCCCCTAGACTCATGTTTCTGTCACTCAAGCTAGTCATCGAGGGGCATGAACCCACAATCGAGTGTAACGTTCCCTCTTGGAGTCACTACCTATTACTTCGCCAAAGCAATAAATAACAACGGAGAACATGCAAGAATTACTTATGAACATAAATATAAAAGAGGTAGATCAAATATATTACTCAATCACAATCTGAACATAATCTCATAATCCATCGGATCCCAGCAAACTCATCATAGCAACAGCATAAGGATTACATATGTGCCTCGATCATGTAGGGCAGCTCACGAGGACTAATTAGTGAAGCACAAGAACGGGAGGATAACATCACATAGCTACTGGTCATGGACTCATGGTCCAAGGGAGACTACTCACAACTCATCCGGGAGGCGTCCATGGTAGTGGAGAGGCTCCCGATGGTGATCCTCCCCTCCGGCAGGGTGCCGGGAAGAGTTCTCCTGGTGCTCCCGATCTTGGAAGCGACGGCGGAACAGAGATGAGATCGCGAAAAAGAGTTCCCGTCCCGAGGGTTTCGAAGGACGCTCTAAAAATATGCCAAAGGGGGGCACCAGACGGGGCTCGGGGGGCCCAGGCGCCCCCCCGGCGCGGCCCGGGGGGGGGGCGCCACCAGGGCGCCTGGGGCCCTGGTGCCCCCCTCCCCCCCGGCTGTACTTCGGGCGCAAGGTAGGTTCTGGAACGCTGATTTTTTATATATATTTTTTTGGATTTTTCCTGGCAGTTCTCGTAACGTGAAAACCTGAAATACAAAAACAGCCGAAAACAGAAACTGGCACTGGGGTGCACTGGATTAGTAGGTTAGTCCAAATATGAACAAAAGTGTATGGAAGTGTATAAATATCATAGCAATATCACCCAAAAGTGGCATGGAGCAAGCAGAAATTATAGATACGTTTTGGACGTATCAAATATGTAATAGAAGGTTATAGCCCACGGAGGCTCAGGGCCCATGTGTAAAGCCCATGGTTTGTAAACCGACATGTTATGTAATTTGGAATGTAAGATAGAAAGAGTAGAGACCGAGGAGGACACGTTTATGAGCCGGCCTCGGGACTCTGTAAACCAGACCGGGCGTCGCCTCCTATATAAAGGGACGACCCGGCTACGGTCCAGGACAAGAAACAACAGCTCGAGACACAGGCAAAGCAGATTTGCTCACTCGTCATCGAAGCCCAAGCAATACCACACCAAACTAGACGTAGGCTTTTACCTTCCTCGAAGGGGCCGAACTAGTATAAACTCCCTGTGTCCTTCGTCCTCTTTAACCCCTTTAAGCTAACCCGGGCGATGGCCTCACGACTAAGTCCTTTCACCAGGACATCTGCCGTGCTAAATCCACGACAGGCGCCGAGCGGACTCGCACTGAGTGGAGGCAGAGGGAAGGATTGGAGGACCTAAGGCGAGGGGGGAGGGGATCTAGCTCTCTCCCTCTCCCTCTCCCTCTCTGACGCAATGACCCTCTTATACTGCCGGCCTCTCCGCCTGCCGATCATGCCGTTGGATTACGGTCCCATAAATCTCCTCTAATCTCGTTGGTGGAGATCCAGCGATACGTGGCAGAAAGTGGGGCGAAAATCGTGGCATCACGCCCCACTTACCCCCTCTCACCGCGTCGCAACCGTTCGCGCGCACATCGCCGATTTAGATCCCGCAAATTTTGGGATCAGACAATTCGATTGCTCGCCCTTTAAAATCCTTCCAAAAACGCTTAGGGTCTGGTCTGCTACCCGACACGCGAAGACACCTTTCACTCGGAAAGAGACACCCCTCGTCTGGCTCCAGTCTGCAGCGCAAATCTCTCTCAGGAGTTGCATTATCCGCAATCTGTCAAGGAGTCTTGCGAAGACAAGGTCGTCGAACGACCAACGGGAGCCCTTGAGTGCCTATGTAGCACTCCACTCGCTTGGGGTTTCATTCCGACACGGCCTGACTAACCTCGACCGATTCGGAGGCTAATGATGGGGACATATACTATGGGTAGGGTAATAGGCGTGACCAACAAACCCTACCATAAAGCATCATATACCTTGCACTAGGCCCCAAGCCCGGACTAGCATTCAAATGCACTGCAACCTGTCGATCACTCGGAAGTCACCGACCACTAGGAAGGTGTTGTGGAACGTAGTATTTTAAAAAATTTCCTACGATCACGCAAGATCTATCTACTAGATGCATAGCAACGAGAGGGGAGAGTGTGTCTACGTACCCTCGTAGACCGAAAGCGGAAGCGTTTATCAACGCGGTTGATGTAGTCGTGCACCTTCACGACCCGTCCCGATCTAGTACCGAACGTACGGCACCTCCGTGTTCAGCACACGTTCAGCTCGATGACGTCCTCGCCTTCTTGATCCAGCAAGATGGGCGAAGTAGTAGATGAGTTACGGCAGCACGACGGCGTGGTGACGGTTGTTGATGAAGAACAATCTCTGCAGGGCTTCGCCAAGCACTACAGAAACTAGACGGAGGATAAACTAGAGGGTCGGGGTAGCCGGCACACGGCTTGGTGTATCTTGATGTGTCTTGGGTGCTAGCCCTACCCCTCTATTTATATGTTGAGCCTTGGGGTCGAAACTTGGAGTAAAAGCCTTCACAAAGTCGGTTTCACCCGAAAGGCAAGAGTCCTTCTCGGACTCCAGGGCCAGACGCCAGGGTTCCCGGCGTCTGGACCCAGACGCCAGGGACCCTGGCGTCTGGCCCATGGACTCCGCAAAACTTCCTTTTGCGCTTTCCAAAAACCTTGTGTGCTTTCCCTTTTGGCTCAAATAACGTGTTCTCGTACCCAAACACTTCGGGAAACATCCGGATCCCCTTCCGGTGAATTCCGGAACCCTTCCGGAGGTCAAACACTATTATCCCATATATTAATCTTTATCTCCGGACCATTCTGGAGTTCCTCGTCATGTCCGTGATCACATCAGGGACTCCGAATAACATTCGGTCACCAACATACATAACTCATTAAATACTATATCGTCAACGAACGTTTAAGCGTGCGGACCCTACGGGTTCGAGAACTATGTAGACATGACCGAGACATCTCTCCGGTCAATAACCAATAGCGGAACCTGGATGCCCATATTGGCTCCTACATATTCTACGAAGATCTTTATCGGTCGAACCGCATAACAACATACGTTGTTCCTTTTGTCATCGGTATGTTACTTGCCCGAGATTTCGATCGTCGGTATCTCTATACCTAGTTCAATCTCGTTACCGGCAAGTCTCTTTACTCGTTCCGTAACACATCATCTCGTGACTAACTCATTAGTCTTTTGCTTGCAAGGCTTATTATGATGTGTGTTACCGAGAGGGCCCAGAGATACCTCTCCGACACTCGGAGTGACAAATCCTAATCTTGATCTATGCCAACACCACGAATACTTTTGAAGACACCTGTAGAGCATCTTTATGATCACCCAGTTACGTTGTGACGTTTGATAGCACACAAGGTGTTCCTACGGTATTCGGGAGTTGCATAATCTCATAGTCATAGGAACATGTATAAGTCATGAAGAAAGCAATAGCAGTAAAACTAAACGATCATAGTGCTATGCTAACGGATGGGTCTAGTCCATCACATCATTCTCCTAATGATGTGATCCCTTTGATCAAATGACAACTCATGTCTATGGTTAGGAAACATAACCATCTTTGATCAATGAGCTAGTCTAGTAGAGGCATACTAGGGACACTCTGTTTTGTCTATGTATTCACACATGTACTAAGTTTCCGGTTAATACAATTCTAGCATGAATAATAAACATTTATCATGATATAAGGAAATATAAATAACAACTTTATTATTGCCTCTAGGGCATATTTCCTTCAGTCTCCCACTTGCACTAGAGTTAATAATCTAGCTCACATCGCCATGTGATTTAATACCGATAGTTCACATCGTTATGTGAATAACACCCATAGTTCACATCACCATGTGACCAACACCCAAAGGGTTTACTAGAGTCAATAATCTAGTTCACATCGCTATGTGATTAATACCCAAGAGTAATAAGGTGTGATCATGTTTTGCTTGTGAGAGAAGTTTAGTCAATGGGTCTGTCACATTCAGATCCGTATGTATTTCGCAAATTTCTATGTCTACAATGCTCTGCATGGAGCTACTCTAGCTAATTGCTCCCACTTTCAATACGCATCCAGATTGATACTTAGAGTCATCTGGATTTAGTGTCAAAGCTTGCATCGGCGTAACCCTTTACGACGAACTGTTTATCACCTCCATAATCGAGAAATATTTCCTTTAGTCATCCAATTACTAAGGATAATTTTGACCGCTGTACAGTGATCTACTCCTAGATCACTATTGTACCTCCTTGCCAAACTCATGGCAAGGTACACAACAGGTTTGGTATACAGCATGGTATACTTTATAGAACCTATGGCTGAGGCATAGGGAATGACTTTCATTCTCTCTATATTTTTCTGCCGTGGTCTGGCTTTGAGTCTTACTCAACTTCACACCTTACAAGTCAGGCAAGAACTCCTTCTTTGACTGATCCATTTTGAACTACTTCAAAATCTTATCAAGGTATGTACTCATCGAAAGTCTTATCAAGCGTCTTGATCTATCTCTATAGATCTTGATGCCCAATACGTAAGCAGCTTCATCGAGGTCTTTCATTGAAAAACTCTTATTCAAGTATCCTTTTATGCTATCCAGAAATTCTATATCATTTCCAATCAATAATATGTCATCCACATATAATATTAGAAATGCTACAGAGCTCCCACTCACTTTCTTGTAAATACAGGCTTCTCCAAAAGTCTGTATAAAACCATATGCTTTGATCACCTCATCAAAGTGTATATTCCAACTCCGAGATGCTTGCACCAGTCCATAGATGGATCGCTGGAGCTTGCATACTTTGTTAGCACCTTTTGGATCGAAAAAACCTTCTGGTTGCATCATATACAACTCTTCTTTGAGATATCCATTCAGGAATGCAGTTTTGACATCCATTTGCCAGATTTCATAATCATAAAATGCGGCAATTGCTAACATGATTCGGACAGACTTAAGCATCGCTACAGGTGAGAAAGTCTCATCGTAGTCAACTCCTTGAACTTGTCGAAACCCTTTCGCAACAAGTCGAGCTTTGTAAACAGTAATATTACCGTCTGCGTCGGTCTTCCTCGTAAAGATCCATTTATTTTCAATGGCTTGCCGATCATCGGGCAAGTCAATCAAAGTCCATACTTTGTTCTAATACATGGATCTCATCTCAGATTTCATGGTCTCAAGCCATTTTGTGGAATCTGGGCTCATCATTGCTTCCTCATAGTTTGTAGGTTCATCATGGTCTAGTAACATGACTTCCAGAACTGGGTTGCCGTACCACTCTGGTGCGGAACGTACTCTGGTTGATCTACGACGTTTAGCAGAAACTTGATCCGAAGTTTCATGATCATCATCATTAGCTTCCTCACTGATTGGTGTAGGAATCACTGGAACAATTTTCTGTGATGTACTACTTTCCAATTCAGGAGAAGGTACAATTACCTCATCAAGTTCTACTTTCCTCCCACTCACTTCTTTCGAGAGAAACTCCTTCTCTAGAAAGGATCCACTCTTAGCAACAAAGACATTGCCTTCGGATCTGTGATAGAAGGTGTACCCAACAGTTTCTTTTGGGTATCCTATGAAGATTTACTTCTCCGATTTGGGTTCGAGCTTATCATGTTGAAACTTTTTCACATAAGCATCGCAGTCCCAAACTTAAAGAAATGACAGCTTAGGTTTCTCGTCAAACCATAGTTCATACGGTGTCATCTCCACGGATTTAGATGGTGCCCTATTTAACGTGAATGTAGCTGTCTCTAATGCATAACCCCAAAAGCGATAGTGGTAGATCGGTAAGAGACATCATCGATCGCACCATATCTAATAAAGTACAGTTATGACGTTCGGACACACCATTACACTATGGTGTTCCAGGTGGCGTGAGTAGTGAAACTATTTCACATTGTTTTTACTGAAGGCCAAACTCGCTAACTCAAATATTTTACCTCTACGATCATATCGTAGAAACTCTTATTTTCTGTTACGATGATTCTCCACTTCACTCTGAAATTCTTTGAACTTTTCAAATGTTTCAGACTTGTGCTTCATTAAGTAGATATACCCATATCTGCTTAAATCATCAGTGAAGGTCAGAAAATAACGATACCCGCCGCGAGCTTCAACACTCATTGGTCCGCATACATCAGTATGTATGATTTCCAACAACTCTGTTGCTTGCTCCACAGTTCCGGAGAACGGAGTTTTAGTCATCTTGCCCATGAGGCATGGTTCGCAAGCACCAAGTGATTCATAATCAAGTGATTCCAAAAGTCCATCACTATGGAGTTTCTTCATGCGCTTTACACCAATATGACCTAAACGGCAGTGCCACAAATAAGTTGCACTATCATTATTAACCTTGCATCTTTTGGCTTCAATATTATGAATATGTTTATCACACGATCGAGATCCAACAAACCATTTTCATTGGGTGTATGACCATAGAAGGTTTTATTCATGTAAACAGAACAACAATTATTCTCTAACTTACATGAATAACCGTATTGCAATAAACATGATCAAATCATATTCATGCTCAACACAAACACCAAATAACACTTATTTAGGTTCAACACTAATCCCGAAAGTATAGGGAGTGTGCGATGATGATCATATCAATTTTGGAACTACTTCCAATACACATCGTCACTTCATCCTTTAACTAGTTTCTGTTCATTATGCAACTCCCATTTCGAGTTACTACTCTTTAGCAACTAAACCAGTATCAAATACCGAGGGGTTGCTATGAACACTAGTAAAATACACATCAATAATCTGTATATCAAATATACCTTTGTTCACTTTGCCATCCTTCTTATCCGCCAAGTATCTAGGGCAGTTCCACTTCCAGTGACCATTTCCTTTGCAGTAGAAGCACTCATTTCAGGCTTGAGTTTAGCTTTGGGTTTCTTCACGGGAGTGACAACTTGCTTGTCATTCTTCTTGAAGTTCCCCTTCTATCCCTTTGCCCTTTACTTGAAACAAGTGGTCTTGTTAACCATCAACACTTGATGCTCTTTCTTGATTTCTACCTTCGCCGATTTCAGCATCGCGAAGAGCTCGGGAATTACTTTCGTCATCCCTTGCATATTATAGTTCATCACGAAGTTCTACTAACTTGGTGATAGTGACTAGAGAACTTTGTCAATTACTATCTTATCTGGAAGATTAACTCCCACTTGATTCAAGTAATTGTAGTACCCAGACAATCTGAGCACATGCTCACTGGTTGAGCTATTCTCCTCCATCTTGTAGGCAAAGTACTGTCAGAGGTCTTATACCTCTCGACACGGGTATGAGTATGAAATACTAATTTCAACTCTTGGAACATCTCATATGCTCCGTGGCGTTCAAAACATTTTTGAAGTCCCGGTTATAAGCCGTAAAGCATGGTGCACTAAACTATCAAGTAGTCATCATACCGAGCTTTTGTCAAAACGTTCATAACGTCTGCATCTGCTCCTGCAATAGGTCTGTCACCTAGCGGTGCATCAAGGACATAATTCTTCTGTGCAGCAATGAGGGTAATCCTCAGATCACGGAACAATTCCGCATCATTGCTACTAACATCTTTCAACTTAGTTTTCTCTAGGAACATATAAAAAATAAACGGGGAGCTACATCGCGAGCTATTGATCTTCAACATAGATATGCTAATACTACCAGGACTAAGTTCATGATAAATTAAAGTTCAATTAATCATATTACTTGAAGAACTCCCACTTAGATAGACATCCCTATGGTCATCTAAATGATCACGTGATCCAAATCAACTAAACCATGTCCGATCATCACGTGAGATGGAGTAGTTTTCAATGGTGAACATCTTATGTTGATCATATCTACTATATGATTCATGCTCGACCTTTCGGTCTCCAGTGTTCCGAGGCCATATCTGCATATGCTTGGCTCGTCAAGTCTAACCCGAATATTCTGCGTGTGCAAAACTGGCTTACACCCGTTGTATTTGAACGTAGAGCTTATCACACCCGATCATCACGTGGTGTCTCGGCACGACGAACTTTCGCAACGGTGCATACTCAGGGAGAACACTTATACCTTGAAATTTAGTAAGGGATCATCTTATAATGCTACCGTCGTTCTAAGCAAAATAAGAAGCATAATAAGATAAACATCACATGCAATCAAAATATGTGACATGATATGGCCATCATCATCTTGTGCTTTTGATCTCCATCTCCAAAGCACCGTCATGATCACCTTCGTCACCGGCGCGACACCTTGATCTCCATCGTAGCATCGTTGTCGTCTCGCCAACTATTGCTTCTACGACTATCGCTACCGCTTAGTGATAAAGTAAAGCAATTACATGGCGATTGCATTTCATACAATAAAGCGACAACCATATGGCTCCTGCCAGTTGGCGATAACATTACAAAACATGATCATCTCATACAAAACCGTATAACTCATCATGTCTTGACCATATCACATCACAACATGCCCTGCAAAAACAAGTTAGACGTCCTCTACTTTGTTGTTGCAAGTTTTACGTGGCTGCTACGGGCTTAGCAAGAACCGTTCTTACCTACGCATACAAAACCACAACGATGTTTCGTCAAGTATGTGATGTTTTAACCTTCACAAGGACCGGGCGTAGGCATACTCGATTCAGCTAAAGTGAGAGAGACAGACACCCGACAGTCACCTTTAAGCAACGAGTGCTCATAACGGTGAAACCAGTCTCGCGTAAGCGTACGCGTAATGTCGGTCCGGGCCGCTTCATCTCACAATACCGCCGAAGCAAAGTATGACATGCTGGTAAGCAGTATGACTAGTATCGCCCACAACTCATTGTGTTCTACTCGTGCATATCATCTACGCATAGACCTGGCTCATGATGCCACTGTTGTGGAACGTAGTATTTTAAAAAAAATTCTACGATCACGCAAGATCTATCTACTAGATGCATAGCAACGAGAGGGGAGAGTGTGTCTACGTACCCTCGTAGACCGGAAGCGGAAGCGTTTATCAACGCGGTTGATGTAGTCGTCCACCTTCACGATCCGTCCCGATCTAGTACCGAACGTACGGCACCTCCGTGTTCAGCACACGTTCAGCTCGATGACGTCCTCGCCTTCTTGATCCAACAAGATGGGCGAAGTAGTAGATGAGTTCCGGCAGCACGACGGCGTGGTGACGGTTGTTGATGAAGAACAATCTCTGCAGGGCTTCGCCAAGCACTACAGAAACTAGACGGAGGATAAACTAGAGGGTCGGGGTAGCCGGCACACGGCTTGGTGTATCTTGATGTGTCTTGGGTGCTAGCCCTACCCCTCTATTTATATGTTAAGCCTTGGGGTCGAAACTTGGAGTAAAAGCCTTCACAAAGTCGGTTTCACCCGAAAGGCAAGAGTCCTTCTCGGACTCCAGGGCCAGACGCCAGGGTTCCCGGCGTCTGGACCTAGACGCCAGGGACCCTGGCGTCTGGCCCATGGACTCCGCAAAACTTCCTTTTGCGCTTTCCAAAAACCTTGTGTGCTTTCCCTTTTGGCCCAAATAACGTGTTCTCGTACCCAAACACTTCGGGAAACATCCGGAACCCCTTCCGGTGAATTCCGGAACCCTTCCGGAGGTCAAACACTATTATCCCATATATTAATCTTTATGTCCGGACCATTCCGGAGTTCCTCATCATGTCCGTGATCACATCAGGGACTCCGAATAACATTCGGTCACCAACATACATAACTCATTAAATATTATATCGTCAACGAACGTTTAAGCATGCGGACCCTACGGGTTCGAGAACTATGTAGACATGACCGAGACATCTCTCCGGTCCATAACCAATAGCGGAACCTGGATGCCCATATTGGCTCCTACATATTCTACGAAGATCTTTATCGGTCGAACCGCATAACAACATACGTTGTTCCTTTTGTCATCGGTATGTTACTTGCCCGAGATTTCGATCGTCGGTATCTCTATACCTAGTTCAATCTCGTTACCGGCAAGTCTCTTTACTCGTTCCGTAACACATCATCTCGTGACTAACTCATTAGTCTTTTGCTTGCAAGGCTTATTATGATGTGTGTTACCGAGAGGGCCCAGAGATACCTCTTCGACACTCGGAGTGACAAATCCTAATCTTGATCTATGCCAACACCACGAATACTTTCGGAGACACCTGTAGAGCATCTTTATGATCACCCAGTTACGTTGTGACGTTTGATAGCACACAAGGTGATCCTACGGTATTCGGGAGTTGCATAATCTCATAGCATAGGAACATGTATAAGTCATGAAGAAAGCAATAGCAATAAAACTAAACGATCATAGTGCTAAGCTAACGGATGGGTCTTGTCCATCACATCATTCTCCTAATGATGTGATCTCGTTGATCAAATGACAACTCATGTCTATGGTTAGGAAACATAACCATCTTTGATCAATGAGCTAGTCTAGTAGAGGCATACTAGGGACACTCTGTTTTGTCTATGTATTCACACATGTACTAAGTTTCCGGTTAATACAATTCTAGCATGAATAATAAACATTTATCATGATATAAGGAAATACAAATAACATTATTATTATTGCCTCTAGGGCATATTTCCTTCAGAAGGTAGCGCTCCACTCGACCAGCCCACTTCACTCGGAGAATCTGTCAGCACCGGGATAAAGAAGACCAGTAGGCTCCCCGAGATCTCAACGGTCGGGACGTGCGACCGCCCGCATCAAATGTAATTAGAGATCTGATTACTAGTAACTGGCGCCCTTAAGCTCCCCCTTAAACCCTTGGTAATGACAACATTCATGGGAAAAGGGCGAACTCTATATAAGCCCCCCTGCTCCGTGACAAGGGTTCACATCTTCTGTAAACCATACACTCATTCAAACAGCTCCAGAGCTCCAAGACGTAGGGCTGTTACCTCCGCCGCGAAGGGTCCGAACTCGTAAATTTGAGTGTAAAAATTGGGTCGTAGCTAGGGTCTGCCCTCTAATTCGTACCCCCATACACTACTGTCAGACTTGCGCCCGCGACAGCGGTAGCAACCTGGGTTGGCTCCGCTCATAAGCTTTTGCTTTTTCATTGTTTTTACCTTTGGTTTCCTCTACCTCTTCACCGGCTTTTTAGTTTTATGTTTTTCTTCCTCTTTCACCAGTTTTTTATTACTCCCGCAGTATTCACTCGTTCTTTTTCTTCGCTTTCCTTTGTTTCTTTCTCGATTTACACCTTTTTCTTTTCTTTCTTTCATCATTTTTCTTTGTTATTCTTTTTTTCATCGCTTTTCCTTTCTTTTTCTTTCTTTCTTTGTTTCTTTTGATTTTCTCTATTTCCATTCTTTTGCATTGCTTTTCTTTGGTTTTTCATTTTTCTTGTTTTGGTTTTCTTTGTTTTCTTGGTTTTCCATATGTTTCTTTGTTTCTTTGTTAATTTTCATCAGTTTATTTTTTTCCAGCACGTATCAACTTTTTCGGTACACATTAACCATTTTTCGTATATACCAGAAGCATTTTTTATATACATGTTTAACATTTTGAAATAGATGATTGGTACTGTTTGAAGACTTATATTTTTTATGTCTACCTTTTTTGTACACATTATACAACTCTGGTATATGTCCAATGCATTTTTGAATGCACATTTTTCGAATTGAAGATAAACATTTTTTGTATACATGATCAACACTTTCAATACATGGTGAGCATTTTTTCATGGCAATTCACATTTTTCCACACACAATGTGCATTTTTCTTATGCATTAGGAACATATTTATATACATGATTAAAAATTAAATGCATAATCAGCCTTTTCTAAACATATGTTTTTTATGTCCACTTTTATTTAATGTACGTTGCACATTTTACGTATACACCAGGAACATTTTTCTATACACGTTAATATATTTTAAAGTACATGATTAAAAAAATTGGATTCACATTGTTTTTTTGGTATATCTTGTATATACATGAGAAACATTTTTTCTATACACATTTAACATCTTTCAAATACTTGATTAAGATTGTTTTTAAGACATCATCAACTTTTTCATATACGTTGTATATTTTATCATACATTTTCGTATACATAAAAACATTTTCTGTATACGCATTTCACATTTCTTAAGGGCTTGGTTAACATTTTTTCAAATGCTTCCATAAAGATTATTTAATAAATATAACTAGAATATTTTAAATTATCAACAAAAATAAAAAATAAAAAAGCAAACCAAAAGGTAGTGGCCTGTGGCCTCCCCCGTGCTGGGTTGGCCCTTGTGGGAGGCGCCTGACAGGAGCGCACCCTAAGTCTCATTATAAGCGAGACATAGGCGTGAACTGCTTATCGCGAGCCCTACACTACTCTTCCCTCACTGTTCAACCAAAAATGTCTCGCCTTAAGGTTTTTCACTTCGAGTTGTTAGGGCATGTACACTGGTGCTATCTTAGGAGTGTCACATAGGATAAATAATAAGCTGAAGAAGAGAAAAGTCATAAAAATAGGCTTGTCCTCTCTTATTTAAGATAAGACAAGAGATGATCTCTTAGCACAATATGTCTCACCACGTTTTTAGGAATTACTAATTATTGAAGACAAGGCTAAGAGATGACCCATTGTAGACTTTTTTTGGTCATATCTAAATTACATGCAAGATTTAAGATAAAACTATCTTATCAATCATTGTACATGCCCTTATCGGGCCGACACATTTTCTTTCTCTGTAGAGTGGTTGGTGAACTAGATAATGCTCGCTCGCTCGATGTATCATAGTTTGATGGTTTCAATTTTCTTCTCTGTTTTCGTTGGTTGTTTGGTCCGATTTTCACATTTTTCTTTCTTCATTTTTTCTGTGCTTTTCTTTACAGCTTTTACTATTTTTTACCTTTCTTTATTTTTATGTGTGTTCTGTATGGCTTTATTTTTTCTTTTCTTCACGCTATGGGGATCCGGGTTCTAAGGCACATAGATCTAATTGACAAACCATATAAGTATACAAGTCCTCACACACGGTACATAACGACTGCTGCTATTACTTTCGTCGGGACCGTTTGCGTCTTTTGGCTTGAACTTATAAAACTTTGTTTAGTTAGATCTATGTGACTTAGATCCCGGGTCCCGACAGCATTGTTCATTTTTGTGTATTTCTTTACAATTTTCAAATGTCATTTCTTTTTCCATTTTGCATTATTTTTGCCGGTTTTCTTTTTCATCCATTTTTAGCTTTTCTTTGTTTCTTTTTCGGGTTTCTTCATTTTTCTGTTTTTATTGTGTTTCTTCAATTTCTTTTACTGTTTTGACAGGTTTTTTCGTTCCTTTCGTTCTGTTTCTTTCTCGGTTTTCACTGTTTTCTTTTTTCTTCCTTTTTTTCATTTATTTTTTATTTTTTAGTTTTCTTCATATTTTTTTGTACATTAAGATTATTTCTTATATACAAGTTTAACATTTCTGAAAAGTTACATTTTTTTGGTATACATCAATTACATTTTTTTACAGACACTCTAATCTTTTGGAAATACATCATTACTATTTTTGATACATATATTTTGTGCCTATTTTTTCCATAAACATTGTACATTTTTTGTATAAATAAGAAATTTTTATTTATACACGTTTAGCATTTTCAAAATACATGATTAACATGTTTGGAAACATATTTGGTTGGTGTGTACCTTTTGCATACACATTGTAATTTTTTTCATACACGAGGAACATTTTTTATATACCAGTTTCACATTATCCAAATGAATGATTAATATTTTGGAAATTTATATTTTCTTTTTTACTTTTTGCCAACCAAATCCTACAATTTTGTTGACATCCGAAACATTTTTGCTATACACATTTAACATTTTCAAATGCATGCTTAATGTTTTTCAAAGTTTTTGTGTATATATTTTTAATATGTGTATTTGGAATATTTGGAAGTATAGGAAAAGTAAAAAAGAAATAAAGGTATAAATGTGATGAAAGAAATAAAAAAGAGTCCTCCCACGCGTTGGGCTGGCCCAGACTTGCGCTTACTTTAGGCAAGGCAGCCGGAATACCCTATTTGCCGTTCTTTGCGACAAGTTGTCGCTGTTTTGCAGTTCTTTTTCGTTTTTCTTGTTTCTATTTCTCATATTTTTGGTTTTTTTTCTCTTACGTTTATTTATTTTTTAAAATATTTTAAATTTCGAAAAATGTTTCGTTCAGAAATTAAAAAAAAAACTAGGATTTCGAATTTTGTTCGCTTCTATAGAAAAAACGTCCGTAATTAAAAAAACTATATATTTTTAGCTTTACATCAATTTTTAAATTAGAAAAATT
The DNA here is from genome assembly GCA_902687465.1 of Secale cereale. Classification (NCBI taxonomy): domain Eukaryota; kingdom Viridiplantae; phylum Streptophyta; class Magnoliopsida; order Poales; family Poaceae; genus Secale; species Secale cereale. The sequence continues at coordinate 508,657,838 of LR738714.1, read as the reverse complement.
AGAATTTCAAAAAAGTCTACATTTTAAATTTTATTCACAAAATAAGAAAGAGTCAAGTCCTTCGATACAAATGTTCGCATTTTAAAATGTTGTTCGCATATAAAAGAAATGTTCATGATTCAAAATTTGTTCACAAATTTAAAATTGTTTGCATTTTTAAATGTTTTTCACAAATTAAAAAATGTTTGACAACTTCAAAAAGTTTTCCTATTATCCAAATTTGTTCACAAGTTCAGCAAATGCCATGTTTGGATTTTTTCCTCAAATTTATAGAATATAATGTTTCAAAATCCGCAAATTCGAAAAATGCTCACGGTAGTTTAAAAAAACTTTTGTTTTTTTGTAATAGTTGTTCGTATTTTTTTTTTGCAAAATTCATGTTTTTAGAAACAATTCTTCTTTTTCAAAAAATATTTGTATCTTCCAAAAAAATTACGGAATTTCGTAAAATGTTCTCCTATTCTATTTTCTTCCTTTTTCCATATAAATGACGAGTTTCCCAAATAATGTTCGTGCTTAAAAAAACCACTTTCAAAATTTTAGAAAAAGATCAAATCTGCAGCGGCTTATGGTATCTTTTCAGAACTTTTCAGCAAATATTTGGAATTTCAAAATTGTTTGCAGTTTATCTGTTTATTCACAAATTTACAAAATGACCGGGAATTCCAAAAAGTTCTCACTTTGAAAATATGTTTACAAATTTTAAATAAATCATGGTTTTGAAAATTTCTTGGCAAACTCAAAATATGTTCGAGGAATTTGAATAAATGTTCTCATTTCTAAATTTGTCATAAATTTGGAAAATGTTCTGTAATTTCAAAAAATGTTCCAACTTGTTCAATTTTGTTCACATATGCCAAAAATGTTCATGTTTTTTGAACTTTGGAAAAGATTGATTTTTGAACAAATTTTTCATAATTCCAAAAAATGTTTGTGTTTTGAAGAAAAATGTTTGTAATTTCTAAAAATGTTTTGCGTTTTCAAATCTTGTTCACAACTTCAGAAAATATTCAGGAATTTCAAATCATGTTCCAGCTTTAAAAAAAATATATCACATATTCAAATCTATATGCTGCGGTACACGTACAAAAAATAACATGCTAGGGGAAAATCCCGCAATAGAATGTTCTTAAATATAATCACGATGCGGTATTATTCACTTGCAGCCATTCGGTCCGGTGGTTAGCAGCGCTTTTGAAGAAAGGGACGTCGTAGGTTCGTTTTCTCCGGTTTTGCGATTTTTTACCGCAGTAGACACACCTCGGGGTCCTCATAGTGGGCCGGCCCAGTCGCACGCCTCCTGGGCGTCACGCTGGCTATTCGCAGCAAAATGCGGCACATAAGGACCTCCCAAGGCAGCCATATGTCTCGCTCTAAGCAAAGAGGCCGGATGTTTCTTTTTTCCTCTTTCTAGAGAAAACATTTCATTGATCTGCGGACCTACAACTCCCAGGCTGTTCGCCTCAAAACGAAAAGAATACGAGGTTGTTGCTTGGCGCGTAGGCCCATGTCGTGCCAAGGCTGGGTGGCTGCCAGCTGCTAACCTCAAACCAAAAATCCCATGGCACCCGCGTCTAGCTAACCTGATCAACAATGTCAAATCTTATGGCATTCCAGTCTACCCGACCTGATCAACAACAGTTCATGGCACATTGCTCCCAGCTGTAACGATCAAGGCTACTACTATTGTGCCACTAGTGCTTGATGGCACCTCACAATAAAAAACCTTACTCAAAACAGTGAAAGCAACCAAAGGAGTAACACGACGGTCATAGAGTCCTTTAAGGCTCCTTTGGTTTGTAGGAATTTTGTAGCAACTTTATAGGATAGGATTTGCAAAGGAAAAATTCCTTTGAAGCCCTTTGGTTTGTAGGAATGGATTCCTATTCCTTTGTAGGATAGGAATCAATCCTTCACATTTTGGAGGGAAAAAAACATTAGCCTAGACTCAATGGAAAAATTACTATCCTACACACCAAATGACATCTCTTTCTCTATAGGAATTGAGATGCATGTCATCTCACTTCCTATGATTTTCCTATTCCTATAAAATTCCTATCCTATAAACCAAAGGAGGCCTTAGTTGTTCTCTTCATATTGTTCCATCGAATAAACCTTGCCCTTGCTAGTTAGTTGAAAAAAAAAATCAGCACTGATTGTAATTAAAAAATGTTTTTTTGTCCCAATTCATGTCATCGCCAATATGGATGTCCTTCACCAACCTTGGAGACCTCTGAAGCTATACGCACATCAAGCCTGTTGCTGCTCACACCAAACATGGAGGCCTCTGAAGCTCTTGGCACTCCAAGCCTGTTGCTGCACACTACACCGCTCCCCACTGCTGATGGCAGTGATTTTGCTCTAGATGACCAAGAACAACCAACAGACCAAGAGCTGCCATCTGATGGTCTTCTTGACCCTGCCATGCATGAGATGCCTCAAGAGGAGGCCCCTGATGATGGTTCCACCCCCATCTTCGTCCCAAGCAGACCTGCACTGCTACCATCCCCACCATCTTGGACACCGCCAAGGCCACCTTCTAGACGGCGCAAGACCCTTGCGGGTGTCACGAGTTTCAATCTCGGCCGGCGCAGCCCCAGAATCAGTGCCAAGAAGCAAAGGTTGCCCATTGCGGCCCTCGCATAGCAACTGCTCTGCCGGCGCCTGGGCATTATTGATGAGGGTGAGCAGGTAACTGAGGCAGCCATCAGTAAGTTTGTGCAAATGTTCAATGGTCGTCTCCCAGATATCACCATAGCGGCGCTGCGGGCGCTGTTCAATCTTGACTGCGATCTGACGTCGGCGATGGAGAATGCTTTGCTCGACCATGCGGGGGAGGGAGGCCCAGACCTGGGCTCTCAGGAGGATGCGGAGGCGGCAGCCGCAACCTGATTTACGCCTCTTGGCGATGCCTAGATGTAGCCGCCTCTCTATGTTAGGATTCTTATCTAGATTTAGCACTGGGTTGCCTGTTTGTAACTGCAGTCTGTTGCAGCTACCTATCGCCTTGGCAAGGCTATTGCGTTGTGGTCGATGTACGCCTGTTTCCTGCTGCCATGTATGGCTGCAGCTGCTCTGGGTCCTGGCGAGGCGACCTAGTTTATTTGCTGATGCTAAGGATCCTTGTCCTTTTTCCTCCTACTTGCTGCCATGGATAATGCACAAGGATGTAGGCCTGGTTCCAAGATGACAGACAACAACAAAAATCATAATCTCACGATCTTGAACTGGAATGTTCGGGGTTTGAACTGCCCTGATCGACGCACTACCGTTCACGAGACCATTGCCTCTACGCCCTGTCACATTGTTTGCATCCAGGAGTCGAAGATGGAATTGGTGGATGATTTCACAGCAGCCCATATAGGTGGCCATAGACTCAGAAGTTTCGCCCAACGGCCGGCTGAAGGAACGCGTGGTGGGATCCTTCTTCTCTGGGATGAGGAGATGGTGCAATTGTCCAACGTGCACTTCCAACTGTACACCCTCTCTGCCACGGTTACCATGTACCCACGGAGCCCGACTCCCGTCTCCTTCAAGCTAACCACGGTCTATGGGCCGACTAGAAGCAACCTCAAAGACGCCTTCTTTGGGGAACTCGTCGCCGAAAAGCCTCCCCAAGGTACCATGTGGCTGGTCACGGGAGACTTCAACCAAGTTTATCGGGCGAGAGACAAAAACCGAGCAAATGTCGACCGAAGCCGCATCGTCAGATTTCGTGATGCTCTCAACTCTTGTGAGCTTAAGGAGATCCATCTCCAGAACAGGAGATTCACTTGGAGCAATGGCCAAAATGAGCCCACAATGAGCAAGTTAGATAGTTTTTTCTGCAATGATATTTGGGATATGGAATTTGGATCGCACATTCTGCATGCCTTATCATCCTTCCTCTCTGATCACTGCCCCCTCCTGCTAGCCTCGGCGTCTGGCCCCAAACGCACAAAGTGCTTCCGCTTTGAGAATTTCTGGATCAAGATGCCAGGTTTCTTTGACATGGTTCAAGGTGCTTGGAACGAGGATCATAACCATTCTGAGCTGTACCACATCCTGCACCACAAACTAAAGCGCACCGGCAACAGAGTGAAGGCTTGGAGCAAATCCCTCTTCTCGAACATGAAAGTGCAAGTCCACATGGCTCTTGAGGTCATCCTCCGCCTCGATATTGCGCAAGAGTCTAGGTCCCTGAGCCCGGAAGAGACCGATCTTCGGAAGAGACTAAAGAGAAAGGTCATTGGCCTGGCGGTGCTTGAGAAGGCGCGCAAGCGGCAAGCATCTAGGGTTATGAACATTAAAGAGGGGGACGCGAACACTAAGTTCTTCCACCTTCGAATCAATCGTCGACGGAGAAAGAACTTTATCCACCGTCTCAAGCACAACGAGGGATGGGTCTCTGACCACAGTGACAAGAAGGATATTATTCGCCGCCACTTCCCTACAGTCCTTAAAAAGGGGCCAAGGAGGCTCAAGGATTTCAACTGGAGATGTATCCCCGCTCCAGATTGTGATCTCAGCGACATTGGGGCACCGTTCACATTGGAGGAGGCTAGGAAGGCAGTCTTTGACTCGCCTAGCGACAAGGCGCCGGGACCAGATGGGTTCACGGGGGCGTTCTTCAAGGCTTGCTGGGAGATTATCAAGCTGGACGTTATGGCTGCCATCAACCACTTCTCCAACCTCAATGCCACAAACCTCCATTGGCTAAATTCTGCAAACATTGCTCTAATACCAAAGAAAGAGGGTGCGGAGGATATTTCAGATTTCCGGCCGATTAGCCTTATTCATGCTGTGGCAAAGCTCTTGGCTAAGATGATGGCGACGCGACTCGCCGTTCACATGAATGATCTTGTGTCACCAGCTCAAAGCGCTTTTATACAGAAACGAAGCATCCACGACAACTTCACCTATGTCCGCAGCCTCGCCCGCAGACTTCACCGCAGCAAGACCCCTATGTTGCTTTTCAAGCTCGACATCAAGAAGGCCTTCGACTCCGTAAGATGGGACTACTTGCTGGACCTTCTCCAGCATCTGGGTTTCCATGCGCGTTTTCGAGACTGGGTCTCGGCTCTCCTATCTTCTGCTACCTCGAGAGTGTTACTTAATGGCACGGTTGGAGACCCTATTAGACATGGGAAGGGGCTGCGGCAGGGAGACCCATTCTCGCCACTCCTTTTTGTGCTCGCCATCGACCCGTTGCACCACATTTTAAACAAAGCTACTTTGCAAGGCCATTTGCACCCGATTAGGAGGAATACCGCAACTCTTCGTGCCTCTTTATATGCGGATGATGCAGCCATCTTTCTGAAGCCCATCAAGGAAGATGTCGCCTGCTTTGCCTCCATCCTCGATGCCTTTGGTGAGGTCACGGGCCTGTTCACCAGCTGCAGTAAAAGTCTAGTTGCCTCAATTCGTTGCTATGACATTGATCTTCCGGAAGTTCTGCAACAGTTCCCCGCAACACTCACGACCTTCCCCATGACGTACCTAGGGCTCCCACTCTCGGTCAAGAAACTCAAATCTATCCACTTCTTACCGCTGGAAGACAAAGTTGCACGAAGGCTTACCCCTTGGATTGGCCACCTCATGGCTGCCCCTGGGAGGACTGTTCTGGTCAAGGCGGTGCTCACCGCCATCGCAATCTACAGCATAACTTCGCTTGTGTTGCCAGCTGAGGTGTTAAAGCGCATTGATGCCTTGCGACGCGCTTTTCTCTGGGCTGGTTGCGACAAAGTCACCGGGGCCAAGTGTAAAATCAACTGGGAGAGAGTCTGCAACCCAAAAATCATGGGCGGCCTAGGCATCCTTAGCTTGGACAAATTTGCTACTGCTCTACGTTTGAGGTGGCTTTGGTATGACTGGGCAGAGCAACCAAAACCGTGGCTTGGCCTGGGCACTCCTTGCACAGCGGCTGACATGGACCTATTCACGGCTGCTACGAAGGTCACGATTGGCAATGGGGTAAAGGCCTGCTTCTGGACATCACCATGGCTTCACGGCATAAGACCGATGGACATTGCCCCTAAAATCTATGATCTTTCAAGGAACAAAGGCTGCTCGGTGAAAAACGCTCTCACTGAGGATACATGGATATCTCTGATTGACATGTCAAACAGTATCACTGCTGAGCCTATACATGAGTTTGTCACGCTTTGGGAGAGGGTCAATGGGACTATTCTGGATCAAGACACTCAAGATACGATCACATGGAAGCTTACGGAAAGCGGATCTTACTCCACCTCTTCAGCCTATTCGCTGCAGTTTGAGGGCCGCACCTCTACACAGCTGCTTAAGACCGTTTGGAAAGTTTGGGCAACTCCGAAAAGCAAGTTCTTTGCTTGGTTAATCATTCACAACAGGGTATGGATGGCCGATAGACTACAACGACGGGGGTGGCCGAACTGCGGTTTATGCCCTCTCTGCAGCCAAGTTCAGGAATCCGCAGCACACCTCCTTTTCCAATGCCGGTTTTCGATTGCGGTAAAGGCGAAGATCGGACTGACCAATATTGTGACGTCAGATTGGGCGTCAATGCGATCTGTCAAACATTGGTGGAATGAGATTGCTCTTGCGCGATCGCCAAATGGACGAGGGATGGCCTCCCTTCTCATGCTCATCTCCTGGGAACTTTGGAAGGAAAGAAATGCTAGGGTCTTTCGGAACGTCTCCACGCCTACGATGATTCTTGTGGAAAAAATCTTAGACGAAGCGACAATGTGGTCGCTAGCAGGCGCAAAAGGGCTAGGCGTAATTGTAAATCGTGAGTAGTTGCTTTATCTCCGCCTGAGCAAGGCGATTGTGCTCTGTAACAACTCCCTCTCTTAATTAATGAAATGGCAAATCTTTTGCCACGTTTCAAAGAAAAATATTGATGTCCTTCCAGTGAAACATATAATGCAAATTTTAGTCGTTTCTTTCACTCATGTTTGCATGGAACTTCAATATGGGAGACGGGTCAACCCGTAGGGTCATCCAGGCAAAAATGCATATCACCCGGCATAATATTGCCAAATATTTATAGGACACAAATCAGTTTCTAATGCTATTTTCGTGCCTCAAAAATATTACTTATCAGTTATCTAGGTTCGTCCGGCCCGAGAAGGTTTCAAGCTATTTGATCCAAAGTATATGGAAAAACCGAGCTGCAAAAAATGAAGCTAGGGAGGATTACTTGGAAATAGCAGGATGCAGCTTTTGATTTTGTCAGGGTGGGGTTGATTTTATCAGGATTATTCATTGTTTGTGATTATTTCAGTGTACTTGGTCCAACGTGATACTTCTTTTGAGCAATGTACATCGGGTGGTTGTCTGAAAAAACTAAGCAACAAAAGAACCAGAGACGGACATGAACTTGCTTATGGTCTATAATATGCGAGAGAAACACAATTTGAACTTGTTTCACTTACTTTATATTTTATAATAACAGACACAAACGAAGTCCATATACATATATATTATTCCCATCTTTAGCACTTACAAGTTGCAGTCAATCTCCCAACAAAAAACTCACAACTTGCACAGCTTGGTGCCAAGATTGACGCATCACTAATCCATAGATAATCCGTAATCGCGATACGCTCCAAACAGCATGTCCTCATTCACCCCCTCTTTTCCCCGGCTGCCCGATTGGACCGTTCTCAGCCCATGATGCTCACTAGACCATGCACGCACGATGCTAATGTCGGCATCAGCCGGGTTCACTTTCACCGGCCACAAGCTTTTCCTCTGAACTTTGGTTTTACTTAGAGCATCTATAGGCGGACTTAACAAATCCGGTTCGCAAATGCCCGCGGACGCGTCCGGGTGTGTTTGCGGACACTGACCAGGGCACCAGGCACTCATCAAATGTTGCGCTGGATATTCATATACCGTAAATTTCGATCCTCAAATCTATGCAATCAATGCACGTTGATCCTATGATACAAATTGTCCAAATGCCAAAGTTTGAAATAAATCAAAACAAATCATAATTCAACAAATCGGACATGGTAGAATGAAATCAATGTCCAAGCATGACAGATGGCCTCGGATCACTGGCCGGGCACCTGCTCCAAGCGGAATGTGTCGTGCTTCAGGAGGAATGCGTCCTGCTCTGCCTGCATCCCGGCAGCCTCCTCCGCCTGCATCCGGGCTGCCTGCTCCGCCTGCATCCGGGCACAGCCGCCCTCGCCGCCTCGTACTTCCTACGGTCTTTGATCTCTAGCTTCTTGTCCGCAAGCCACTTCTTTGCATGCTCATACAAGCGGCAGTAGGCAGTAGGGGTCGGACCGCGTAATGCGCGTCAGCGCTTGTAGGGAAGGGGTGCGGGGATCCGTGCGCGGCGGAGGAGACAGGTGCTCCACCACGTCCAAACCTCCCATGCGCCGCCGCCGCCTCCTTCTCTCGCTGCCGGCGTCGCCGCAACTTCCGGGCGGCATTCTCCGCCTTGCAAGTCGCAGCCAACGAATTGACTCAGTCGACGGATGAGGCGGACTGCGTCTCTGTCGCGACGGTGTGGGTCGGGCTGGGCGACATCTCCGGCGGTGGATCGGACCGGTGGTGAGGATTGGGAGCAAGGATGGAGGATAGCGAGGGCCGGGGCACGAAAAGGTTGGAGGATGGCGGAAGGAGGAGGAAGGGTTTGATGAATTTGGTGCAATTTGAGCTGGCGCCGGGATGTCGGGTCGGACGTAGTGGACGTGCACCCCCCGCCCACCCTACCCCCCTCCCGGCAATGGTACATCAACGGACCATTACGGATGTTTTACGGAGTGCTTTTGACTTGGCAAATTGTGATTGGATTAAAGGGGGGAGAGGGGCCCCACCCTCCTAAAAATCAGGGGGGCAAGTTTAGTTTGTTAGGTGAGTCCGTTGAACATCCGTAAACAGCCCGTTGATGTAGCATTTTT
>LR738714.1:508624646-508648916 GCA_902687465.1 Secale cereale | reverse complement strand
TTGCCCCCCCCCCCCTCCCGTGCCCTATATCCACCTCATATTTAGACTTGGTATAGGGGGTGTCGATCAGCCCATACATTTGAGGTCCGTTTAAAAATCCCTGTAACCGGACAGTGATCGAGTAACCTGTCCGGGCGTACGATACGGGTTTGATGCGCCCGGCTGTAAATGCTCTTAGATCGCCCGCAACCTATCCAAACAAGCCAGACCAAAGCTTGCTTGATCCACCCGTTTCCAACTCGCCGATGGGAAGATTCCAAGCAGGCGGGGGCAACAAAAGGAAGTTCTCCGGCCGACGAGAGTTAGGCACGAGCCGAAGACGCCACGGCCAGTCGGCGTCCAGCTGTACCGGCCGGACTCCGGCCGGAAAGCACCGGGCCGAGTATGCACGCTTTGCTGATGTCTGTGATAACAACAGGGGGAGGAGGCGCAGGATCGACCTGGATCCGGTGATAGCTTATCACGTTTGGCTCTACTACCGCCTGCTCTTTCCGGCATGGTAGGCGGCGACGAAGCGACGGAGACCTCGCCGTATAGAAAGCGGGCGGCGACAAGGAAAGAAAGCTGTCACTTGACTTGTGCAAGCTGCATGCGCAGAGACGTAGGGTATCGACGTTTTTGCCAGTGTATAAACTACGGCGATGTGCAACGTCGTCACGTCCCGTCTCACTCGAGCCGGCGCAGCGCTTGCCGTGGTGCTATCTGTATGACATAAAATAAAGAAGTGAGTGTGAACTATGGCTTAGCAGTGCGTGATTCGGTTGTAAGATGACGCAACGGGACCGAGCTGACTGTTGTCTAGCGTAACAAGTTGGTCCGTGGAAAAGTATGTGTTCGACTTGGCTTTGGACTTCAGGCATGGCTCAGACTTCTACACCCTACGAACGCCGCCGTGAGCTGTGTCGCACGAAAATAGGCAGGAATCTTAGCCCAGCTTGGTACGTACGTGTATGCTATATACTATTGTTGGGATAACCTAACGGGGCAGGTACGTGTGGTGAATCGGCAAGTGACACATTTTATACTATGGGTGTAAGTGGTGGCATGTGGGACTAGAACTTTGTAATGACACGCAGCTGTACCGTGTAAGGTGTAGCGTCTAGTTTTAGTTTTCTAAACGGCAAAGAGGATACAGACGCTCTCATGTTTTACAAACCTCTAGTTTTCGCCTTGAAGTTACTGAGACGGAGGACTTGTGTTGAGATCAGCAGGCATGCATTTTATTATAACCGAGTGTTCTTTGTGTGCGGGGTATAACAAGCTTGAATGCTGCATGCCTGCATGTCAGTTTTTGTGATACCTGAGAGCAGTGCTACCTGTCTGGTCTGGTCGATGTGGTATGATATTAGTCGGAAATAAATTTGTGGTCTGACCTCGATCTGATCCGACGAGAACCACCGTAATTTGGACAAAGACTGAACAAGGGAAAGCATCGGATGGCGTGCAGCCGTACAGGAGTAGGTCGCAGTGCCGGCTGTTGGGTCACACATCCACAGACACGCGTATTATTCCGTGTCGTCGGATCCCATTCCAATGTTTCTCTGGCAACACGGGCGCGCCCCAATCGACAACGGAAAAGGGTAAATCATAGCTTCTACTAGCTCTCCGTCCTGGTTTATTAATCTCCTTCGTATTTAGTGTTATATTTTGATCATCAATTTAACTAACAAAATATTGATACATGTTATAAAAAATCATACCACAGAAAACTATGTTCAAATACGAATCAAATAATATAATTTTTTTGACATACATTAACATTTTTTTGATAAATCTATGATAAAACGTTGACACGAAATACGAAGGGGACCAACAAAAAAGAATAGAGGTAGTAAATTTCACGAGCTAAGCTGTCCGTAAATTTAGGCTTTCCAGTTATTTCTTCTGGATCAACTAACTAAAGGATAACCTTTGCGGGAGACCCGCAAGAGACTCTTCTGTGGACCAAGAGCAAGCCAAGTGATGCGTTCAGCCGGCGTCACGTGTCACACTTGGATATTTAGGTTTTGAAGAAAAGAGAAACACAAATATCTTTTGCGTGTCAAAAAATTTCTGCTTCCTCGAGTAGAAAAAGTTTGTTTTTTGTGGAGACACAAATTTGTTTCGGTTAGAAAGGGAAGAAATCATAATTTTTTTGCGTGATTTTTAAACACATATTTGCTATTCATGGAGACACAGATTTTCTTTCACGAGAAGCTCAGTTGTTCCTCCTAGAAAAGAAAAATAATCATGAATTATCTTCTTGCGAGATTTTTTTTTCTTCCACCAGAAACACATATTTGCTTCTCGTGGAGGCACAGATTTGGCTAGTGCGAGAAGCACAACTATGCTACTAAAAAAATGGAACAAATTCATGAAACATTTTTTTGCATGATCCTGTTTTGCTTCCGCAAGAAGCACAATTGTGCTTCTCGGAAATGGGAAAACAGATTCATGGATTATTGTTGCATGAATTTTATTTTTGTGCTTCCACGACAAGTACAAATTTGCTTCTCGTGGAGGTGAAGGTTTGCTTCCGCGAGAGGCACAAATTTGCTTCTCCGAAAATGAGGAAAAATCATGATTTTTTTTCCTTTTTGGTGCTTCCACGAGAAGCGCAAATTTGTATCTTTTGGATGCACAGATCTATGCTTCTTGAAAAGAAAAAAAGTGCTTCCGGCTTCGGTTTTTTCATAAAAAAAGTTCGCCGAATCCTATTAACATGGGATGTAATTTCAGAGATCTCGACAAACAAATCCAATGGTGAAAATGGTTCGGGATTTGGATGCACGGTCCAAGAGATAAAATGTTGTGAACAAAATGAATCTACGAAAAAAAGGAAAAAACTTCCAAGTTGCGATAAGTGACGCACATGTAGTGTGCGACTTGTCTGCGCCTGAGAAGGTGGGAGTGACGTTCCAAGGGATATCCCTTAACTAGTGATTTCTTTTTCCTTCACACGAGCATAACTCATATGGTTAGATTTCTTGGGCTGAAATCAGCCCACCAGGGTTTTCAAGTCCTTGATTGGCGCTTATATTTTTTGGGGATTTATTTTGGGATTTTCGGGATGTCCATCCAATGGTGAAATCATTCTAATTTTTATTCTTCACATGACATGACCCCAGAGCCCCGAGGTAAGCAAGATCGGTTCGCAAGCAACTCATGTATTGTCAAGTGACAAAACCTTGACTTGTGAGTAAAAAAGGTTTTAAAGGGAGGGATTTGGCCTAGAGTTCTATGGTGTGTGTGACCAACCCACCCAATATTAAAACCCAGCAAATAAAATACAGGGAACGAGCAACAAACACTACATGGTATAAACCATTTCTACTTATAAAGATTGGGCATTAATAGTCATTCGTTCACTCATTTTTAAGCCTTTCTTCTCTCAATCCTAACGAGGAACCATGCAATTTGAAAAACCAGGGTCGTCTCAAAGAATTGGGGGCGCTGGTGCAAAAAAGGTTCTATGGTAAGGTTCGGCTACCAATTCCTATGATGTGAGCTCATCGCCACATATATCACCCAAGATGCCATCACTCCATGATCTACGCTTGCGTGTGCTACTGAGCACCTATCGCATGGCATGAATCGTGTCGTGCGGAGTACTCCGTATTGCAGAATTGTGCGACGTGATCATCGAATATAAAATAGGGTTTTAATATTTATTTTAACCATACTCCTTGTGTTTCCTATTATTAGGTGGATTAATTTCTAAGGGGTTCTAAAAAGTTAAGCTGTCACATCCGAAAAAATTTCAATTTTGGAATGTGAATTATTAAATTAGGGTTAATTAATTTTTGATTGCAAATTTACTTGTGTTGCTTGATCAAAGCTAGTTTTGACGAGGAGTTGAATGCACTGATTGTCTTTGTGGCTCAAATATTTTTGGAATTATTAAGAACTCTAAAATAATTTTAGGGATTATTTATAAAACCAAAATTTAACCTACAAAGTGTGTGGCACCTTGCACTTAATATTTTGGGCAGGGAACTAATTTCACTAAATCGAAAATGTTATTTGGAATCCTAAATTAAAATTTCATACTTTCGTAAGGAAAATATTTTCAAGTCCAAATATTAATTTGACATTTGTGGAATTTTTCAAAATTGATTTGAACCAAGTTTGGTTTTTAATCAAAAGGGAAAAATGAAAAACATAAGAAAAAGAAACGAAAAATAGAAAGACTAAAGCCCAGGCCAACTGGCCCTACCCTATCTTGTGCTCGTGAGTGAGCGAAGCATAGCCTGAGTCGGCCTAGCAGCCAACAAACCAAACGAAGAGGTACACCGCATTAGGATGTCGGTCCTCGAACACCCTGGATCCAATGGCTAGAATAGCCCTGGATCCAACGAGATAACATACATCAACACCCATCCTCGGATCTCTCCTCTCGAATAGAGACCCAGCCAACTTCCTCCCGTAGGATCTTATTGTTGTGCGCATCAAGCCTAGCTCCGATAGACAAGAACGCCGAAGGAGCAACCTGCAGAGATAAAATTGCAAACATTCACTAGTAGAAAACATGGCTTTGGTTCTGGCCGGGCAGGCTCATTAGTCCCGGTTCACTCACGAACCGGGACCCATGGGGGCATTTGTCCCGGTTCGTGAGGACAGGGGGTCGGCCGGGCCTCGGTGGCCATTGGTCTGGCACCTTTGGTTCCGGTTCCACGCACGAACCGGGACCAATGGTCCTCACTCCATTGGTATCCGTCCACGTCGGCCCTCGTCCTGTCTATGATTCGGATGTGGTATATTATCTTTAATTTATAACTATTTGTTTTAGTGTTTATGACAATTATGCCGACCAACGTGACATAGATGTTTTTATCTAGGAGGTAGTTGAACCGGAAATTCCAACCGACCCTCTTGTGGAGAGGTTAAATTTAGTTGAAAAGGAAAACATTTACTTGAAGAAAAAAAATGGAAAAAATGGAGGAGGAGAAGATGGAATTGGAGTTGCATGTTGCGGAAGTCGTCGATGATCACAAGATCAAGATGGACCCTATTGTCAAGAGGTTAAATTTAGTTGAATAAGGAAACAATTACTTGAAGGAGAAAATAAAAAAAATGAGGAGGAGAAGATGATATTGGAGTTGCATGTTGCGGATGTCGTCGATGATCACAAGATCAAGATGGATGCCATGCGCTTGAAGATTAGAAAGATTAGAAAATATGCCATTAATACCGAGGCTCGGTATCATTATGTCATTGGATCAATTGTTAACTTGGTTGTGATTATGATTGCATTTGTTGTTGCGTTGAAATGTTCTACATAGTTTCAATGTATGGTTTAATTAGATGCTCTGGAGATCTATGTAACGCCCCGGACACACCCGCCGGTGGTCGTTACTCCTAGCGGGATCTAGACTAGCCTCACATATCAATATTAGTCTTTTCTGCGCACTTTGTCCTCACACGTGCGCACCCGGGAGCAACTTCCTGGTCGGTCACCCATCCTGAAACTACTCCAAGCTGAGCACGCTTAACTTTGGAGTTCTATCCGAATGGGCTCCCGGAAAAGAAGGAATTCCTTATTGATATGAGTAGTCTATCATCCCTAATAAGTCAGGCCATCACATGCACCCTCACTCAGAGAAATCGATGTCCTCGTCGGGCCACAGGAACGTTCCCTTTCGGCACAACCGTCTGTGCTTCCAGGACAACACATGTGCCATGCCGTGTGCCACGACGGGTCACAAACGTCATGCACAACATGACTGCAAACTATCCGCAAACATCCATGTAACCACGAGGGTCGGCTCTGATACCAACTTGTAACGCCCCGGACACACTAGCCGGTGGTCGTTACTCCCGGCGGGATCTAGACTGGCCCCACATATCAATACTAGTCTTTTCTGCGCACTTTGTCCTCACTCGTGCGCACCCGGGAGCAACTTCCCGGTCGGTCACCCATCCTAAAACTACTACAAGCTGAGCACGCTTAACTTAGGAGTTCTATCCGGATGGGCTCCCGGAAAAGAAGGAATTCCTTATTGATATGAGTAGTCTATCATCCCTAATAAGCCAGGCCATCACAAGCTATGTATGTACTTTGAATTTAATGTGATGATGAACTTCTATTAATTTGACCACTTATCTATCCATGATGTTCTGTAATGGGTTTTCACACACTTAATTATATATAAATGCAAGTAGATGAACCGGCAATGGATGTACGGTGATAGACACACCTCCGAGTACATTAACGGCGTGCATATTTTTCTCGAAGTGGTTGAGGCAAACAAGCAGAATGGTTTTATGTGTTGTCCATACCCTAGCCCCTGAACTGCTGACGCGTGGAAGCTTATTTGTCCCGGTTGGTGATACCAACCGGGACAAAAGGCCCCCATGCCTGGGCAACCGCAGTGGCCACGTGGAGGCCCATCTGTCCCGGTTGATCTAAGAACCGGGACTAAAGGTCTTTTGCATTTGTATCAAGCATTTAGTCCCGATTCCCCAACCGGGACAAATGGCACTTATGAACCGGGACAAATGGCCCCCAGTGATTATAACAATGAAAATTCATAGAGCTAGGAAAAAATGAAGGAATCTGTAAAAGGATCAATTGAAATGGCTCAAGAGCGAAGACACTACAAGACCGAATAGACTACGCCCAAAGTTTGTTATTTCCATCAGCCTAATTATTTGATGTGCATATCTGGTGCACCCTTGCCTTTGAACTGTGTTATGTGCCACAAACAACACAAACTAAAACTAATAAAGGTCAGATAAAGACTTGCACATATATTGACAAACCAACGAATGGGTTCTCAAACCAAACTGACAAACAAAGCTATATATCATGTGATTAAGAATTTAGTTAGTATAACGATCGAGGTTTGTAGATAACTAGTTATACCAATTCAAAAAAAAATTACAGGGAAATTTTTGCACAAATTTATTTCAAATACATGGATAGAAGATGGTATGTCTATCGTAACAAGACTTGCATAAATGGAAAATCATGTATTAATTGATGTTGAACGCTGCAGATAAGTAATTATACCAATTCATCCTAAAATATATTTTAGAGGGACTTTATTGCATAATGTTACTTCACAAACATGGATAGAAGATGGAATATTTACCATAACAGTACTTCCATTAATGACAAAGCATGTACTAATTGATGCTAGTTCTCTTGCTGGTAGATGTACACGAGTGCTAAGCACACATCGATATACTTATTAGAAGAACAAGGGGAAGGGGCAGGTGAGGTAGAGGAACCTCGAGGTGTGATACGTCCATTTTGCATCATACTTATAAGTTGATATTTATTGCATTATGGGCTGTTCATACATGTTTTGTCACAATACTTATGCCTTTTCTCTCTTATTTTGCAAGGTTTACATGAAGAGGGAGAATGCCGGCAGCTCGAATTCTGGGCTGAAAAAGGAGAAAACTCTGGAAACCTATTCTGCACAACTCCAAAATCCCTGAAACTCCACAGAACATCGTTTCGGAAAATATAAACAATATCTGGCGAAAGAAACCCACGGGAGGGGCCACCGGCTGGCCTCGAGGGTGGCCCCCCTACCTCGAGGGCCAGCCGGCAGGCCCACGGTGCCCATATTCTCCTATATGAAGCGTTTTGACCTGGAAAAAAAATCAAGAGGAGGCTTTCGGGACCAGACGCCGCCGTCTCAAGGCGGAACCGAGGCGGAAACCAATCTAGGGCCAGGCAGAGCTGTTCTGCTGGG
Organism: Secale cereale; assembly: GCA_902687465.1. NCBI lineage: Eukaryota > Viridiplantae > Streptophyta > Magnoliopsida > Poales > Poaceae > Secale > Secale cereale. The sequence continues at coordinate 508,641,231 of LR738714.1, read as the reverse complement.
GATACTTCCCTCCGGGAGGGGGAAATCATCACCGCCGTCATCACCAACAACTCTCCCATCTTGGGAAGGGCTATCGTCATCAACATGTTCACCAGCACCATCTCCTCTCAAACCCTAGTTCATCTCTTGTATCCAATATTTGTATCCAAACCTCATATTGGTACCCGTGGGTTGCTAGTAGTGTTGATTACTCCTTGTAGTTAATGCTAGTTGGTTTATTTGGTGGAAGATCATATGTTCAGATCCATTATGCATATTAATACCCCTCTGATCATGAACAATATTATGTCTTGTAAGTAGTTAATTTTGTTCCTGAGGACATGGGAGAAGTCTTGCTATTAGTAGTCCTGTGAATTTGGTCTTTGTTCGATATTTTGATGAGATGTATGTTGTCTCTCCTCTAGTGGTGTCATGTGAACGTCGACTACATGACACTTCACCATTATTTGGGCCTAGAGGAAGGCATTGAGAAGTAATAAGTAGATGATGGGTTGCTAGAGTGACAGAAGCTTAAACCCTAGTTTATGCGTTGCTTCGTAAGGGGCTGATTTGGATCCATATGTCTGAGGCTATGGTTAGGTTTACCTTAATACTTCTTTTGTAGTCGCGGATGCTTGCATTAGAGGTTAATCATAAGTGGGAGGCTTGTCCAAGTAAGGGCAGCACCCAAGCACCGGTCCACCCACATACCAAATTATCAAAGTACCGAACGCGAATCAGATGATCGTGATGAAAACTAGCTTGATGATAATTCCCATATGTCCTCGGGAGCACTTTACCGTGCATAAGAGTTTGTCCAGGCTTGTCCTTTGCTACACAAGGGATTGGGACACCTTGCTGCACCTTATTTACTTTTACCGTTTGTCACTTGCTACCAGTTAACTTATCACAAAACTATCTGTTACATATAATTTCAGTGCTTGTAGGAAATACCTTACTGAAAACTGCCTATCATTTCCTTCTGCTCCTCGTTGGGTTCGACACTCTTACTAATCGAAAGGACTAAGATTAGATCCCCTACACTTGTGGGTCATCAAGACTCTTTTCTGGCGCCGTTGCCGGGGAGTGAACCGCCTTTGGTAAGGAAAAATTTATATAGTGTACTGAAATTTATTGTCACTTGTTACTATGGCTCAAAATCCTTTGAGGGGCTTGTTCGGGGTATCTTCACCCCAAACAGAAGAGCAAAGAGTTGCTCCTCAACCTACTGCACCTAATGAAAATGTTTGTTTTGAGATTCCTTCGGGTATGATAGAGAAACTGCTTGAAAATCCCTATACAGGAGACGGAACACTTCACCCCGATTTACACCTAATCTATGTGGACGAAGTTTGTGGATTGTTTAAGCTTGCAGGTATGCCCGAGGATGTTATCAAGAAGAAGGTCTTCCCTTTATCTTTGAAGGGAGATGCACTGACATGGTTTAGGCTATGCGATGATATGGGATCTTGGAACTATAATCGTCTGAAGTTGGAATTTCATCAGAAGTTCTACCCTATGCACCAGGTTCATCGTGATCGCAATTATATTTATAATTTCTGGCCTCGCGAAGGAGAAAGCATCGCTCAAGCTTGGGGGAGGCTTAAGTCAATGTTATATTCATGCCCCAGTCACGAGCTTTCAAGAAAAATGAGCATCCAAAATTTTATGCTCGGCTTTCTCTCAATAATCGGACCATGCTCGATAATTCTTGTTCTGGCTCTTTTATGATGAAGACTGTTGAATTCAAATGGGATTTATTGGAAATAATTAAACGCAACTCCGAAGTTTGGGATCTCGGCGAAGGTAAGGAGTTAGGTATGACCCCTAAGTTTGATTGTGTTAAAGCTTTTATGGATACCGATGTTTTCCGTGAGTTTAGCACTAAATATGGACTTGACTCTGAGATAGTAGCTTCTTTCTATGAATCTTTTGCTACTCATGTTGATCTCCCTAAGGAGAAGTGGTTTAAATACCATCCCCCCATTGAAGTAAAAGTAGTTGAACCTATTAAAGTTGAAGAAAAGACTATCACTTACACTGTTGATCCTGTTATACCTACCGCTTATATTGAGAAACCACCTTTCCCTGTTAGGATAAAGGATCATGCTCAAGCTTCAACTGTAATTCGTAAGAGTAATACTAGAACACTTACACCCTCTGAGCAAATTAAAGTTGAACCTAGTGTTGCTATGGTTAAGGATCTCTTAGTAGAAGATTTAGATGGACATGCTATTTACCTCCAAGAAGAGTCTGCTAGAATAGCCAAACCCAATGCTAGGAATAAACATAAACCTGTCGTAGGCTTGCATGTTATCTCTGTTAAGATAGGAGATCATTGCTATCATGGTTTATGCGACGTAGGTGCTAGTGCGAGCATTATCCCTTTTGATCTGTACAACGAAGTTATGCATGATATTGCACCTGTTGAGTTAGAAGGGATTGATGTTACTATTAAGCTTGCTAATAGAGATACTATTTCACCAGTTGGGATTATTAGAGATATTGAAGTCTTGTGTGGGAAGGTTAAATACCCTGCTGATTTTCTTATTCTTAGTTCCCCACAAGATGCTTTCTGTCCCATTATATTTGGCAGACCCTTCTTGAATACTATTAATGCCAAGATAGACTGCGTGAAAGATATTGTCACTGTCGGCTTGGGGGATATGTCTCATAATTTTAACTTTGCTAAATTCCGTAGACAACCCCTTGAAAAGGCACCACCCAGTAAGGATGAACTTATTGGTCTCGCTTTTATTGCCGTGCTACCTAATGATCCTTTAGAACAATACTTGCTAGACCATGAAAATGATATGCATATGAATGAGAGAAGGGAGATAGATGAAATATTCCTTACACAGGGACCCGTATTGAAAAACAACTTGCCTGTTGAAATCCTAGGGGATCCTCCTCCACCCAAGGGTGATCTCGTGTTTGAACTTAAACCTTTGCCTGATAATCTTAAGTATGTTTATCTTGATGAAAAGAAGATATATCTTGTTATTATTAGTGCTAACCTTTCAGAGCAAGAAGAAGAAAGGTTATTGAGAACTTTGAAGAAGCACCGAGCTGCTATTGGATATACTCTGGATGATCTTAAGGGCATTAGTCCCACTATATGTCAACACAAGATAAAATTGGAAGAAAATGCTAAACCAGTTATTGATCATCAGCGACGGTTAAATCCTAAGATGAAAGAAGTGGTGAGGAAGGAAATACTAAAGCTCCTAGAAGCAGGTATTATCTATCCAGTTGCTGATAGTCATTGGGTAAGTCATGTCCATTGCATTCCCAAGAAAGGAGGTATGACTGTTGTCCCTAATGATAAAGATGAATTGATCCCGCAAAGAATAGTTACAGGTTATAGGATGGTAATTGATTTCCGTAAGTTAAATAAATCTACTAAGAAAGATCATTACCCATTGCCATTTATTGATGAAATGCTAGAAAGGTTATCCAAACATACTCATTTCTGCTTTCCAGACAGTTATTCTGGTTTCTCTTAAATACCTGTGTCAAAGGGGGATCAAGAAAAGACCACCTTTACTTGTCCTTTCGGTACCTTTGCTTATGGACGTATGCCTTTTGGTTTATGTAATGCACCTGCTACTTTCCAAAGATGTATGATGGCTATATTCTCTGACTTTTGTAAAAAGATTGTTGAGGTATTCATGGATGATTTCTCCGTTTACGGAACTTCTTTTGATGATTGCTTAAGCAACCTTGATCGAGTTTTGCAGAGATGTGAAGACACTAATATGGTCTTGAATTGGGAGAAGTGCCACTTTATGGTTAATGAAGGCATTGTCTTGGGACATAAAATTTCTGAAAGAGGTATTGAAGTTGACAAAGCTAAAGTTGATGCTATTGAAAGGATGCCATGCCCTAAGGATATCAAAGGTATACGAAGTTTCCTTGGTCATGCCGGGTTTTATAGGAGGTTCATTAAGGACTTCTCCAAAATCTCCAGGCCTCTGACTAATCTTTTACAGAAAGATATTCCTTTTGTCTTTGATGATGATTGTCTAGAAACATTTTAAATACTTAAGAAAGTATTGATCTCTGCACCTATTGTCCAGCCTCCTGACTGGAATTTACCCTTTGAGATCATGTGCGATGCTAGTGATTATGCTGTAGGAGCCGTTCTAGGGCAAAGAGTTGATAAGAAATTGAATGTTATCCAGTATGCTAGTAAAACTCTAGATAGTGCCCAAAGAAATTATGCTACCACTGAGAAAGAATTCCTAGCCGTTGTATTTTCTTGTGATAAGTTTAGACCCTATATCATTGATTCTAAAGTAACTATTCACACTGATCATGCTGCTATCAAATACCTTATGGAAAAGAAAGATGCTAAACCTAGACTTATTAGATGGGTCCTCTTGCTGCAAGAATTTGACTTGCATATTATTGATAGAAAGGGAGCTGAGAACCCCGTAGCAGATAACTTGTCTAGGTTAGAGAATATACTTGATGACCCACAACCTATTGATGATAGCTTTCCTGATGAACAACTAGCTGTCATAAATACTTCTCGTACTGCTCCATGGTATGCTGATTATGCTAATTACATTGTAGCTAAGTTTATACCTCCTAGATTCACATACCAGCAAATGGAAAAGTTCTTCTATGATTTGAGGCATTACTTCTGGGATGACCCACATCTTTATAAAGAAGGAGTAGATGGTATTATTAGACATTGTGTACCCGAGCATGAACAGGAACAGATCCTACGCAAGTGCCACTCCGAAGCTTATGGAGGACACCATGCGGGAGACAGAACTGCACATAAGGTATTGCAATCCGGTTTTTATTGGCCTACTCTCTTCAAGGATGCCCGTAAGTTTGTCTTATCATGTGATGAATGTAAGAGTCGGTAATATTAGTAGACGTCAAGAAATGCCTATGAATTATTCACTAGTTATTGAACCATTTGATGTTTGGGGCTTTGATTATATGGGACCTTTTCCTGCCTCTAATGGGTACACACATATCCTAGTTGCTGTTGATTACGCTACTAAGTGGGTAGAAGCTATTCCAACTAGTAGTGCTGATCATAACACCTCTATTAAGATGCTTAAAGAAGTTATATTTCCGAGGTTTGGAGTCCCTAGATATCTAATGACTGATGGTGGTTCACACTTTATTTATGGTGCTTTCCATAAGATGCTTGCTAAGTATGATGTCAACCATAGAATTGCATCACCTTATCACCCACAGACTAGTGGTCAAGTTGAATTAAGTAATAGGGAGTTGAAATTAATCTTGCAAAAGAAAATTAATAAGTCTAGAAATAATTGGTCCAAGAAACTAGATGATGCATTATGGGCCTATAGAACTGCATATAAAATCCTATGGGTATGTCTCCATATAAGATGGTATATGGAACAGCTTGTCACTTACCTCTTGAGCTAGAACATAAGGCATATTGGGCTATCAAATAGCTCAATTATGTTTTCAAACTTGCCGGTGAAAAGAGGCTATTTGATATTAGCTGTCTCGATGAATGGATAACCCAGGCCTACGAGAATGCCAAGTTATTTAAAGAAAAAGTTAAAAGATGGCATGACAAAAGGATACAAAAGCGTGAGAACGTAGGTGATTATGTTTTGCTATACAACTCTCATTTGAGATTTTTTGCAGGAAAACTTCTCTCCAAGTGGGAGGTACCTTACGTTATCGAGGAGGTCTATCGTTCCGGTGCCATAACAATCAACAACTTCGAAGGCACAAATCCGAAGGTGGTGAATGGTCAAAGGATCAAACATTACATCTCAGGTAATCCTATAAATGTTGAAACTAATATTATTGAAACCATAACCCCGGAGGAATACATAAGGGACACTTTCCAGAACGATTCAGCCTCCGAAAAGGAAGAGGTACGTGATACGGTAAGTAAACCGACTCCAAAACAGTTCTAAAGGCAAATTTTCTCCGTTTTGGAATATTTAGAAAAATAGAAAAATAAACCGCAGTCCGGAGGAGACACGTGGCCTCCTCGAGGGTAGGGGGCGCGCCCCCTGCCTCGAGGGCACCCCGTGTGTCCCCTGGACTCCATTTTCTTGTGGGTTACTCTTTTCGTTCGGGAAAAAATCATTATATATACTCCCGAAGGTTTTGACCTCTCTATCACGCAGAAATCCTCTGTTTTCCTTTCGAGCTGCTGTTTTTCACAGATCTAGATCATCATGGCGTCCTCCAACACCCCCAAGGACAAGTTATTTGAGAAGGTCATCAACCCCTACCTTGCGGAGGTGCTGCACCACCCCAAAACCATGGAGTTGCATGAGGGGGTGCTGCACATCCGTGATGTTGAGGGGCCGAGAAGGACCGGAAGTGTGGAGACAAGACTAGAAGCAATGGAGCAACAAGTTTTCAAGTGCCAAGGTATGGTGGAACGAGGACTCGACGCCAACCACATGATGATCTCGGAGCTTGCCAACAACCTCAAGATGGACTCGAGGATCTTCGGGGAAGCCATCTCTAATCTTCAAGAGAAGATCGATCACCTCCAAGCCCAGATCTATGACCCGCAGAACCAAAACTGTGAGTATGAATATAGACTCAAGAATATGAGTTTGGCTGTAGATTTGAGTATCCCGGAGACTCGATCATCCTTCTACGATGGTGAGCCCATGCTTTGGAAGACAAGCAACAAGCCTACATCAGCAACAACTCCATCATCACCAACCCCGAAGAAGGAGACATAATCATACGGGTATGGGCACTCCCCTTGGCAACTGCCAAGCTTGGGGGAGTGACCCCAGTATCGTAGCACCATCACTCCTATCTTTACCGTTTTACTTAGTTCGATCCTTTTGGTAGTATCTTGATCTATTAGAATAAAGTTAGCATGATCTAGTTGTGAGCTTTTGCTTTGTGAGCTTTATCCTTTGTAATCAAGTCCGTGAGCTATATAATAAAGATTAGTGTTGAGTCAAGGGCTTGATTTCCTCACTTGGGTCATGATAAAAAGAAAGAAAACAAAAAGAGTATCAAAGGGATCATATCGATCTTATGGGAAGTAATGACCTCACATACAAGAGTATGATAAATAAAAGTTGTTGGGAGGTGACAAACATAGTTTTGGTCATTGTTGCAATTAATAGGAAGTAATAAAAGAAGAGAGGCTTCACATACAAATATACTATCTTGTACATCTTTTATGATTGTGAGCACTCATTAAAGTATGACATGCTAAAGAGTTGATGTTGGAGAAGGAAGACAACATAATGGGTTATGTCTTCTTATATCCGAAATAAAAGTATATTGTCATGGATCTTCCAACATGTTGAGCTTGCCTTTCTCCCTCATGCTGGCCAAAACTCCTCGCACTAAGTAGAGATACTACTTGTGCTTCCATATATCCTTAATCCCAGTCTTGCCATGAGAGTCCACCATACCTACCTATGGATTGAGAAAGATCCTTCCAAGTAAGTTGTCATGTTGCAAATCCGCTAAAACATGTATGATTTATTAGTGTGGGAGAAATTAGATTTATACAAGCTTGTGATATGGAAGTAATAAAAGCGACAGACTGCATAATAAAGGTCCTTATCACAAGTGGCAATATAAAGCGAAGTTCTTCTATGCTAAGAATTTGTGCATCCAACCATAAAAACACATGACAACCTCTGCTTCCCTCTGCGAAGGGCCTATCTTTTATTCTTGTCTTATAAGTGTCAAGGTGAAATCCACCTTTCCTTTTTTACATTTTATCCTTTGGTAAGCACATTGTGTTGGAAAGATCCTAACATATATACCCACTTGGATGTAAGTTTTCATGATCTATTACTGTTGACATTACCCTTGAGGTAAAAGGTTGGGAGGCAACACCATAAGCCCCTATCTTTCTCTGTGTCCGATTAAAACTCCCTAAACATAAGTATTGCGTGAGTGCGAGCAATTGTGAAAGACTATATGATAGTTGAGTATGTAGGCTTGCTGAAAAGCTCTTATATTGACTCTTTCCGATGTTACGATAAATTGCAATTGCTTCAATTACAGAGACCAAAGTTTGTTAGTTTCCAATGAAGTTTATGATTCATACTTGATATTGTGGATGAATTGTTACTTTAGCATAATGATCATATGACTATATTTATGTAAGTTGCTGTTATGAAAATGATCATGATGCCCTCATGTCCGTATTCTGTTTTGATCGACACCTCTATCTCTAAACATGTTGGCATATTTTTCGATATTGGCTTTCGCTTGAGGACAAGCGAGGTCTAAGCTTGGTGGAGTTGATACCTCTATTTTGCATCATGCTTATAAGTTGATATTTATTGCATTATGGGCTGTTCATACATGTTTTGTCACAATACTTATGCCTTTTCTCTCTTATTTTGCAAGGTTTACATGAAGAGGGAGAATGCCGACAGCTGGAATTCTGGGCTGAAAAAGGAGCAAACTCTGGAAACCTATTCGGCACAACTACAAAAGCCCTGAAACTCCACAGAACATCGTTTCGGAAAATATAAAAAATATCTGGCGAAAGAAACCCACGGGAGGGGCCATCGGCTGGCCTTGAGGGTGGGGGGCCCGCCCCCCTTTCCAGGGCGCGTCCCCCTGCCTCGAGGGCCAGCCGGCAGGCCTACGGTGCCCATCTTCTCCTATATGAAGCGTTTTGACCTGGAAAAAAAAAATCAAGAGGAGGCTTTCGGGACCAGACGCCGCCGTCTCGAGGCGGAAACCAATCTAGGGCTCCGGTAGAGCTGTTCTGTCGTGGATACTTCCCTCCGGGAGGGGGAAATCGTCACCGCCGTCATCACCAACAACTCTCCCATCTTGGGGAGGGCTATCTTCATCAACATATTCACTAGCACCATCTCCTCTCAAACCCTAGTTCATCTCTTGTATCCAATCTTTGTATCCAAACCTCAGATTGGTACCTGTGGGTTGTTAGTAGTGTTGATTACTCCTTGTAGTTGATGCTAGTTGGTTTATTTGGTGGAAGATCATATGTTCAGATCCATTATGCATATTAATACCCCTCTGATCATGAATAATATTATGTCTTGTGAGTAGTTACTTTTGTTCCTGAGGACATGGGAGAAGTCTTGCTATTAGTAGTCATGTGAATTTGGTCTTCATTTGATATTTTGATGAGATGTATGTTGTCTCTCCTCTAGTGGTGTCATGTGAACGTCGACTACATGACACTTCACCATTATTGGGCCTAGAGGAAGGCCTTGGGAAGTAATAAGTAGATGATGGGTTGCTAGAGTGACAGAAGCTTAAACCCTAGTTTATGCGTTGCTTCGTAAGGGGCTGATTTGGATCCTTATGTCTCAGGCTATGGTTAGGTTTACCTTAATACTTCTTTTGTAGTTGTGGATGCTTGCATTAGAGGTTAATCATAAGTGAGAGGCTTTTCCAAGTAAGGGCAGCAGCCAAGCACCGGTCCACCCACATACCAAATTATCAAAGTACCGAACGCGAATCAGATGATCGTGATGAAAACTAGCTTGGCGATAATTCCCATATGTCCTCGGGAGCACTTTACCTTGCATAAGAGTTTGTCCAGGCTTGTCCTTTGCTACACAAAGGATTGGGCCACCTTGCTGCACCTTATTTAGGTGCAGGGGCATTAATATGGTCAGAGCTTGACCTTCCTCCTCATGCTGCTGGTGGCCATCGAGAAATCCGAGCACATGAGTAAGAACAGGACGGTGCCGAGCAGAAGTGGCCATCGGGCGTCGGTGGCCAATCAGAGTTGTCTTCTTGGCTGGCAACCCAGTGCAAGTTCTAGCCTCCTCCCCTCGTTGACTAGGACAACAATGCTCATATGCGCCGCACATCGCTCTAGACGCTGCCAATATGCTCGATTTTCTACAAATTTCATTTTCCTCCAAGTATGCCATCTCCAACTCTGCTTGATGAGGACAAGAGACGAGGAGACGTCAACCAGCGGGAGGCGCCGTCAGCGGGGAAGAAAGAAAAACTTATGCGTGCGGGAGGATGCGACTGTAGTTGAGAGGAGGAAAAAAGGGAGTAGGTTCGATGGGGGTGTGAGACGTCTGAGGGAGAGGATGGGGCGCCGGCTTGGGAATTGCCAGGAGATAAGGTTACTTTTTTATTTGTGGGGTAGCCTCTAGGTTAATCTCGCCTCTGCTTCGCTATAAACCATTTGACGTAAAGAGGCACAAAAACCTTTTCTAACCTCCTTTTCTGGCCGCAAGTAAACAATCCCACACTTCATACGACATTCAAGCAGCAGGAAAGGTAGACAAGGAAGCAATGGTGGAGTGGCTGCCAGCAGCCGAAAGAGGGTGTATAGTCACAAATTGGATGATCCAGAGTGCGCCTTGTCTCAAATATCCAAAATGGTGGGTAGTGTAGTATATTTTATTAAAGAAATACAACAAATACAAATGCAATACGAACATAATCACTTGCACACCATTCAAGAGAAACATTCTTCAAATAGTTCATCCAAATGTTTGGTTACATTAGCTGCTTCTTGGTTGCCGTTAGTCTCTTCAAGTAGTTAACTTAACTTTCATTTTATGTTTCAAATAGTTCACATAACTTTGGGATAAAGTTGGTGTTTGCACCGATGGTGCAACATGCCAATGCATAAGAATAGTTAGACACATGCAAACGATACACCAAACGGCAACCTTACAGAGTGACCAGTTGTCGATCTGCCCAAGAGCTGAGAAGGAAGGAAACAAATCGAAAGCACAGAAATGGCTAGCCAGCGACGCCACTAACCCCTAACGTGACCCACGAATGACATGGAAACATTATACGGAATGGCCAAGGAAGTACAGAAGGATCACAAACAAAGGTAACCAGACCAACCGGCCAGGGCCAATGACATCCAAACCAGAGTGACTCGGGGTGGATGGCTCCTTACTAACCGAGAAGCCCAGTGCCGTGACTTCTCGCTGCTACACCCCCTTGGACGAAAGGAGTGTTTTGACATCCTAGTGCAGTTTTTGAGCACTGCCCGGACCTTGAATCGCTGCGGTTGGACAAATCACATGTTGTGACGCCCGACACTAGACTGTTGCGGCTAGTCGGATGCTGTGTTCTGCCATCTCTACCGGCCTTTTATCCCCGCTGCCTAGCCGACTAGTGTGTATGCTTCACATGCTCGTTGGTCACACTCTTTCCAATATCGTCAACCATTTGCTCAGTTCACCTTGTTTCCTCTGCTCATGTGATCCCAGGTGGGGTTCTCAGTTTGAATGCCCCAAGTCATTTCCGTGGGATATGCATTTAGGTTTTTGTTTAACCCGACTGGAGCATGGAAGAATAAAATGTACAATCGGTTTACCTTCTCGATCACCCTTTCGGGATGATTTATATAAGGAGTGTATGCCATACGTGCCACACATAACTTGCTTAACTTATGGGTGTAGTTGGCCGTTGTGCAGTTGCAGATGGTTGCGATTTTTATCATGAAAATAGTCTCGTGTCATAAAAAACAAATCATCAAAGAAAGTTATGAGCAAGGCTCATTGTCAAGGAAAATAGAAACACGATATGAACATAATCATTCGCAGACAGTTGGGGAAAAATCCTTTAAATTGTTAGCTTAACTTTCGGGTGCAGTTGGTCACTATGCCAATTGGTGCAATGGGTGCTCATAAAGCTTGGTGGCACTGATCATTGATGTGACAACCTGGTTTTTGCCTTCTCTCTTATTTCCGGACTTCATTTGCCCCTGCTTTTAATTTGGGGTTTTGAATCAATTCAGAAGGATTTAAACAGTTGGGCATGTCCTTGATATTCACCAAAGTGACCCATCCCTCTCTATATCATCATTTGCTTTTCTTAAAAATCCCAAAATAACCCAAGGAATATTTTTCATAAAATAAAATTATTCATTTTCTTCTCTGATATTCAATTCAGAAACATATGCTTCAATGGAATCCTCATTTTTCTTGCACCCAAAAATCTGAGAAAATTCGCAAACAATCTTTGGACCTTGGCACACCTCCCTAAGAAAAAATATTGCATAAGTTTTTGGAATATTTTTCCTACAGAAAATCATTTCTGCTCTGGCCTCAAAATGCACTTTGTACAGCAAGTGTATTTTTCTTTGATCCAATGAGGCTGATTATTCTTGAGCCTCATTACCCTCCTAAGAAAAGCTTAACTCCATAAGATTAGCCCTAATCTCATTCTAGAAGTTATCCAAACTTGGCGACCAAGTTTCTGTCCAGAAACTTGCTAAGAAGCTCTAGTCTCATGACTCATCTAGTCGGACTGGCAGTGTGCCATCCCCTCTCTTAGACCAAACACTGGACGGACAACACCTCAAACATGGTTTGGCATCGCGTGGGCGTCGTTTTGACCATGCTAGCATGGTAACTGCGTGAGGACACGACTCTGGCAACGCGCCCGACGCGCTCTGCGTTGCGCCCGTGCGTCTGTTCGTCATGTGATCATCTCAGAGCTCACTGACGACTGCCGCACCACGCCACTGCCTTCGTCTCATCACCATTGACCCCCCTGCCGCTCGGCGACGCCGGAGCAGCCGCATCGAGCACGAGCGCGTCGCGGCCAAAGCCACAGTGCCCCCGTGCCCTGATACGTCTCCAACGTATCTATAATTTTTTATTGTTCCATGCTATTATATTATCTATCTTGGATGTTTTATATGCTATTTTATATGATTTTTGGGACTAATCTATTAACCCAGAGCCCAGTGCCGGTTTATGTTTTTTCCTTATGTTTTGAGTTTCGCAGAAAAGGAATATCAAACGGAGTCCAAACGAAACGAAAATTTATGGTGATTTTTTATGGACCAAAAGAAGCCCACGGAGCGCTGGAGGTGGACCAGAAAAGCCACGAGGCCACCACAAGGGGTGTGGGCGTCCCCCCTAGGGCGCCCCCTACCCGGTGGCCGCCTCGTGGGTCCCCCTAACTAGCCCCTGACTCCGAAAATTCCTATAAATAGTTAAATACTAGAAACCCTGAAAACACACCTAGATCGGGAGTTCCGCCACCTCAAGCCTCTGTAGCCACGAAAAACTAACGGGGAGCCCGTTCTGGCACCCTGCCAAAGGGGGAAACCATCATCAGTGGCCATCTTCATCATCCCGGCGCTCTCCGTGACGAGGAGGTAGTAGTTCACCCTCGAGGCTGATGGTATGCACTGGTAGCTATTTGTTTGATCTCTCTCTCTCTCTCTCTCTCTCTCTCTCTCTCTCTCTCTCTCTCGTGTTCTTGATTTGGCACGATCTTGATGTACCGCGAGCTTTGCTATTATAGTTGGATCTTATGATGTTTCTCCCCCTCTACCTTCTTGTAAGGGATTGAGTTTTCCCTTTGAAGTTATCTTATCGGATTGAGTCTTTAAGAATTTGAGAACACTTAATGTATGTCTTGCATGTGTTTATCTGTGGTGACAATGGGATATTCATGCGATGCACTTGATGTATGTTTTGGTGATCAACTTGCGGGTTCAGTGACCTTGTGAACTTATGCATAGGGGTTGGCACACGTTTTCGTCTTGACTCTCTGGTAGAAACTTTGGGGCACTCTTTGAAGTTCTTTGTGTTGGTTTGAATAGATGAATCTGAGATTGTGTGATGCGTATCGTATAATCAAACCCGCGAATACTTGTGGTGACATTGGACTATCTAGGTGACATTAGGGTTTTGGTTGATGTGTGTCTTAAGGTGTTATTTTAGTACGAACTCTAAGGTTGTTTGTGACACTTATAGGAATAGCCCAATAGATCGACCGGAAAGAATAACTTTGAGGTGGTTTCGTACCCTACAATAATCTCTTTGTTTGTTCTCCACTTTTAGTGACATTGGAGTGACTCTTTGTTGCATGTTGAGGGATTGTTATATTATCCAATTATGTTATAATTGTTGAGAGAACTTGCACTAGTGAAAGTATGAACCCTTGGTCTTGTTTCTACGCATTGCAATACTGTTTGTGCTCACTTTTATAATTAGTTACCTTGCTGTTTTTATATTTTCAGATTACAAAAACCTATATCCACCATCCATATTACACTTGTATCACCATCTCTTCGCTGAACTAGTGCACCTATACAATTTACCATTGTATTGGGTGTGTTGGGGACACAAGAGACTCTTTGTTATTTGGTCGCAGGGTTGTTTGAGAGAGACCATCTTCATCCTACGCCTCCCACGGATTGATAAACCTTAGGTCATCCATTTTTTGGTACTAACCTATTGACATAGTGCCAAGTGCGAGTTGCTGCTTTCTGCATGTTTTTTACATCGCATGAAAACAATATCAAACAGAGTCCAAACACAGCAAAACTTTTGGAGATTTTTTATGGGCCAGAAGACACCCAATGGGCCCGAGCTGCACCAGGGGGGTGTGCTGAGGGGGGCACAACCCAACAGGGTGTGCTAGGCCCCCCTGGCGCGCCCAGGTGGGTTGTGCCCACCTCGGTGGCCTCCCGCATCCCCTCTGTACCCTATAAATTCACAAATATTCCAAAAACCCTCGGGGAGACCCTAGATCAGAAGTTCCGCCGCCACAAGGCTCTGTACTCCACGAGATCCCATCTGGAGCCCTTTTTGGCACTCCGCCGGCGGGGGGAAACCATTACCGGTGGCCATCTTCATCAGCCCGGTGGCCACCATGGTGAGGAGGGAGTAGTCCACCCTCAGGGCTGAAGGTTTGTACCAGTAGCTATGTGTTTAATCTCTCTCTCTCTCTCTCTCTCGTGTTCTTGAGATGTCACGATCTTGATGTATCACGGGATTTGTTAATATAGTCGGATCATATGGTGTTTTCCCCTCTCTATCTTATTATGATGAATTGAGTTTTTCCCTTTGAGGTCTCGTTGTTATCGGATTAAATACTTTTATGGATTTTAGAACACTTGATATATGTCTTGCAATTGAATAGTCGTGGTGACAATGGGGTATCGTATTGATTCACTTGATATATGTTTTGGCACTCAACTTGAGGATTCCTGAGGTGACATTGGGGTAATCTATGCATAGGGGTTGATGCACGTTCTTGTCTTTGTTTCTCCGGTAGAAATCTCGGGGCACTCTTTGAAGTTCTTTGTGTTGTATTGAGTATTATGAGTGTGAATTTGTTTTTGTGTTATTTTAGTACGAACTCTTGATAAGATCGATCGGAAAGAATAACTTGTGTTATTTTAGTACGAACTCTTGGATAGATCGATCGGAAAGAATAGCTACAAACAATTCCTTCTTATGTTCTCCGCTTGATAGGAACTTTGGAATGATTCTTCATCGCACGTTGAGGGATGGTTATCTGATCCAATTATATTAGCATTGTTGAGAGATTGCACTAGCGAAAGTACAGACCCTAGGCCTCATTTTCAAGCATTGCAATACCGTTTGTGCTCCATTTTATCACTTGGTACCTTGCTGTTTTTTATTGTTCCTACTACAAAATTCAATATCTACTATCCATACTACACTTGTATCACCATCTCTTCGCCGACCTAGTGCGCCTATACAATTTCCCATTGTATTGGGTGTGTTGGGGACACATGAGACTTTTTCTTATTTGGTTGCAGGGTTGTTTGAGAGAGACCATCTTCATCCTACACCTCCCACGGATTGATAAACCTTAGGTCATCCACTTGAGGGAAATTTGCCACTGTCCTACAAAACTCTACGCTTGGAGGCCCAACACGAGTCTACAAGAAGAAGGTTGTGTTGTAGACATCAAGCTCTTTTCTGGCGCCGTTGACGGGGAGGTGAGTGCTTGAAGGTATATCTTTAGATCTTGCAATTGATTATTTTAGTTTCTTGTTTTATCACTAGTTTAGTCTATAAAAGAAAACTACAAAAAAATTGAAATTGAGGTTACCTCATATGCTTCATCTTTATAATGTCTTTCATGAAAATGATGGAAAGGAAAATGGTGCCAATGTGCTAGAAGAAGAATGCAATACAATGTTTGGCACTAAATATTTGAATGATGAGCATGATTGCAATGTTGTTAGTATGAATTCTTTGAATATCCATTGTACTAATGATGATTGCACTAATCATGATAAAAATCTTTCTTATAAGCATGTCAATTTTTGTGGACTGCATAGAGTTTGCAAATACATACCAAAAAGGAAATATAGATTTTGCAAGAGGCATACACTACAAAAAAAGACACATCTGTGACATTTTGGTCCGAACAAAACTTTTTTCTGTCATACTTATGACACTTCTATGACAATAATTGTGACAAAACACGGCATCATCATAGATGTGGTGGGGTCCTACTTCTATGACAAAAATCATGACAGAAAATGGGCTTTTCGTCCTAGGCGGGCCGGAGATGCAGCTACATGACATTCTTTGGGCCGTCCTTGACGGAAAAAACCATGGTAGAAGCGAGGGCGAGGAAAATATCGGGGTGTTCCCGGTTATGGTGGGTGGTTGGGGCCGAGCGATGCGCGTTTCTCTCGTACACGCACGCGCGTGGGTGCGAGGCGCTGGGCTCTAACTAAATCCAATCGAGGCGTTGGGCTCTAACTGAACCCGAGTGATTGCACTGCAGGCTACGCGTTAATGAACCCGAGCGATTGATCGATGGCTGTTAACTGAACCCGATCGAGCGATTTTTTCGCTACTCCTGCTAACTGAAGCCGATTGATGCTGCCTCTGCATGAACAGTGAGC
>LR738714.1:508605780-508620464 GCA_902687465.1 Secale cereale | reverse complement strand
CGCGAACTACGGCGGCCCGTCCGGTGGGTCCCAGCAGTCAGGCGGAAAACGTTTTTTTCACCAAATATGGTGGCCCGTCCGGTGGGTCCCCGCTGTTAGGTGGAGGTATAATTATTTTCCGCGTAATAAGGAGGCACTTCCTTGCGGCTGCCGTGGACCCAGCTGTCAGCCTCTCCACATACAGTACTCTTCCGATGGAAGTCGGTCGTTGACCAGATTGACCACGCCGCGCCGAGAGCACCAGGGCGGTGGACGACGGCGAGGCCTAGGAAGGGAATGACACAGAGGCAGGGAAGACTCGACAGTTGTTTCCCACACGGAGGGGAGTACGACTGTACGAGGGTTTACTGGTTCGTCTGCAGTTGCCGGAGAATAACAACAGGTGTGGGTGAGTAGAGGGATGGCTAGGCCAGCGATGGGAGTACGGTGGGCCGGTGAGGCCTGTGTGGCAGCACAGCCGACCACGGGGAGGAGGGAGCAGGAAGTCCCGCCGGCGCTTGTTTGAGCGGCTGGAGCAGGAAGAGCAGAGATTGAAGAAGCGCGAGGGCCGTTGGATGGACATCCAACAATCACTGCTTGTGCATCAACCTTTTTTTTAGGAAGGCCTCAAATCTGTGGAAAACATCATACAACCCATCTGCCATTATTTCTAATAATTTACAGCCCATTTGCTAATTCTTAAGGTTTTTTTGGAGCCCATATTCTTTTTGTTAGCATTACAGCCCATATTGTGGCCACGGTTAAAAAATCATACGAAATTTTGCATATTTCGGTGCGGTCCGAACTGTTTTTAATCCCGAAATTTCGAGTCACATTCAGACTGATTTTAAAAATAAAAGCATAACAATATAAAATCCAACAAATTATCCACGCATAAAAATCAATGCAATTTAAAATCTAGAAATGAAAAAAGGATATTTGAAACTAATTGCTGGTTTGATGTGTTTTAAACATGTCCAGCCCATTTCTCATTACTGATAGGCCATTTTCTCGGCCAGCCGAATGAAGCTCTCCTCGTCTTGAAAGATTTTCAGCCCAACAGGCCTGACAAAGCGACTTATTTGGCAAATCATAAAAAACTAGGATGTGGCCGTGGACCCAACCGTCAGCCTCTCCACATACAGTACTCTTCCGATGGAAGTCGGTCGTTGACCAGATTGACCACGCCGCGCCGAGAGCACCAAGGCGGTGGACGACGACGAGGCCTAGGAAGGGGACAACGCGGAGCCGGGGAAGACGCGACAGTGGATGCCCACGCGGAGAGGAGTACGAGGGTTTACTGGTTCGGCTGCGGTGTGAAGCTGCCGTCGCCGCAGAATAACAGGGGGTGTGGGTGAGTAGAGGGATGCCCTGGCCAGCGGTGGGAGTAGTAGGGGGCGGTGAGGCCTCAGCGGCATCACAGCCGGCCACGGGAGGCAGGAGCACGCGGCATGACCGGCGTTGGTTTGGACGGCTAGAGCAAGAAGACCAGAGGTTGAAGAAGCACTACTGCCGTTGGATGAACATCGTACGGTAATTGGAGCTAGAATCATTCATATTGACTAAGTTGACAAAGCCCTCCGTCTCCGTCAACTTGGTAGGCCCACAAGTCAGCCTCCAAGATGCTGGGTTCCAGCTGGCAGGGGGAGTATTCATTTTTGTGTGCGTAATAAGGAGGCACTTCCTTGCGTGCGAAGATAGCTGGTGGGTCCGACCTGTCAGCGGGGGGCACGTTTTGTTCGCGAAATACAGAGGCTCTTCTGATGGGTCCCAGATGTCAGGTGGAGGAATCAAAGACTTGAGAAGGCGTACAGAACAAGCTAGTGTACCAGTAAAGAGACGTGCTCCTGTAGCTGGTTCGAATCCAAACCTAGACTATGACTATATATGGTGCTATGCTACTCTGCAAGTAATGAAACTGACATATCCAACCTTCGCTTCTCCTATTTTCTACTTACTCTGCCTAGCATCAGAAGCTCTGGCCACAACAACCATGTCCGCTGGCTGCTCGTCCACCTGCTCTTCAGCAGGCAACAACCAAATATGCGCCAAGTCGCCACCTGTACCATCGCCTGTGGGTCTCATCACACCCCCGTCGGCACGCGCACCGCAGCCGGTTGCTAATCGCAACCCGCTGCCGTTAGTGTGGTGCCACTGCTGCAAATGATGCAAAGTCATACGTCGCGTCTCAACCACAAGCCTCAACCCTGGTCGAGTCTTCTACAAATGCCCGAAACATGGGGTAATAATATGTTTAAGTGTTGTTCTGCTGCTTTCAGTTGCTGATTTTTTTAATAGTTTGGTTGATGATCTTCCAATTTGATTCGTGCAGAAAAGGGAAGATTCATGTGATTTGTATTTCTGGGAAGTTGCTGATGTGGGGGAGTGCAACTACGCTGATTATTTGGTTAGCCGAGGAATCCCAATACCAGCAGGTTGGGGTGTTGGACAAGTAACTGAAGGAACGACAGAAGAGGAAGATGGAGAGTAGAAGGTTAAAGATGCAGTTCCTCTGATCATGTCCAAGCAACAGCTGCTGAACGGCCTTGACATCAATGATGAGATGAAAGAGCTTGTGAAGATAATGGGCAAAATCGATGTGCTCTGTAGGATGATTGTCTCTTTATTTGAAGTGTATGTAGCATTCGTGATGTATTCAGTGGCTATGACATGAGCACTTCGCTGAAACTAGTAATGAATGAAACATGTGTAGCAGGCTGGGCGTACTGTTGTGAACATCTAATGATTTCTATTAACGGAAATCAGGGGTTATCCCCTTTTGCTCATAAATAAATAAGTAGCAGATGCCCTTTTGGTAATAAATAAATAAATTAGCAGAGGCCCTGTCGGGTCAGCTTTGTTCTCATTCGAAGACGTCGAGCAAATTGCAGTCCAACATCAAACTATGTCATCAAATTCAAGTTTCACAGCCAAATATGAGTACAAATAAACAACAATGTTATCATGTTTTAGTCATCATACAATCACCAAACACAAATCAGCATACATAACAAGTGATGTTCTCACAGGAAAATACTAAACAACATGCTCATCAGGTTTTAGTTGTCATAACAAACACAATTTCACATAGTAGATAAAAAACCGTCTTCTGACAGACAAATACGACAAAAGAAATGTAATCATCATCCGCAGCAGCAGCGTCAACATCTTTGCCATGTGTATGAGTATGAATTGTAATTCCCCACGGTGTCATCTTCTTCTTCGCCCTCAACGTCCTCGAACGTTGACTTCTTGATCAACTCTTGTATGTCCACAGCACGACAGGCAATCTTTTCGCCGGCGTCATTGACGTGATGGTTCTCAAAGATATTAGGAACATCTGTGTTATCTTGTACAGCAGGAGCAGTGTAAGCATCATCTTGTTGTGCAACTTCATTAAATGAATTCCTCTGCTCAAACCTTCGCAATACTCTCTAGTCATCGCTACGCGCAAATGTGTCTTCCAAGAAAAATATCTGTGTTGCTTGATTTGCCAAAATAAAAGGCTCGTTGGTCTGGTACGCCGCCTTGACATTGATGGATTCGAAATAATCATCAGCTCTGGGTTTTGCAATCCTGAAAAACAGGTTATACCAATGACAGCACAACAAAACCACACACCGATGATCCTCGAAACTGGAGATATACTGCAACTGAACAATGTCTGTTATGTTAGCATACATTTCAGTTGTCTCTTTGTCATACGTATGCGTGCTCATGATGGCACTGTTTTGTGTCTTCCTACCTTTGTCTCGTGCAAGGGTGTTGTAGCGCACATCTCCAACAACGCAAGATTCATAATGTCTTACCCGAGTATCAGGACCCATTGCTAGTGAGTAAAGGGCATCATCAACTGCGTGCCCATCCTCCCGCATCTTCTTAACCTATGGTTAGAAAATAGACAAGATGATCATCTTATGTACTCAATATATTAAAAAACTGACAGTGCAATTCAAGAGCTTACATGGCTCTTGAACCATTTCGCAAATCCTCCTATAACCAGTTTGTCAATGTTTCTTGGATTTTGCGGCGGTAACTCCTTTTTGTAGATGCCGCACAACATAGTGATAGCGTCAAACATCTAAATATATAAGAATGTGCTGCAAGTTTAGTAGATTACGATTAATAAGCTGCAGTACTTAGCACTTACTTGATATAAGGTAGTATCTCAGGACAGTTATTCAACACATACCAAACATTTTGTCCAAATCTTTACGTTTGTCCTCTTGTCGACTCTTCCCAGTAACTCGAACAGAATAATAAAAAACATTGAGCCCGGGATTGTCTTCATCCACCTCTTTGCTAAGCTGATCAGCTATTTCAATGTATTTTGAGTAGAATGTCAAGGCTTCTGTAGCAATGTAGGCCTCTACAATGGAACCCTTGGGTCTAGCTCTGTTCCTAACATAGCCCTTGAAAGTCCCTAGTCGCCTTTCAATAGGGTACATCCAACCATACTGTATTGGACCTATAAGTAGTGCCTCATCAGGTAGATGAACAGCCAAATGCACCATCACATCAAAGAAGGCTGGAGGATATATCTTCTCAAGGTCGCATAGGATAGTTGGTATCTTATCTCTAAGACGCTCCAAAGCATCTATCCCGATATTTCTACTGTAGAGTTCCCTGAAGAATTGTCCCAACTCTTCAACTGCGATGTATAAGTCAGGGCGGCCCAATCCTCTAAGGATAACAGGTAAAACCCTTTGAAGTAGGACGTGGCAGTCATGAGTTTTCAACCCTTGTGCCTTGTTTCCATCTGCACTGACTCTCTGATACGTTTCCAACATATATATAATTTTTTATTGTTCCATGCTATTATTTATGAAGTCTTGGATGTTTAATGGGCTTTATCATTCACTTTTATATCATTTTTGGGACTAACCTACTAACCCAAAGGCCCAGACCAGATTGTAGTTTTTTGCCTATTTTAGGGTTTTACAGAAAAGGAATACCAAACGGAGTCCAATTGACGAGCCAATTTTTTATGAATTTTTCTGGACCAAAAGAAGCCCCCAAAGCAAAAGAGTTGGGCCAGGAGAGCCACGGGCTGCCCTCCAGGGAGGAGGGCGTGCCCTGGGAAGGGGGGCGCACCCCCTATCTCGAGGACGGCCTGTAGCTCCCCTTTACTTGGCCCAACTCCAAAAATTCCTATAAATACTGAAACCTTCGGATATTAACCTAGATCGGGAGTTTCGCCGCCGAAAGCCTCTGTAGCCACCGAAAACTAATCTACAGCCGTTCGGGCACCCTGCCGAAGGGGGGAATCCCTCTCCGATGGCTATCTTCATCATCCCGGCGCTCTCCATGACGAGGATGGAGTAGTACACCCTCGGGGCTGAGGGTATGTATCAGTAGCTATGTGTTTGATCTCTCTCTCTCTCTCTCTCTCTCTCTCTCTCTCTCTCTCTCGTGTTCTTGAGATGGCACGATCTTGATGTATCGCCATCTTGCTATTCTAGTTGGATCTTCTTCTCCCCCTCTACTCTCTTGTAATGGATTGAGTTTTCCCTTTGAAGTTATCTTATCGGATTGAGTCTTTAAGGATTTGAGAACACTTGATGTATATCTTGCACGTGCTTATCTGTGGTGACAATGGGATATCATGTGATCCACTTGATGTATGTTTTGGTGATCAACTTGCGGGCTCCGTGACCTTGGGAATCTATGCATAGGGGTTGGCACACGTTTTCATCTTGACTCGCCGGTAGAAACTTTGGGGCACTTTTTGAAGGTCTATGTGTTGGTTGAATAGATGTTTCTGAGATTGTGTGATGCATATCGTATAATCATACCCACGGATACTTGAGGTGTCATTGGAGTATCTAGGTGACATTAGGGTTTTGATTGATTTGTGTCTTAAGGTGTTATTCTAGTACAAACTCTATGATAGATTGAACGTTACTACTGACTATTGAATAGATCGATCAGAAAGAATAGCTTTGAGGTGGTTTCGTACCCTACCATAATCTCTTTGTTTGTTCTCCGCTATTAGTTACTTTGGGGTGACTCTTTGTTGCATGTTGAGGGCTAGTAATATGATCCAATTATGATATCCTTGTTGAGAGAACTTGCACTAGTAAAAGTATGAACCCTAGGCCTTCTCTACTATCATTGCAACACCGTTTATGCTAACGTTTACCACTTGCTACCTTGATGTTTTTATATTTTCTTACTAAAAAAACCTATATCTACCATCCATATTGCACTTGTATCACCATCTCTTCGCCGAACTAGTACACCTATACAATTTACCATTGTATTGGGTGTGTTGGGGACACAAGAGACTCTTTGTTATTTGGTCGCAGGGTTGCTTGAGAGAGACCATCTTCATCCTACGCCTCCCACGGATTGATAAACCTTAGGTCATCCACTTGAGGGAAATTTGCTACTGTCCTACAAACCTCTTCACTTGGAGGCCCAACAACGTCTACAAGAAGAAGGGTGCATAGTAGACATGAAGCTCTTTTCTGGCGCCGTTGCCAGGGAGGTTAGTGCTTGAAGGTATATCTTTAGATCTTGCAATCGAATCTTTTAGTTTCTTGTTTTATCACTAGTTTAGTTTATAAAAAGAAAACTAAAAAAAATGGAATTAAGGTTACCTCATATGCTTCATCTTTTTAATATCTTTCATGAAAATGACGAGAAGGAAAATTGTGCTCAAGTACTAGAAGTGGAATTACATAGAATGCTTGGCATAAAATATGTGCATGATGAGCATGATTGCAATGTTGTTAGTGTGAATCCTTTGAATACCCATGATGCTAATGATATGCAAAGCCACAAGCTTGGGGATGCTATGTTTGATGAAGATGATATGTTTAGTCCCCCAAGTTTTGATGAGAAAATTTATTATGATGAAAGCATGCCTCCTATTTATGATGATTATATTGATGAAAGTGTATTTGGAGTGGTCATGACTATTTAGTGATGAATCCAGTATTTCGGAAGAGGTTCCAATTGATTATGAGAACAAAGTTGCTATCTATGATGATTATTGTGATGACTTGTATGCTATTAAGAATAATGATAACCATGAAACTTGTCATCATGATTTTAGTTTTCAATTGGATTGTGCTTCACATGATAGTTATTTTGTTGGGTTTGCTCCAACTACTATGAATGAGAAGAATTTTGCTTATGTGGAGAGTAGTAAAATTTCTATGCAAGTAGATCATGAAAAGAATGCTTTATGTGCTGGTTATATGGTTTAATTCATTCATGATGCTACTGAAAATTATTATGAGGGAGGAATATATGCTTGTAGGAGTTGCAATAATATCAAGTTTCCTCTCTATGTGCTTAAAGTTTTGAAGTTATGCTTGTTTTGCCTTCCCATGCTAGTTGATTATCGTTCCCATAATTTGTTTGCTCACAAAATCCCTATGCATAGGAAGTGGGTTAGACTTAAATGTGCTATTCATATGTTTCATGATGCTCCCGTTATGTTTCAATTCTTATCTTTTATGCGAGCATCATTATGCCTAGCTTGGGGCGTTAAGCGATAGCGCTTGTTGGGAGGCACCCCAAATTTATTTTATATTTTTTGTTTTTCCTTCTGTTTAGGAATAAATATTGCATCTAGCCTCTGATTATATGTGGTTTCATGTTTTCTTTAGTGTTTGTGCCAAGTAGAACCTTTGAGAAGACTTGTGTGAAGTTTATGTGATCTTGCTGTGAAAAACAGAATCGTTAGCGCCCGCTAAAGTAGTCGTGGGATTTTACTGGAGCGTGATTTTTAGTTGATTATTTTTGAAGATGAGTGGTAGACAAATTACGCAAATTTACCAATTTAGTTTGAATTTTTTGGAGTTCCAGAAGTAGGCGAATCCTGCAGATTAGTACAAATTGTTCTGTCTTTGACAGATTCTGTTTTTCGTGTGTTGTTTGCTTATTCCGATGCATCTATGAGTAGTATTGGAGGATATGAACCATAGAGAAGTTGGAGTACAGTAGGTTTAAAACCAATATAAACAAATAATAAATTCATTGTTGTACCTTTGAGTAGTGGTTTGCTTTCTTATACTAACGGAGCTCACGAGAATTTTTGTCTAAGTTTTGTGTTGTGAAGTTTTCAAGTTTTGAGTATTGCTTTGATGGACTATGGAACAAGGTGTAGCAAAGGCCTAAGCTTGGGGATGCCCATGGCACCCCAAGTAAATTCAATATAATCAAAAGCCTAAGCTTGGGGATGCCCCGGGAAGGCATCCCCTCTTTCGTCTTCATCCATCGGTAACTATACTTGGAGCTATATTCTTATTCGCAACATGTTATGTGTTTTGCTTGGAGCGTCTTGTAAAATTTGAGTCTTTGCTTGTTAGTTTGCCACAATCATCCTTGCTGGACACACCTATTTGAGAGAGCTAAATATGGCCTAGAAATTGTTAGAACACTCTATGTTCTTCACTTATATCTTTTGAGTTGAATAGTTTTTGCTCTAGCGCTTCACTTATACCTTTTATAGCACGGTGGTGGTAATATTTTGTAGAAATTGTTGAACTCTCATGCTTCACTTATATCTATTTGAGAGTATATTAAAACAGCATGGTAATGTGTTTAGGCTAAAGAAACTAGTCTTCACATGATAAACATCAAATATCAATGTAGTAAAAAAAATCACACCAAGTGCATTGAATAGAATGAGATGTTGGATACTTGATAATTGTTTTGAGATATGAGGATAGTGATATTAGAGTCATGCTAGTGGAGTTATTATGAAATTGAGAAATACTTGCATTAAGGTTAGTGACTCCCGTAGCATGCACGTATGGTGAACCGTTGTGCGACTAAGTTAGAGCATGAGGTATTTGTAGAGTGTCTACCTTTGTGTGGAGGTCGGGGGCGCGCGATGGTTAACTCCTACCAACCTCCCCCCTAGGAGCATGTGTTGATTGCTTTGTTTTGATGGCTCGTAGATTTTTGCAATAAGTATATGAGTTCTTATGACTAATGTTGAGTCCATGGATTATACACACTCTCACCGTTCCACCATTGCTAGCCTCTCTTGTACCGCGCAACTTTCGCCGGTGCCATAAACCCACTATATATCCTTCCTCAAAACAGCCACCATATTGTTCCTCAAAACAGCCACCATACCTACCTATCATAGCATTTCCATAGCCATTCCAAGATATATTGACATGCAACTTTCCACCGTTCCGTTTATATGACACGCGTCATATTGTCATATTGCCATGCATGATCATGTAGTTGACATCGTATTTGTGGCAAAGCTACCATGCATAATTTTTCATACATGTCACTCTTGTTTCATTGCACATACCGGTACACCGCCGGAGGCATTCATATAGAGTCATACTTTGTTGTTGTAGTATCGAGTTGTAATTTCGAGTTGTAATGAAAGTGTGAGGATCATCATTATTAGAGCATTGTCCCATGGGAGGAAAGGCTAAATCTATAAAGCCCCTCCAAAAAAAAGAAAAAAGAAGAAAGGCCAAAAAAGGCCCAAAAAAAGAAAAAAAAGAAAAAGGGACAATTGCTACTATCTTTTTCCACACTTGTGCTTCAAAGTAGCACCATGTTTTTCATTGTAGAGAGTCTCATGCTTAGTCACTTTCATATACTAGTGGGAATTTTCATTATAGAACTTCGCTTGTATATTCCAACGATGGGCTTCCTCAAATGCCCTAGGTCTTCGTGAACAAGCAAGTTGGATGCACACCCACTAGTTTCTTTTGTTGAGCTTTCATTCATATTTAGCTCTAGTGCATCCGTTGCATGGCAATCCCTACTCACTCACATTGATATCTATTGATGGGCATCTCCATAGACCGTTGATACGCCTAGTCGATGTGAGACTATCTCCCTCCTTTTTGTCTTCTCCACAACCTCCTCTATTCCACCCATAGTGCTATATCCATGGCTCACGCTCATGTATTGCGTGAAAGTTGAAAGGTTTGAAAAGATAGAGTACGAAAACAAATGCTTGGATGAAATCGGGGTTGTGCATGATATGAATATTTTTGTGTAATAATAAGGGAGCATAGCCAACACTATATGATTTTGTAGGGATAACTTTCTTTACCCATAGTATTTTGAGAAGACATGATTGCTTTGTTAGTATTGCTTGAAGTACTGTTATTTCTTATGTCAATATAGACTTTTATCTTGAATCTTTCAGATCTGAACATTCATGCCACAATTAAGAGAATTACATTGAAAAACTATATTGGTTAGCATTCCACATCAAAAATTCTTTCTTTATCATTTACCTACTCGAGGACGAGCAGGAATTAAGCTTGGGGATGCTTGATACGTCTCCAATGTATCTATAATTGTTTATTGTTCCATGCTATTATTTATGAAGTCTTGGATGTTTAATGGGCTTTATCATTCACTTTTATATAATTTTTTCGACTAACCTACTAACCCAAAGGCCCAGTCCAGATTGTTGTTTTTTTTTTGCCTATTTTAGGGATTTACAGAAAAGGAATATCAAACGGAGTCCAATTGACGAGCAAATTTTTTATGAATTTTTCTGGACCAAAAGAAGCCCCCGAAGCAAAAGAGTTGGGCCAGGAGAGCCACGGGCTGCCCTCGAGGGCGGAGGGCGCGCCCTGGGAAGGGGGGCGCGCCCCCTATCTCTAGGACGGCCCGTAGCTCCCCTTTACTTGGCCCCGACTCCAAAAATTCCTATAAATACTGAAACCTTCGGAAATTAACATAGATCGGGAGTTCCGCCGCCGAAAGCCTCTGTAGCCACCGAAAACCAATCTACAGCCGTTCTGGCACCCTGCCGGAGGGGGGAATTCCTCTCTGGTGGCTATCTTCATCATCCCGGCGCTCTCCATGACGAAGAGGGAGTAGTCCACCCTCGGGGCTGAGGGTATGTATCAGTAGCTATGTGTTTGATCTCTCTCTCTCTCTCTCTCTCTCTCTCTCTCTCTTGTGTTCTTGAGATGGCACGGTCTTGATGTATCGCGAGCTTTGCTATTCTAGTTGGATCTTCTTCTACCCCTCTACTATCTTGTAATGGATTGAGTTTTCCCTTTGAAGTTATCTTATCGGATTGAGTCTTTAAGGATTTGAGAACACTTGATGTATGCCTTGCACGTGCTTATCTGTGGTGACAATGGGATATCATGTGATCCACTTGATGTATGTTTTGGTGATCAACTTGCGGGTTCCGTGACCTTGGGAATCTATGCATAGGGGTTGGCACACGTTTTCATCTTGACTCTCCGGTAGAAACTTTGGGGCACTCTTTGAAGTTCTATGTGTTGGTTGAATAGATGTTTCTGAGATTGTGTGATGCATATCGTATAATCATACCCACGGATACTTGAGGTGACATTGGAGTATCTAGGTGACATTAGGGGTTTGATTGATTTGTGTCTTAAGGTGTTATTCTAGTACAAACTATATGATAGATTGAACGTTACTACGGACTCTTGAATAGATCGATCGGAAAGAATAGCTTTGAGGTGGTTTCGTACCCTACCATAATCTCTTCGTTTGTTCTCCGCTATTAGTTACTTTGGAGTGACTTTTTGTTGCATGTTGAGGGCTAGTAATATGATCCAATTATGTTATCCTTGTTGAGAGAACTTGCACTAGTGAAAGTATGAACCCTAGGCCTTCTCTACTATCATTGCAACACCGTTTATGCTCACGTTTACCACTTGCTACCTTGCTGTTTTTATATTTTCTTACTACAAAAACCTATATCTACCATGCATATTGCACTTGTATCACCATCTCTTCTCCGAACTAGTGCACCTATACAATTTACCATTGTATTGGGTGTGTTGGGGACACAAGAGACTCTTTGTTATTTGGTTGCAGGGTTGCTTGAGAGAGACAATCTTCATCCTACGCCTCCCACGGATTGATAAACCTTAGGTCATCCACTTGAGGGAAATTTGCTACTGTCCTACAAACCTCTGCACTTGGAGGCCCAACAACGTCTACAAGAAGAAGGGTGCATAGTAGACATCACTCTCCTTTCAGGGTTGGAAGCAAATCCATGTGGGAATCTCACACGTGACAGGACCTCGCAGAATTCTTTTCTTTTTACCTTGTCCAAGACGTACATAGCTTGTGCCATATCCCGTGGTTTACCTTCATCTTGCACCTGCAAATCCTCTCTGATACCTAGGTGTGTCAAATCAATCCTAGATTTTAAGGTATGTTTCGTCTTGCCTTCAATACTAAGAAGTGTGCCGATAATGATGTCACATATATTTGTCTCGATGTGCATCTCATCAAGATTATGCCACAGATCCAAATCTTTCCAATACTCCAAGTCCCACAAAGTGGACCTGCGGGTAAAAAATAATCTCTCTTCTGCTCTGCCACGCTTCATTTTCCCGCTACCATTATCAGGATGGTTTCCTGGTGTAATATGCATGACCTTCTGTACTTCCACTTGCAACTCATCGGCGGTGAGCCTCTTTGGCGCATCACGGTTTTCATGCTTTGCATTAAACACATGTCTTCGGTATTTTCTAGGATGCGACTTGTCCTTGGCAAGGAAACATCGGTGTCTAATGTAACAGATCTTGCTAAGTATTGTGTATGATAGCGGATTCCTGTCACAGCGAACACATGCATTGTAACCATGTGTAGTTCGCCCTTACATAGTGCCCAAAGCCGGATAATCATGGATACACCAAATTATAACAACACGCAGAAAGAAATCAGCTGGTGGGCTGCTATATAAGTCTCGAGTGAGAACACCCCTCCAAAGCTGTAGAAGTTCCTCCACAAGAGGCTCCATGAACAAATCAAAATCCTTTCCAGGACTTTTTGGACCTGGGATGAGCAAGGCCATCATGTAGTTTGATTCTTTGGTGCAGACATTTGGAGGCATGTTGTAAGGGATAACAAGCACTGGCCACATGCTATATGTGGTGCTCTGGTGGCAAAATGGGTTAAATCCATCTGAAGCTAAGCCAAGTCTAATGTTTCTCGGGTCAGCAACAAACTTTGCGTGCTTCTGATTGAAGCTTTTACACTCACTACCATGTGATGGATGTCTCATTACATTCTGATCTCTGTACTCATGGTTCCTAGAATCCCACATTACATCCTCTCTTGTTTCAGCATCATGAAACAACCTCCGCAATCTTGGTGTAATTGGAAAATGCCTCAGAACATTATGAGGAATCCTCTTCACAGCATCGCCATCTTTCCATCTTGATGATTTGCATTTCGGGCATTCACTTAAGTTGGCATAATCCTTCCGGAACAGAACACAATTATTCTTACAAACATGGATCATATCATATCCAATTCCAACTGCACGAAGGAAATTCTTCATTTTACTGTAGGTGTGTGGCACCTCAGACGCATCTGGAAAGCTTTGCGGAAAGCAACCAACATCGCATAGAATGATTTGTTGGTCATCCGCTCAAATGTCTTCACCTGAAGAAAGGTGACCATAGCTGAGAATACTGACAGCTTATTTCCTGGGGTGACAGCCACCTTGCATTGTTCCAACATGCGGGCACACCATCTTTCTTCTGCAGGTGAAAGTTCACGGAATGCACGAGCATTTCGTAGCATTATTTCCATGTTGGTCAAACTCACTGGCTCCGCCACCACCTCCTCCTCCTCCTCTTCCACCTGAGCATCAGGCAGATCAAGATGGTGATTTGCTGCTTCCACGTAGTCAATAACATTGACGTTCACAGCTTCACCATGATGAACCCACCTAGTATATGTGACTGACATCCCATATAAGTGTAGATGATTTTGCACAGTTGAATGGGGTCTTGTAACTGAATTCATACAGCTGCTACACGGGCAGAGCACATCTGATTCCGGACCACCTTACTCAGCTCTGATAAAGTTCATGAATTTTTCAACCCCCTCAACATATGCAGCGAAGAATCTTCGAGCAGAAGTTATCCAAGTCCTGTCCATCTGTTAGACATACAAATTAGTTCTTCTTCTAGATATTACAGGAAAAACATATATGCTTTTTTATGAAGTCCAGAAGAAAATACCTAGGTCGATGTCTAAAGCTATGGCAAGATATTTGGACAAGCAGATCTAAGTAACGAAATATATGTAAAGCTAATGCAGCAAACAGATTTGAGTGCTAAATTATGGCAGGCTGTTTCAGCAGTCAATGAGGTCGAGCATGATGGATTATATATTTCCAATAGAGCACACAACCATCGAACTATCAAAGGCCATCGCAGCAACAAAAATCGAGTATAAAATGGTGTAGAGCTATTTCACCTAACAGATTGGCTACTAGACCATGGCAATCTACGTCACAATAAATATATGGCAGGATATTTTAGCAACTAATCGGCCTTGGCATGCCATCTCAGCTAAGCAGATTGAGTGCAGAACAGGGCAAGGAAGCTTCTTAAGCAGAGCATATTGACTGTAAACTACTTCGGCAAATAGTGAGATTAACAGCCTCTATCAGCTAACATTCAGCGCTACACCGACATGCACGGGGCCTCAGTCTAGAATGCGCGTATCGTGGGAGAAGCTCACCGCCGTGCGTCTCCACACGAACGTCGCCAGCGGTGGCGGCGCTGACCGTCGTATGCCTCCACAAGAACGTCGCCAGCGGTGGCGGCGCGGCTAGAGGACGGTAGTCTACGAGAGCGTACTGTGGGAGCGAGAGGATCGCCGTGCGTCCCCTTGACGAACCGCGGCACCGACGTATCGGCGTGGCAGGGAGGGCGGCTTTGGCGGAGTGAATGGAGTGGAGGGGGACGGGG
>LR738714.1:508592558-508605259 GCA_902687465.1 Secale cereale | reverse complement strand
GGGGGGGGGGAGGGTCCCACCACCATGAAAATCAGGGGAGGAGAGAGAGAGAGGCAATTTACGTTAACCCTTTCGTAGGTTCCCATTGATGCGAAATGCGTGAATGTGCATTTGCAGATAAGGCCTTCCCTCGTTCATCCTTTTCTCCCAAAAGATTTTGATCTTCCGTGCAACGCACAGGCATCTTGCTAGTACTCCTACAATATACTATATTATTGTGAAAGTTCATATACACCGGCCGGGATTAATGCAAACACGGCAGATTTTCATAACATTTCGAACTTTTATAGGACAGAAAAAAAGAAAACCGACCCTAAACCTATTCTATGGCGGCGACCGACGTCCTCCATCTGCGATCTCCATGTACGGGGGCGGGGTTCAAGACCCGTGAAGTGAAGGTGCGGTCTCCGACGAGGAAAAGTACAACACGGGAGACAAACCGGCCAGTTGGCACACCATGCCCTGCCGCCTCCCATGCCCTACTCATCCTCGCAGGAGTCCCCGACCTCGGCGGTGCTGGACATTGGACGACGGCAAGTAGGACGCGTGGCTGACGGTGCTCCCGTCGTCGGCCGCGAGCGTGGCCACCGCTTGTGCGGCGACTTGAGCGAGGGCGGCGACCTCGAGCTCCATCCTCGAAGACAAGCTCTCCCGCAGAGCATTCGCGCTTGCGGTCATGGCGGATGTGGTGCCAGGTAGGAGGACGATGCGCTATGGTGTGGAGGTTAGCTGGGTGTTACCGCTTTAAGTAGCGCATTCCGGTGAGGCCAAGCGTCCTGATGCGTCATTAAGTCACCGGAGTTGGTTCCTCGGGCACCGAGCCTCTTGACGACGGCATACGGACGGGCGACATGAATGTGGGCAGCTGGCACCGGCTGGGAACGCACCGCACGACGGCGCGAGGGACGAGGGTGTTGGGGAACGTTGCATGGGAAACAAAAATTTTCCTACGTTCACCAAGATCAATCTAGGAGATGCATCTACGAAAGGAGAGTTGGATCCACATACCCTTGTAGATCGCTAAGCGGAAGCGTTCAAGAACGCGGTTGATGGAGTCGTACTCGCCGCGATTCAGATCGCCGAAGATCCTAGCACCGAACGGACGGTGCCTCCGCGTTCTTCACACGTGCAGCCCGGTGACGTCTCCCACGCCTTGATCCAGCAAGGAGAGAGGGAGAGGTTGGGAAGACTCCATCCAACAGCAGCACGACGGCGTGGTGGTGGTGGAGGAGCGCGGGACTCCAGCAGGGCTTCGCCAAGCGCTGCAAGAGACGAGGAGGGAGAGGGGTAGGGCTGCGCCAAGAGGGAGACGTTCTCGTGTGTCTAGCAGCCCCAAAACCTCACATATATATATAGGGGGAAGGGAGGGCTGCGCTCCCTTTAGGGTTTCCCACCCCTAGGGGTGCGGCCAGCCCTAGAAAACCCATCTAGGGTGCGGCCAAGGGAGGGGGAGAGAGGGGGCGCCCTAGGGTGGGCCTTAAGGCCCATCTGGACCTAGGGTTTGCCCCCTTCCCCTCTCCATGCGCCTAGGGACTTGGTGGGGGGGCGCACCAGCCCCCTTGGGGCTGGTCCCCTCCCACACTTAGCCCACGCAGCCTTCTGGGGCTGGTGGCCCCACCTGGTGGACCCCCGGGACCCTCCCGGTGGTCCCGGTACATTACCGATATCGCCCGAAACTTTTCCGGCGACCAAAACAGGACTTCCCATATATGAATCTTTACCTCCGGACCATTCCGGAACTCCTCGTGACGTCCGGGATCTCATCCGGGACTCCGAACAACATTCGGTAACCGCGTACATACTTTCCCTATAACCCTAGCGTCATCGAACCTTAAGTGTGTAGACCCTACGGGCTCGGGAACCATGTAGTCATGACCGAGACAACTCTCCGGCCAATAACCAACAGCGGGATCTGGATACCCATGTTGGCTCCCACATGTTCCACGATGATCTCATCGGATGAACCACGATGTCAAGGATTCAATCAATCCCGTATACGATTCCCTTTGTCTACCGGTATAGCACTTGCCCGAGATTCGATCGTCGGTATACCGATACCTTGCTCAATCTCGTTACCGGCAAGTCTCTTTACTCGTTCCGTAACACATCATCCCGTGATCAACTCCTTGATCACATATTGTGCACATTATGATGATGTCCTACCGAGTGGGCCCAGAGATACCTCTCCGTCATACGGAGTGACAAATCCCAGTCTTGATTCGTGCCAACCCAACAGACACTTTCGGAGATACCTGTAGTGCACCTTTTTAGCCACCCAGTTACGTTGTGACGTTTGGTACACCCAAAGCATTCCTACGGTATCCGGGAGTTGCACAATCTCATGGTCTAAGGAAAAGATACTTGACATATAGAAAAGCTTTAGCATACGAACTACACGATCTGTGCTTGGCTTAGGATTGGGTCTTGTCCATCACATCATTCTCCTAATGATGTGATCCCGTTATCAACGACATCCAATGTCCATGGTCAGGAAACCGTAACCATCTATTGATCAACGAGCTAGTCATCTAGAGGCTTACTAGGGACATGGTGTTTGTCTATGTATCCACACATGTATCTGAGTTTCCTATCAATACAATTCTAGCATGGATAATAAACGATTATCGTGAACAAGGAAATATAATAATAACCAATTTATTATTGCCTCTAGGGCATATTTCCAACAGTCTCCCACTTGCACTAGAGTCAATAATCTAGTTCACATCGCCATGTGATTAACACTCACAGGTCACATCGCCATGTGACTAACACCCAATAGTTCACTAGAGTCAGTAATCTAGTTCACATCAATATGTGATTAATACTCAATGAGTTCTGGGTTTGATCATGTTATGCTTGTGAGAGAGGTTGTAGTCAACAGGTCTGCAACATTCAGATCCCTATGTTCTTCGCAAAACCTTATGTCATATCGTAGATGCTGCTATCACGTTCCACTTGGAGCTATTCCAAACTGTTGCTCCATTATACGTATCCGGTATCTCCACTTAGAGTTATCCGGATAGGTGTTAAGCTTGCATCGACGTAACTCTTTACGTCGAACTCTTTATCACCTCCATAACCGAGAAACATTTCCTTATTCCTCTAAGGATAATTTTGACCACTATCTAGTAATCCACTCCTGGATCACCTTTGTACCCTCTTGCCAGACATGTGGCAAGGCACACATCAGGTGCGGTACTTAGCATGGCATATCGTATAGAGCCTATGACAAAACCATAGGGGACGACCTTCGTCCTTCCTCTTTCTTCTGCCGTGGTCAAGCTTTGAGTCTTACTCAACTTCACACCTTACAAATCAGGCAAGAACTCCTTCTTTGACTGACCTATTTTGAACTCCTTCAAAATCATGTCAAAGGTGTGTGTTTCTTTTGAAAGTATCATCAGGCGTCTTGATCTATCCCTATAGATCTTGATGCCCAATTATGTAAGCAACTTTATCCAGGTCTTCCTTTGAAAAATACCTTTCAAACAACCCTTTACTCTTTCCAGAAATTCTACATCATTTCAGATCAACAATATGTCATTCAAATATACTTATCAGAAATGTTGTAGTGCTCCCACTCACTTTATTGCAAATACAAGTTTCCAACAAACTTTGTATACCCAAAAACTTTGATCACTCCATCAAAGTGTATATTCCGACTCCGAGATGCTTGCTCTAGTCCATGGAAGGGTCGCTGGAGCTAGCATATCTTTTAGCATCCTTAGGATCGACAAAACCTTTCTGATTGTATCACATACAACCTTTCCTTACGAAAACTGGTAAGGAAACTTGTTTTGTCATCCATCTGCCAGATTTCATAAATGCAGCTAATGCTAACATGATTCCGACGGACTTAAGCATCGCTACGGGTGAGAAAATCTCATCGTAGTCAACTCCTTGAACTTGTGAAAAACTCTTTGCCACAAGTCGAGCTTCATAGACGGTGACATTACCGTCCGCGTCCGTCTTAGTCTTAAAGATCCATTTGTCTCAATGGCTTGCCGATCATAGGGCAAGTCCACCAAAGTCCATACTTTGTTTTGATACATGGATCCTATCTCGGATTTATCGTCTTCTAACCATTTGTCGGAATATGGGCCCACCATCGCTTCTCCATAGTTCGTAGGTTCATTGTTGTTCAACAACATGACATCTAAGACAGGATCACCGTACCACTCAGGAGTAGTACATATCCTTGTCGACCTACGAGGATCGATAGCAACTTGATCTGGAGCTTCATGATCACTATCATTAGTTTCCTCTTCCATTGTCGTAGGTTCCACAGAAACATCTTTCTGTGTTGCACTACTATCCGGTTGAAGTGAGGGTTTGACAACCTCATCAAGTTCTATCTTCCTCCCACTCAATTCTTTCGAGAGAAAACTCCTTCTCGAGAAAGAACCCATTCTTAGCGACAAACATTTTTGTCCTTGGATCTGAGATAGAAGGTATACCCAACCGTTACCAGTGGGTATTCCATGAAGATGTATTTGTCCGCTTTGGGTTCGAGCTTTTCCTGGCTGAAGCCATAAGCATCGCAGCCCCAAACATTTAAGAAAATGACAACTTTGGTTTCTTGCCAAACCACACGACGTCGTCTCAACGGACTTAGACGGTGCCCTATATAAAGTGAATGCAGCTGTCTCTAATGCATAACCTCAAAATAATAGCGGTAGATCGGTAAGACACACCATAGATCACACCATATCTCATAAGGTTCGATTACGATGTCCGGACACACCATTACGCTGTGGTGTTCCAGGGGACTTCAACTGCGAAACAATTCCACAATGTCTTAAGTGATTGCCAAACTCATAATTCAGATTATATCCCCTTGATCAGATCGTAGGAACATGATCTTCTTGTTATGATGATTCTTAATCTTCACTCTGAAATTTTTGAACCTTTCAAACGTTTCAGACTTTTGCTTCATTAAGTAAATATACCATATCTACTCAAATCGTCAGTGAAGATGAGAAAATAACGATATCCACCACACGCCTTAATTCTCATTGGATCACATACATCAGCATGTATGATTTCCAATAAGTCACTTACCCGTTTCATTGTACCTGAAAACGAGATCTCAGTCATCCTGCCCATGAGGCATGGCTCGCATGTGTCAAGCGATTCAAAATCAAGTGACTCCAAACGTCCATCAGCATGGAGTTTCTTCATGCATTTTATGCCAAAATGACCTAAGCGGCAGTGCCACAAGAAAGTGGTACTATCATTATTAACTCTACACCTTTTGGCATTAATATTATCATTATGTGTATTACCATGATCGAGATTCAACGAACCATTGGGTGCATGACCATAAAGGTATTATTCATGTAAACAGAACAACCATTATTCTCTAACTTAAATGAATAACCGTATTGCGATGAACATGATCTAATCATTTTCATGCTCAACGTAGACACCTGATAACATTTATCTAGGTTCAACACTAATCTCGAAAAATAGAGGAAGTGTGCGATGGTGATCTCATCAACCTTGGAAACACTTCCAACACACATCGTCACCTCGCCTTTAGCTAGTCTCCGTTCAGTCCGTAGCTTTTGCTTCAAGTCACTAATAATAGCAACTGAACCGGTATCCAATACCCAGGTGCTACAAGGAGTACTACTAAGGTACACATCAATAACACGTATATCAAATATACTTTGTTGAAGTTGCCAGCTATTATATCTACCATGTATTTGGGGTGGTTCCGCTACCATGTGACCGTTCCCCTTACAATAGAAGCACTTAGTCTCGAGGTTTGGGTTCAACCATGGGTTCCTTCATCAGAGCGACAACAGGTTTGCCATTCATGAAGTTTCCCTTCTAGCCCTTACCCTTTTGAAACCAGTGGTCTTGTTAAACCATCAACACTTGATGCTCCTTCTTGATCTCTACTTTTGCGGTACTAAGAACCGCTGACAGCACCGGGATCATCTCCATCCTTTGCATGTCATAGTTCATCACGACGTTCTAGTAGCTTGGTGATAGTGTCTAGAGAATTCTGTCAACCACTATCTCACCTGGAAGATTAACTCCCACTTGGTTCAAGTGATTTCAGCACCCAGACATTCTGTGCACATGCTCACTAGTTGAGCTATTCTCCTCCATCTTTTTGGCAAAGGAACTTGTCAGAGGTCTCATACCTCTCAACACGGGCATGAGCCTGAAATCCCAATTTCAGCTCTTAGAACATCTCATATGTTCTATGGCGTTCAAAACGTCATTGGAATCCCGATTCTAAGCCGTAAAGTATGGTGCACTAAACTATCAAGTAGTCATCAGGACGTCTCTGTCAGGTGTTCACAACATCCACAGACAACGTTGTAGGGGTTTGCACATCGAGCGGTGCATCAAAGACGTAAGCTTTCTGTGCAGTAGTGAGGACACTCCTCGGACTACGGACCCAGTCCGCATCCTTGCTTACAATCTCTTTCAACTTAGTCTTTCTCTAGGATCGTATTAAACAGGGAGCTACAACGCAAGCTATTGATCTACAACATAATTTGCAAAGGCAACTTAGACTATTGTTCATGATAAGTGAGTTTAACTAATCAAATTACTTATAACTCCCACTCAAATTGACATCCCTCTGGTCATCCGAGCGTGACATGATCCAAATCCACCAACCCAAGTCCGATCATCACGTGAGATGAGGTGGTGTCAATGGTGAACATCTTCATGTTGATCATATCTACTAAATGACTCATGCTCGACCTTTCGGTCTTCCGTGTTCCGAGGCCATGTCTGTACATGCTAGGCTCGTCAAGTCTAACCCGAGTGTTCTGCATGTGCAAAACTGGCTTGCACCCGTTGTATGCGAACGTAGAGTCTATCACACCCGATCATCACGTGGTGCTTCGAAACGACGAACCTTCGCAACGGCGCACACTCGGGGGGAACACAATTTCATCTTGAAATTTTAGTGAGGGATCATCTTATAATGCTACCGCCGTCCTAAGCAAAATAAGATGCATAAAAGGATTAACATCACATGCAAATCATAAGTGACATGATATGGCCATCAACTCGTGCTTTTGATCTCCATCTCCAAAGCACCGGCATGATCTCCATCGTCACCGGCGTAACACCATGATCCCCATCATCATGATCTCCATCATCGTGTCGCCATCGGGGTTGTCGCGCGCCCACCATGCTCTTACTACTATTGCTACCGTTTAGCGATAAAGTAAAGCATTACATAGCGCTTAATGATTGACACGCAGGTCATACAAAAATTAAAGACAACCCTATGGCTCCTGCCGGTTGCCGTATACATCGACATGCAAGTCGATATTAACTATTACAACATGATCATCTCATACATCAAAATATATCTCATCATGTCATTGGCCATATCATATCACATACACACCCTGCAAAAACAAGTTAGACGTCCTCTAATTTGTTGTTGCATGTTTTACGTGGCTGCTATGGGTATCTAGCAAGAACGCTTCTTACCTACGCAAAGCCACAATGGTGATATTTAAGTTGCTATTTAACCTTCTACAAGGACCGCCTTGTTCTATTCCGATTCAACTAAGATAGGAGAGACAGACACCCGCCAGCCATCTTATGCAACAAAAGTCGCATGTCTGTCGATGGAACCGGTCTCATGTACGTGGACATGTAAAGTTTGTCCGGGCCGCTTCATCCCATAATACCGCTGAATCAAGAAAGACCAAGGAGGGAAGCAATTTAAACATCAACGCCCACAAACCCTTTTGTGTTCTACTCGTGAAAACATCTACGCAAGATCCTAGCTCATGATGCCACTGTTGGGGAACGTTGCATGGGAAACAAAAATTTTCCTACGTTCACCAAGATCAATCTAGGAGATGCATCTACGAGAGGAGAGTTGGATCCACATACCCTTGTAGATCGCTAAGCGGAAGCGTTCAAGAACGCGGTTGATGGAGTCGTACTCGCCGCGATTCAGATCGCCGAAGATCCTAGCACCGAACGGACGGTGCCTCCGCGTTCTTCACACGTGCAGCCCGGTGACGTCTCCCACGCCTTGATCCAGCAAGGAGAGAGGGAGAGGTTGGGAAGACTCCATCCAACAGCAGCACGACGGCGTGGTGGTGGTGGAGGAGCGCGGGACTCCAGCAGGGCTTCGCCAAGCGCTGCAAGAGACGAGGAGGGAGAGGGGTAGGGCTGCGCCAAGAGGGAGACGTTCTCGTGTGTCTAGCAGCCCCAAAACCTCACATATATATAGGGGGAAGGGAGGGCTGCGCCCCCTTTAGGGTTTCCCACCCCTAGGGGTGCGGCCAGCCCTAGAAAACCCATCTAGGGTGCGGCCAAGGGAGGGGGAGAGAGGGGGCGCCCTAGGGTGGGCCTTAAGGCTCATCTGGACCTAGGGTTTGCCCCCTTCCCCTCTCCATGCGCCTAGGGACTTGGTGGGGGGGCGCACCAGCCCCCTTGGGGCTGGTCCCCTCCCACACTTAGCCCACGCAGCCTTCTGGGGCTGGTGGCCCCACCTGGTGGACCCCCGGGACCCTCCCGGTGGTCCCGGTACATTACCGATATCGCCCGAAACTTTTCCGGTGACCAAAACAGGACTTCCCATATATGAATCTTTACCTCCGGACCATTCCGGAACTCCTCGTGACGTCCGGGATCTCATCCGGGACTCCGAACAACATTCGGTAACCGCGTACATACTTTCCCTATAACCCTAGCGTCATCGAACCTTAAGTGTGTAGACCCTACGGGCTCGGGAACCATGTAGTCATGACCGAGACAACTCTCCGGCCAATAACCAACAGCGGGATCTGGATACCCATGTTGGCTCCCACATGTTCCACGACGATCTCATCGGATGAACCACGATGTCAAGGATTCAATCAATCCCGTATACGATTCCCTTTGTCTATCGGTATAGCACTTGCCCGAGATTCGATCGTCGGTATACCGATACCTTGCTCAATCTCGTTACCGGCAAGTCTCTTTACTCGTTCCGTAACACATCATCCCGTGATCAACTCCTTGATCACATATTGTGCACATTATGATGATGTCCTACCGAGTGGGCCCAGAGATACCTCTCCGTCATACAGAGTGACAAATCCCAGTCTCGATTCGTGCCAACCCAACAGACACTTTCGGAGATACTTGTAGTGCACCTTTATAGCCACCCAGTTACGTTGTGACGTTTGGTACACCCAAAGCATTCCTACGGTATCTGGGAGTTGCACAATCTCATGGTCTAAGGAAAAGATACTTGACATATAGAAAAGCTTTAGCATACGAACTACACGATCTGTGCTAGGCTTAGGATTGGGTCTTGTCCATCACATCATTCTCCTAATGATGTGATCCCGTTATCAACGACATCCAATGTCCATGGTTAGGAAACCGTAACCATCTATTGATCAACGAGCTAGTCGTCTAGAGGCTCACTAGGGACATGGTGTTTGTCTATGTATCCATACATGTATCTGAGTTTCCTATCAATACAATTCTAGCATGGATAATAAACGATTATCGTGAACAAGGAAATATAATAATAACCAATTTATTATTGCCTCTAGGGCATATTTCCAACAGCTGTTGGGGAACGTCGCATGGGAAACAAAAATTTTCCTACGTTCACCAAGATCAATCTAGGAGATGCATCTACGAGGGGAGAGTTGGATCCACATACCCTTGTAGATCGCTAAGCGGAAGCGTTCAAGAACGCGGTTGATGGAGTCGTACTCGCCGCGATTCAGATCGCCGAAGATCCTAGCACCGAACGGACGGTGCCTCCGCGTTCTTCACACGTGCAGCCCGGTGACGTCTCCCACGCCTTGATCCAGCAAGGAGAGAGGGAGAGGTTGGGGAAGACTCCATCCAACAGCAGCACAACGGCGTGGTGGTGGTGGAGGAGCGCGGGACTCCAGCAGGGCTTCGCCAAGCGCTGCGGGAGACGAGGAGGGAGAGAGGTAGGGCTGCGCCAATCGACCGAGGTCAAAACTTGTTCTGGGCAGCCCTAAACTTCACATATATATAGGGGGGAGGTAGGGGCTGCGCCCCCATCTAGGGTTTCCTCCCTAGGGGTGGCGGCAGCCCCCCAGAACCCATCTAGGGTGCGGCCAAGGGGGGGAGAGAGAGGGGGCGCCCTAGGGTGGGCCTTAAGGCCCATCTGGACCTAGGGTTTGCCCCCCTCCACACTCCATGCGCCTAGGGACTTGGTGGGGGGGCGCACCAGCCCCCTTGGGGCTGGTCCCCTCCCACACTTAGCCCACGCAGCCACCTGGGGCTGGTGGCCCCACCTGGTGGACCCCCGGGACCCTCCCGGTGGTCCCGGTACATTACCGATATCGCCCGAAACTTTTCCGGTGACCAAAACAGGACTTCCCATATATGAATCTTTACCTCCGGACCATTCCGGAACTCCTCGTGACGTCTGGGATCTCATCCGGGACTCCGAACAACATTCGGTAACCGCGTACATACTTTCCCTATAACCCTAGCGTCATCGAACCTTAAGTGTGTAGACCCTACGGGTTCGGGAACCATGTAGACATGACCGAGACAACTCTCCGGTCAATAACCAACAGCGGGATCTGGATACCCATGTTGGCTCCCACATGTTCCACGATGATCTCATCGGATGAACCACGATGTCAAGGATTCAATCAATCCCGTATACGATTCCCTTTGTCTACCGGTATAGCACTTGCCCGAGATTCGATCGTCGGTATACCGATACCTTGCTCAATCTCGTTACCGGCAAGTCTCTTTACTCGTTCCGTAACACATCATCCCGTGATCAACTCCTTGATCACATATTGTGCACATTATGATGATGTCCTACCGAGTGGGCCCAGAGATACCTCTCCGTCATACGGAGTGACAAATCCCAGTCTTGATTCGTGCCAACCCAACAGACACTTTCGGAGATACCTGTAGTGCACCTTTTTAGCCACCCAGTTACGTTGTGACGTTTGGTACACCCAAAGCATTCCTACGGTATCCGGGAGTTGCACAATCTCATGGTCTAAGGAAAAGATACTTGACATATAGAAAAGCTTTAGCATACGAACTACACGATCTGTGCTTGGCTTAGGATTGGGTCTTGTCCATCACATCATTCTCCTAATGATGTGATCCCGTTATCAACGACATCCAATGTCCATGGTCAGGAAACCGTAACCATCTATTGATCAACGAGCTAGTCATCTAGAGGCTTACTAGGGACATGGTGTTTGTCTATGTATCCACACATGTATCTGAGTTTCCTATCAATACAATTCTAGCATGGATAATAAACGATTATCGTGAACAAGGAAATATAATAATAACCAATTTATTATTGCCTCTAGGGCATATTTCCAACAGAGGGTTTTTGGTGTGCCAGGGTAGTCAGCTACGGTCGTGGCAACGTTGGAGATGCCCTGTGCTCACATGCGATTGACACATGTCATTGAAAAAGCAAGACGACCCGGCATGGTCCCAGGTCCAGAGGATGCAGTTGGCCGCACTACACCACTCCGCGGACGCGTCTCGACGCCCCGTGCATCCTCGACGAGCCAGGTGTTGGCGTGTGTTTGGATTGTGGCCAAAGTGCACCTTACCAAAATTTTGGTCATGACCCAAAGTTTGGTCTTTGTTTGGATGGTTGCCATTTTTTGGCATGCCAATGAACTCTAGCCAACTCTAGTTCATTTTTCTTGCCGATGTCGGCCAAATCATGGGCAACCAAAACCTCAACCAAAATTTTGGCTACCCAATGCTTTGATGGGGCAACCTTGGGCACAAACCAAACATACTGTTGGTCGTGCCACAGCACTAACGCCACCCTCGGCACACTGAAACTGACCGTGTCTAGCGACGATGAGCGTGTCGCTCACTGCGGTCGCCGTGTCCAGAGGCGGTGCTAGAGCTACCCCACGTTGTTGGCCCCCACGACCCACATAAACGGTTGCCGGTGGCGAGGAGGTCATGGGCAAGCTCCTCCATTGGACTAGTTTGCGCTACGTCGCCCCGACAGGTGTGCCCCACATGTCGGTTTCCCTGTTTTCCCGGCCATATTCAAGCGTCAGTGCTCCGCATTGCGCATTAGGCCTTTCACTATGTAGCCCAAGTGAGACAACTTATTGTTTATTTGAGCCGTTCAAGTATAATCATGTGGCGTTTGCTTATTTCTCATTCCTCTCCATCGATCATGTCGCCCTCGGTCGAGTCCATCCTCCCGCATGCCTCATTTGAACATTCCGCTAAGTATCATTCGCATGTGGGCCTAGACAATGCTTGTATTTCTAATGTTTATTTGTAATTTGTCCGACATGCATACAAACAAACGATTCGTTTGAAGTTTCACTTTGCCTCCACCACGTGTCGCTTCGCGTCTTAGTTTTGACATCTCATTTGGTTCATGTTGACGAGATCGATAGATGACATGGCAGTTCCTTATAGCCATCGACTGGCTATATTATTAACCATGCTCTAATGAGTTTTTCAAAACCGAATTTGACTATTGACAAGATTAATAGTACATGAGATGTATAATGTGAAAATTATATCATTGAAAGCTCCTTTCACATACGTATCCCTGCCTTACCCTCCCTTTCAGTCACTTACTGGCGGACCCCATGCTTGCTAGGCCCCGCATGTCAGTTACTCAATGATTTTGGCCATGTTAAGGGATCCTCATCCGTAGTATACCCCCTCTGTTTTTATTTACTCCGCATAAAATGATGCGGGCG
>LR738714.1:508555379-508592388 GCA_902687465.1 Secale cereale | reverse complement strand
GGGGGGGAGGGACGTCGGTTTGCTCTCAATTGCGGTCCCACAAGCGAGCAAAAACGCAAGACGAAGCACGTTCCATTCGATGAGCGACGTGGAGGGTCCAGTGTGCCGGGCCGCAACGCGAACGGGACAAGAGCGACGTATAGTAAAAACCGATTGACCGGTCGTCACTAAAACCACTATTCACAACAGAACCTTCGCTGCTCGGCCCACTCCAGCCCCTTCCCCCACCTTTCGATCCCCTAGCCCGCATCAAGCGTCCCCTAGTTCGCCGGAAAGCCATGGTGTGCCACAAGATCACATACTACAAGATGCTGACGCTGGAGCGCCATGCAGAAATCGCGGCGGCGGTCGGCGCCAGAGACCTCCGTTCCCAAGCTCGCTTTGCGGAGGACCAATCCCCGAATTCTCTGGAGCCAAGCTACGAGGAGGAGGAAGCCGATCCAATATTCATGGTGGAGGTCGCGGCACAGAAGGCCCCCGATGGGTATGAGACGATGAACGTCGACTTCGTGCCGGCGTCCAAGTCCCCCATGGTGCAGGCGGACCAGCGGTTCAACCTAGCGATACTAAATGAGGACCGGGAGGCAGAGGCTCAACTCGACGCGGAGCGCGCACATGCCGCTGCCATCGAGGCTCTCCTGCAGGTGGAACCGGATGTCGTGGATGTGAACCGGGCGACGGAGGCTCAACTTGAGGCGGAGCGCGCGGATGCCGCTGCCATCGAGGCCCTCCTGCAGGCAGAACCGGACGTCCTGGACTTGAACCGGGCGACAGAGGCTCAACTCGACGCGGAGCGCGTGGATGCCACTCTCATTGAGGCCCTCCTGCAGGCGGAACTGGACGTCCTGGACTTGAACCGAACGACATAGGCTCGACTCGACGCGGAGCGCGCGGATGCCGCTGCCATCGAGGCCCTCCTGCAGGCGGAACCGGACGTCCCCGAC
The DNA here is from genome assembly GCA_902687465.1 of Secale cereale. Lineage (NCBI taxonomy): Eukaryota > Viridiplantae > Streptophyta > Magnoliopsida > Poales > Poaceae > Secale > Secale cereale. Next base: position 508,591,444 of record LR738714.1, on the reverse strand, counting down.
TTGAACCGGGCGGTGCTCTCGTCCGTGCAGAGCGCCCGCATGCTCCGCATGAACGAGTAGCTCGAGGCCGAGGACAACCATGATGCAGACACACACGACAACAGCTACGGCTGGTTCGCGCCAGCAGCCAAAGACGACTAGGCCGTCTCGTTCCGCGAGCAGTGATAGTTTTTCATTATGTTGTTGTTTTATGGATATTTTGCTGTGTAAAAACATATATTGTTATGCAAGTCGCCTTACTTTGGTCAGTCTACCATTTCAGGCGGTTGGATGAACATACTACGTCTCCTAACCCTTCTTCCTCACCTCTTCTTCTTCCCCAACAGACCACCGCACGGGCCGTACGGATACTCGCCAACATGCGGTTGGATAAACATACTCTATGAACGAAAATTATGTGTCAGCGGTAGGATGATCGAGTTTGGTTTGTTCACATGCAACAACACATGTCAGTGAGGGTGCGTTCCCTTGGTTGAGTTTGCGGCGTGCAGGAGCGACTGTGCATGTGAGCGTGCGGTGCGACCGCAGCATGCATGAGCGACCGTGTGAGGGTGCAATACGACCGCGACAGCCGTGCGCAAGTTTACCTCCTTTTCATTTTGAAAACTTTAGGCAAGCTTGGCAAAAATATGTGGCGAAGTATGGCAATGCAAGGCCTAGACCCAAACAGGATAAGTACGTAGTACTACCTCCGTCCTGGTTTATTGGTCCTCCTTGAAATTTATGCCCAAATTTGACTAAATATTTAACTAACAAAATATTAATGCATGTTAACAAAAATTGTATCGTTAGATTTGTATTTGAACATAGTTTCCAATGATATTTTTTTTGTGACATGCATGAACAATTTGTTAGTTAAATTTATGGTCAAAATTTGGCACGAAATACGATGAGGACCAATAAACCAGGACGGAGGTAGTACTACGTACTAGGAGTACTAGTGTTAAAAAAGAAAGGCAGGGTTTTCCTTCGCGGTATTAATCGATACAAATTCTCGTTTCACGTGTCAATTAATGCGTATTTTTTTTCTCCAAAGCCGAAAGAGCTAACCATCTCACTCCTCATTGCTTGATTAATGCAGCGCCATGCAAACCAACCTTCTCACTTACGCATGCATGCAGGGTATATTAATGTCCTTAGTTGCTAGTACGAGGCAAACCCCATCAATTTTGTCTCGATTAGTGTTAGTGGCCTTTTGCAAATTGTAATTTTGATATACTGGCCTTGTGTACAAAAAATGGAGGTAGTAACTATATTTGACTTCCTTCCTTATTGTGGTGACGTCGACGATATCTCGAACATTGTGGTTTGGAGAAGTGCGTTCGACGGAGAACACCATTGAGGGAGACCACGGTAAGTCGTTCGCAAGTGCCGCCTGCCAGCCGGGACAACCGCCTTATTTGCATCCAGGAAGTCCGTTGAACCAAAGGACGCGTAAATGTACTAGTACTACTCGTACACAATAGCGTCGTCCGTCCAGCTTAGTGCGGTGAGATGGTTTCTCGAAGAAGACGATGGAGAAGCGGAGTCAGCGAAGAGTGAAATGATGGTTGCTTCGTCCGTGCTTTGTGATTTGATGCCTCACTGCTTTGTGATTTGTGATAGAAGGGACAGGGGAGTAGACTCTATCCTCTATACTGTACATGCGTGCAAGCACGGGAGAAAGAGGAGAGACGTTGCAATTTTCTATGCCTTCAATCAATCGATCAGGGAGCTTCGGTTCCATCCTTTTGGCTTTGGCAACACCGTCCAAAATGGTTCCCATGATGCCAAAAGCTATTTTCACATTTGGCTACACATTGTGGATGCCCTTAACCGTACCACCTGGTTTTGCTCATGTGTGCTATCTATATAAATCTCAATTATATTGATCTAAATAATTATAGAATCAAGATTAGTAAAATGGAGGTGATTTTGCCGCGCGGATGGCGGGGGAGGTTTCTTATTTTTAGAGGATGTTGTCCTGGCGGTTCGCTAACATGCGGTCCCACGTGTCAGTGCTTCACCAAGCTGATCCGCTTCCCACATGAGGCAGAACAACGGCATAAACAACACGTGGTTAACTTGAAGAAGATGAGGGAGAAGCGGATTCAGCAACGAGTGAAATGATGGCTGCTTCGTCCCTCCAACTTCTTTTTTGTTAGCATTATTACTTCCGTCCCTCCAACTTAACTGCGGGAAAGGTGCAGCTTTGTGATTTGACGCCTCATTGATCATTACTACGCCGGCGCCATGACTGGGTGCTTCACCCCGGCTGCTCTCCACTGTATTCCAGTATGGCACGTGGACCCGGTAGCTTGATGCCCCACATGTCGATGAAAGGGACTAGAAGATTTATGAAAGCGAGCGCTCCACTCTTACGACGGAGGAGTACACGACATGATGGCCCAGTGAACTGTCACTTGTACTGCATATAGTACTCTAGTTTTGCCGTTTCGCATGATCCATCGATGCAAACCCGATTAAACAGGAAAGGGCGGGATTTTTCCCGCGCGGTATCTGATACTGGCCATACATTTTAAAGGCAATTTTAATGTATGCAAACTGAATAATTAGGTAACAATATGATATCTAGTAAAACTAAAAACACATATAATTTATTATGTTAGAGTGTAGTAGTGGTGTTGTATTGCATAGTTGTTAGATGTAACATGCGAGAACATGTAGAGATGTAGTTTTGGAGGGCCTTGATGTCTACAACGCAACCTTCTTCTTGTAGACGTTGTTGGGCCTCCAAGTGCAGAGGTTTGTAGGACAGTAGCAAATTTCCCTCAAGTGGATGACCTAAGGTTTATCAATCTGTGGGAGGCATAGGATGAAGATGGTCTCTCTCAAACAACCCTGCAACCAAATAACAAAGAGTCTCTTGTGTCCCCAACACACCCAATACAATGGTAATGTGTATAGGTGCACTAGTTCGGCAAAGAGATGGTGATACAAGTGCAATATGGATGGTAGATATAGGTTTTTGTAATAAGAAAATATAAAAACAGCAAGGTAGCAAGTGGTAAACGTGAGCATAAACGGTGTTGCAATGATAGGAAACAAGGCCTAGGGTTCATACTTTCACTAGTGCAAATTCTCTCAACAATAATAACATAGCTGGATCACATAACTATCCCTCAACATGCAACAAAGAGTCCCTCCAAAGTAACTAATAGCGGAGAACAAACAAAGAGATTATGGTAGGGTACGAAACCACCTCAAAATTATTCTTTCTGATCGATCTATTCAAGAGTGCATAGTAAAATAACACGAAGCTATTCTTTCCGTTCGATCTCTCATAGAGTTCGTACTAGAATAACACTTTAAGATACAAATCAACCAAAACCCTAATGTCACCTAGATACTCCATTGTCACCTCAAGTATCCGTGGGCATGATTATACGATATGCATCACACAATCTCAGATTCATCTATTCAACCAACACAAAGTACTTCAAAGAGTCCCCCGAAGTTTCTACCAGAGAGTCAAGACGAAAATGTGTGCCAACCCCTATGCATAGATTACCAAGGTCACGGAACCCGCAAGTTGATTACCAAAACATACATCAAGTGAATCAATAGAATACCCCATTGTCACCACAGGTATCCCACGCAAGACATACATCAAGTGTTCTCAAATCCTTAAAGACTCAATCCGATAATATAACTTCAAAGGGAAAACTCAATTCATCACAAGAGAGTAGAGGGGGAAAAACATCATAAGATCCAACTATAATAGCAAAGCTTGCGATACATCTAGATCGTGCCATCTCAAGAACACGAGAGAGTGAGATCAAACACATAGCTACTGATACATACCCTCAGCCCTCAGGGTGGACTACTCCCTCCTCGTCATGGAGAGCACCGGGATGATGAAGATGGCCACCGGAGAGGGATCACACCTCCAGCAGGGTGCCAGAACGGGTCTAGATTGGTTTTTGGTGGCAACAGAGGCTTTCCGCGGCGGAACTGCCGATCTAGGTTACTTTCCGGAGGTTTCAGTATATATAGGAGGTGTTGGAGTCGGGGCCAAGCAAAGGGGGTCTACGGGCTGTCCACGAGGCAGGGGGCGCGCCCTGGGGGGGGGGGGCACGCGCCCCCACCCTCGTGGGCAGCTCGTGGACCTTCTGGTCCTCCCCCGGTACTCTGTGGGCTTCTTCTGGTCCATAAATAATTTCCGTTGAATTTCAGGTCAATTGGGCTTCGTTTGATATTCCTTTTCTGCGAAAACCTAAAAGAGGAGAAAAACAGAAACTGGCACTGGGCTCTGGGTTAATAGGTTAGTCCCAAAAATCATATAAAAGTGTATATAAAAGCCCATAAAACATCCTAGAAGGATAATATAATAGCATGGAACAATAAAAATTATAGATACGTTGGAGACGTATCAAGCATCCCCAAGCTTAATTCCTGCTCGTCCTCGAGTAGGTAAATGATAGAACATAATTTTTGATGTGGAATGCTACCCAACATAATTCTCAATGTAATTTTCTTTATTGTGGCATGAATGTTCAGATCCGAAAGATTCAAGATAAAAGTCTATATTGACATAAGAAATAATAATACTTCAAGCATACTAACAAAGCAATCATGTCTTCTCAAAATACCATGGCTAAAGAAAGTTATCCCTACAATATCATATAGTCTGGCTATGCTCCCTCTTCATCACACAAAATATTCATATCATGCACAACCCCGGTTTCAGCCAAGCACTTGTTTTCATACTCAATTTTTTCAAACCTTTCAACTTCTACGCAATACCTGAGCGTGAGCCATGGATATAGCACTATGGGTGGAATAGGGTGGTGGTTGGTGAGAAGACAAAAAGGAGGGAGATAGTCTCACATCAACTAGGCGTATCAACGGGCTACGGAGATGCCCATCAATAGATATCAATGTGAGTGAGTAGGGATTGCCATGCAACGGATGCACTAGATCTACAAATGTATGAAAGCTCAACAAAAGAAACTAAGTGGGTGTGCATCTAACTTGCTTGCTCATGAAGACCTAGGGCACTTGAGGAAGCCCATCGTTGGAATATACAAGCCAAGTTCTATAATGAAAATTCCCACTAGTATATGAAAGTGACAAAACAAGAGACTCTCTATCATGAAGATCATGGTGCTACTTTGAAGCACAAGTGAAAGGATCGATATGGTTGACTAGAGGGGGGGGGGTGAATAGGCAACTAAGAATTTTTAGCTTTTCTTAACCACTTTAAATTAAGCGTCAAAGTAAGTTGTATAGTTATGCTACTAAGATGACAACTAATAGAAAGCAAAGATAACAACTTCACAAGCAATATATAGGAGATAAACAAGTAATGCTTGCACAAGTAAAGGTAAGAAATAACCACAAGAGGAACCAGTGGAGACGAGGATGTGTTGCCGAATTTCCTTCCCTTTGAAGGGAAGTACGTCTCCGTTGGAGCGGTGTGGAGGCACAATGCTCCCCAAGAAGCCACTAGGGCCACCGTATTCTCCTCACGCCCTCACACGATGCAAGGTGCCGTGATTCCACTAGTGGTGCCCTTGAAGGCGGCGACCGAACCTTTACAAACAAGGTTGGGGCTATCTCCACAACTAAATTGGAGGCTCCCAACGAAACCACGAAGCTTCACCACAATGGAATATGGCTTCGAGGTGACCTCAACCGTTTAGGGTGCTCAAACACCCAAGAGTAACAAGATCCGCTAGGGATTAGTGGGGGGAATCAAATATCTCTTGGTGGAAGTGTAGATCGATGCCTTCTCAAGCAATCCCGAGCAAATCAACAAGTTTGATTGGCTAGGGAGAGAGATCGGGCGAAAATGGAGCTTTGGAGCAACAATGGAGTATATGGGAGAAGAGGTGAGGTAAAAGAAGGAAGAAGAAGCCTTTATATAGTGGGGGGAACAATCCAACCGTTATCCCCCACTCAGCCCCGCACAGATAGGTACTACCGCTTGGGGGAGCGGTACTACCGCTTATAGAGCGGTACTACCGTTGCCACACAAGCGGTACTACCGTGCCCTAGGGGTAGGGACCCAGAGCGGTACTACCGTGGTCTCAGGGCGGTACTACCGCTGGGAGCGGTACTACCGCCTCTACTGCCGCACCTAGTACCGTAGAACTCGACACGAAAAAGCGCTCGTGAGTCGAGGCGATGGTAGCACGGATCAGCGGCGGTACTACCGCAGTGTGTACTAAGCGGTACTACCGCTTAGTGGAGCGGTACTACCGCTTGAGACACACGAGCGGTACTACCGCTGGGATCCGCGGTACTACCGCTGGAGCCAGAAAAAGCTAGAGAAGATGGGAAAGAAGAGCTCCATTGCGGCGGGAAGGAATGATGGGTGCAATAAAGAAGTGTACGTGTTGATTCCACCCAAACCTTACCAAAGCGGATCCCCTCTTAATAGTATGGCTTTCCTATCACTCAGAACCACCGAAAACTAAGCAAAAAGGAAACACCGTCTTCCATAGATTCCGAGGGGCCTCTAACCTTCTTGTGCCTTTGTGAGATGTATCTGAAAGAGCTGAACACATGATTAGTCCGCAAATGCATTGTCATCAATCACCAAAACACCATTTGGCTAAATATGCCCTTACAATCTCCCCCTTTTTGGTGGATTGATGACAACACGGGATTTGCACAAAAAGAATAATAACATAATGTAAATGCAAAATCCACACCCCTAAAATATAGACTGGCTCCCCTAGATGTGTGCTATCTAGATAAAAGTGCTTTGGACTGCACGGCACACATGCTAGGATCAGCACCCCCCCCCTATATTTTAGAGACCAACAACCTAAGCAAGATATGAGAACATAGTACATAGAAGATAATCATGCATGCTAGAGAGTACTAGGTACATAAATAAGATAGGGTAGCATATGTCTCACACCATATGACGGGAACTTAGGTCTCACGAAAAACCAACCAAACCACAAGAAACGAAAAACACACAAGCGACAGAAACACAAAGGCACAAATCCCTAAACTCTCTCCCCCTTTGGCATTGAGACACCAAAAGGGCAGAGAGCTAAGCTACGGCTCCAGGTGAGAGAACAAGAAGGTCTCGAATCATCACATTGCAGCAGGGTCATCGTCTTCGTCGTCGTCGACCGGAAACTGCTCGGCATCGGAATCAGTCCATGGGCAATGCTGCTTGATCCACTCTTCCTCCTCGGTTACCTGCTCCTCAGAGCCACTGGCCACAGTTGCACCCAACTGACGCATGAGCTCCTTGTGACGCCCCCTGGCCTTCTTCTCTGCCACATGAGTCATGTACTGACCATGAGACTCCATGCAGAACAACTTCTTCATCTTCTTCTTGAGCTTCTTTGCCCATGAGGGCTCTGCACCAGATGGCTCATAGTCATCATCATCATCTGCTTCAACCTCAGCCTCCTCTGTCTCCTTAGCAGTAGCGGAGGATGAGCCTCCAGTCTTGGATGCATGAGTGCCCCATTTGTCCTTCCGCCTCAGACGCTTGATCTCATGAGACACCAACTCTCCAGTCTCCAGCAATGCATTGGGATAGACATGATCCCAAGCCTTCTCAATCAGCAGCATGATGAATGGACCATAGACCAGGCACCTGCGTTCAGAAATAGCAGACATGAGCTCAGACCACATCACATGTGAAATATCCAGGGTCTCACCAGTGTTCCTTTCTAACTGATGTTGGCAAAAGAGAAGCATGTCCACAAGATAGGAGTGAATCATATCATGATTCCAATCCGAGGGAAAAGAGTCTCACGGAAGATGCGGTGAAGGATATCCAGATAGGTAGACAACTCATATGTTACCTTCTTAGTCTCTGGGTGGACCTTCACAGAGCAGTAAGGCCAGAGAGCTTGCTTGTGAGTGGAGGTTTCGTTCTGGTGAGGACGAAAGCCAACTGGTGTCTCAAGTCCCTGGTCTTCCACCCCAAGTAATTCCATGAACGCCTTTCACTTGACAGATAACAGTTTGCCATTGGTCATCCATGTCAGAGTTCTATCCTCATCCGTCCCTAGATGGACCATGTGATGGCTTCTCGCCCCTCGTTGGTTACCCCAAGTGGAAGGTTGAGATGTAGCGTAGCGGCAAATTTCCCTTGGCAAAGATACCAAGGATCGAATCCCGTGAGACTCCGAGGGTCGACAAGTAGGTGTCAACGGCGCCAGAAACTTAGCGGTTGACAGGACTTGCACACAGATACAGATAACTTTGCTCCCAACGAGTACAGAGAGGTTGTCAATCCCTCCGGCCTTGTTGTTTACAAAGGATCAAACACAAGAGATAATAATGATAGCTATGACTGCAACTAGGAAATAAAAACAGAAAGTAAATAGAAGGTGTGATCAGCGGTGTTAATATGGACCGGGGTCCCATGATGTTCACTAGTCATGTCTCTCTCCCAAAAGACGATAAAACAGCAAAGCGAGGTAAACAAATTACAGCTGGGCAATTGAAAGGATTATGTGCGCAAACCAATGCTAACTATGCTGCAAAGAAAGGTAGAGGCTCCAAAGCATGGGCGGTACGCCAAGGCAAGTAGACCGAAATCAATCTGCATCTACTACTAATCATCCACCTTGAGATATCTATCCAGAACATCTCGCTGGTATTAAGTTGCGGATCCCACCCAAAGTGTAAACTCAAAGCAACAGACAACTGCATTAAAAGAACTTTGCGTAAAGTAAACAATCCTTGCACCCGCAAGTACAAGCACCGTTGTTCTCCCCCTTGTGGAAAAAGCACATCCCCTAGACTCATGTTTCTGTCACTCAAGCTAGTCATCAGGGGCATGAACCCACAATCAAGCATAACTCTCCCTCTTGGAGTTACTACCTACTACTTGGCCAAAGCAATAAACAGCAACGGAGAACATGCAAGAATTACTCAAGAACAAAGATATAAAAGAGGTGAATCAAATATATTACTCAAACACAATCTGAACATAATCTCATAATCCATCAGATCCCAGCAAACTCAGCACAGCAACAGCAGAAAGATTACATATGTGCCTCGATCATGTAGGGCAGCTCACGAGGTCTAAACCATGAAGAGCAAAGAGGGGAGGAGAACATCACATAGCTACTGATCATGGACACATGGTCCAAGGTGGACTACTCATGACTCATCCGGGAACCGTCCATGGTGGTGGAGAAGCTCCCGGTGGTGATTCTCCCCTCCGGCAGGGTGCCGGGAAGAGTTCTCCTGATGCTCCCCATCTTGGAAGCGCTGCGGCGGCGGAACAGAGGCGAGATCGCGAAAAAGGGTTCCGTCCTCGAGGGTTTCGGGACGAGAGGAATATATATGCGAAGGGGGGCAACCAGAGGCGGAGCAGGGGCCCCAGGCGCCCCCCTGGCGCGGCCAGGGGTGGGGCCGCGCCAGGTGGCCGCCTGGGCCCCCTGGCTCCCCTCTGGCCCCGCTTTGGTTCTTCGCGAAGCTTCCTGTACACTGATTTTTCCTGTATTTTTCCCGGAATTTTTGGGGCACTTTCAATATGGGGGAAACCTGAAATAGGAAAACAGCAGAAAACAGGAACTGGCACTGTGGTGCACTGAGTTAATAGGTTAGTCCAAATATGATCAAAAGTGTATGGAAGTGCATCAATATCATAGCAATATCACACAAAAGAAATTATAGATACATTTTGGACGTATCAACATCCCCAAGCTTAATTCCTGCTCGTCCTCGAGTAGGTAAATGATAACAAGCATAATTTCTGTGGTGACATGCTATCAACCATATAAGAACTTTTAAGTAAAGCAATCAAGGCATGTAATTCAATTCAAGTCATAACAAGCAAGAGTCTATATTAGCATTGTAACAAGCAACATAAGAACATAAAGGTGCAAGAGCTCTCGCTGTCCGTGACTCGAATGTCTCCAAATGGTGTTTGCGTGCAAGAAAGGGGATAGGGATATATGAGAGAGTAAAACATAGTTTTTCTATTGTTGAGAACTTAATCTACTAAAGTTTCACACTTGGTCTTCTTTGGAATCTTATCTTGACTCATCCCCAGACCACCAGCCAGGTACAAGTCAAAATGATCAACTCCCTTTCGATATTTTGAGCACTCATGCAATGGATGAGCGTAAGCAAGAAAGTTGACACTTAGGATGGCAAAGAGAGAAAAATGATGAAGGGGGAAGACAAAAAAGGTGTGAAGGGCTCACATCAATGAGGACAATCATAGGTGAGAGAAAGCCAAATGATAGATATGATGTGAGGAGTAGGGATTGCCATGCAACGGATGCACATATGAGCTAAGGTAAGCTCTCCAATGGAACTAGTGGGGGTGCATCCAACTTGCTTGCTCAAGAAGACCTAGAGCTCTTTTGAGGAGGCTCATCATTGGAATATACAAGCCAAGTTCTATAGTGTGAAGGTCCCCACATAGCTATATGCATGAATGATAATCTCTATGGAGTACAAGGTATAAGATGGAGTATGAGTGTGGATCTCTCAAAAGAAAATAGTAGTGTGCCCCCTTCTCTCTTTTTTTTCTTTTTTTTTCTCTTTTTTTATTTTTATTTTATTTTTGTGTGGCCTCAATGGCTCTTTCTATTTAACTCTCATTTGTCCTCTTTGGGATCTTTTGATTTTGTCCTCTTTGGGATCTTTTGATTTTGTCCTCTTTGGGATCTTTTCCTCACTTTAGGGGCAACACTCTATGTATTACAAGAAGTATAGAAGATCTTTCACACTTTGCAAAAGTACTCAACATAAAGAAAATGAAACTATCATGATGTATGCAAATGTATGCCTCTGCCAGTGTAGCAGGATATGCAATGATACTAGTGCATCATGTAGCAATGATTAGGGCAAGGCCCAACTAGCATGCGGCTCATCGATCAAGCAAAAAGCATGTATGACATGAAGATCGAGTCATGAGAAGATGGATGTTGCATGGCAATGTATCTCGGAAAGGCTATGGAAATGCCTTGATAGGTAGGTATGGTGGCTGTTTTGAGGAAGGATATAATGAGGCTTATGATGACAGAGCGTATCGTGCCAAGGATTTGGATGCACCGGCGAAGTATGCGCCAACTCTCGAGGTGAGAAAGGGCAATGCACGGTACCGAAGAGGCAAGAAAAATATGGCTAGGTGGAAGTGTCAACTTTCGAATACTCACATTCGTCCGAAGAACTCATGCACTTATTATCGATAACTCTCAATCTAATTAGGAGGTTCACAAAGAGACAAGTACCCCGAGGAGGAGTGTATGGGGGTTTGGTTATCCTTGCGCATCCTCGACTCATGGTACGTGAGTGTACTCTAATATTCGATCCCTCCAAAGATTAGTGATCTATCTAGTTGCTAAAGTTCTCAACTATTTTGTAGGTTTTCGAAAATAAACACGGATTGCCCAAAATACGACATCTATCACTAATAGGCTAAAGCTCTTGACACCAAAAGTTCAGACATTACTCATGGCAATACCTCAAAACTATTGCAAGTTACTACTAAATTTAAATAGCAACCTCAATTACCTACTTTAAGTTAAGACACACAACTCAGTGCAACAGGCAAACTCTCTTAACAAGATAAACATGAAAACTCAAGAGAGTTCAGCAACCAACTAAACAAAAGCTCTTTAAAAAGAAAAGCATGAAAACTAAGAGCTAAACACGACAGCAGCTATGGAAAGACAAAGAACACACAAAGCAAAGATAAGCATGAAAATCCTATGTTGTGTTCTAGGTTGAAGTGGAGCGTGTTTCTCTCCCACACAAAGAAAGCTGGGTTCTAACTTGTTATGAACAGCAAGCAAAGCTAAAGAAAACTAAAAAGGAACCTAAGAGCAAGACGCTCCAAGCATAGCACATAACGCATGAAGTGATAAGAATATAGTGGAACGAAAGACGAACTGATAATTGTTGATGGAGAAGGGGATGCATGGGGGCATCCCCAAGCTTAGACGCTTGAGTCTTCTTGAATATTTCTTGGGGGTGCACGGGGGCATCCCCAAGCTTGAGCGTTTGACCCTCCTGAATCTTCTTTTATCATCTTCCCTCGCACACTTGAAAACTCCCTTCATACATAACTCATCATAATCTGATTAGCGAGTTTAGTACCCACAATAAAATAATTTTTCCCTACTGGAAATAAAGATAATCTTGAAGAGCTACTGTTTCTCAAGAATGCCAAAAGGTTTTTGCAAAGAAAAAGCAAGCTCAATGTTTGCAAAAAGAAGAAAAGGCAAAACATGACAGAATCTGTGAAAAACATACCAGCAGGTAGTAAATAATTTTTTCGGGGCACTTCTGCAACTCAAATCAAAAAACTCAAAACATACGCTCGAAAGCCAATTGTATATAGCACGCTGTCAAAAAAATTCAGATCAAAAAGATGATCTGGTTATTTTATTCGAATTTTTCTGTCCAAGGACAGAATCTGTTTTTTGGACAGCGCGTCACAACTTTTGAACTTTTTTGCAATCGGTGGCTAAACTTGGCACAAAGCTGAAAAGAAAAGATACAATGATGATGCTACTGTAGTAACAAACATCAAGACACAACAAAAGCAAAATAAAACCTAATTCGTTGTGGGCTGCCTCCCAAAAGCGCTTTCTTTTATGCCTTTAAGCTAGGCATGATGCAAAAAGAGAAGATCAAGTTTTATCAAGAGTAAGAGAATAGCTAGCCCGTGTAACGGACTCAAAAGGCAACTTAATCTTATTTCTAGGGAAGTGTTCCATCCCTTTCTTGAGAGGGAATTGGAATTTTATATTCCCCTCTTTCATGTCAATGATAGCACCAACGGTGCGAAGAAAAGGACGTCCCAAAATAATTGGACATGAAGGTTCACATTTAATATCCATAATAGTAAAATCAACGGGAACATAATTGTCATTGACAATGATAAGAACATCGTCGATCTTCCCCAAAGGTTTCTTTATGGAAGAATCAACAAGACGAACACCAAAAGAACAAGGATCAAAAGGTTTCAATTCAAGCATATCATACATTCTTTTGGGCATAACGGAGGTACTAGCTCCAACATCACATAAAGCATAGCAAGAGAAGTTATTCAACTTAATTTTAATCATAGGATCCCAACTATCTTCTAGCTTTCTAGGTATGGAGGCTTCTACCCTAAGCTTCTCCACCCTAGCTTTGATAAGAGCATTAGTGATATGCTCCGTGAAGGCAATATTAAGCGTGCTAGTGTGGGGATCTCTAGACATCTTGTGAAGAAAACCAATAACTTCAGAAATGGTGCAATTATCAAAATTAAGGTCACTACTATCAAGTAAAGTGGTAGTGGTGTCCTTTAGGCTCACTTGTTTGGTAGCTTCTATGGTCATAGGAGTTTCTTCTTCTACGGTTGAGGTCATAGCATCACCATTAATAGGTCCAATGGGACTAGGAGTCCATTGGGTGCTAAGAGTTTGGATATCCTCAACAACTTGAATAGTAGCAACAGTGTGGTGGGTAGGAAGGCTCTTAATTCTATCTTCTTCCTCCTTTTCTCTAGCCCATCTCTCTTTAAGTTTAGCCATCATCCTAATGTTTTCATTAATTTGCACTTGAATAGCATTCATAGGAGTGGTCTTCCTCTCCTCAAGAGGAGAAGTTCTAATTTTAAGCAACTCTACCTCATGGGCTAAATTGTCTACCTTCGAAGAGAGATTATCTAGTTTGTCTAGTTTTTCTTCTACACTCTTATTGAAGGCCTTTTGGGTAGTGATGAAGTCTTTAAGCATAATCTCTAGTTCAGAAGTGGAGTTCTTGGTGCTAGGATAAGCATTGTTGTTCCCATAGGAATTAGAGGGGAACGGTCTAGGGTTGCTACCAAAATTACTCCTATAAGCATTGTTATTGAAATTGTTTCTAGAGATAAAGTTCACATCTACTTGATCTTGAGCAATCAAAGAATTTAAAGGAACATCATGAGGATCAATAGAAGATTGCTTGGAAAGTAGAGACATGATCAAGTCAACTTTTTCATTTAGGGAGGAAATCTCCTCGACAGAGTGTACCTTTCTACCTGTTGGAGCGCGTTCGGTGTGCCATTGGGAATAATTGGTCATCATCTCGTCGAGAAGCTTCGTGGCAGCACCAAGTGTAGTTGACATAAAGGTTCCTCCCACGGCCGAATCTAACAAGTTCCGCGAGGTAAAGTTCAAGCCTGCATAAAAACTTTGGATAACCATCCAAGTAGTCAAACCATGAGTAGGGCAGTTTTTGACAAGAGATTTCATGCGTTCCCAAGCTTGGGCAACGTGTTCATTATCCAATTGTTTAAAATTCATTATGTTACTCCTTAATTGGATAATTTTAGAAGGGGGATAGTACTTCCCAATAAAGGCATCCTTGCACTTGTCCTAAGAATCTATACTATTCCTAGGCAAGGATTGAAACCAGATTTTAGCTCCTCCTCTCAGGGAGAAAGGAAAACGCTTAAGCTTAACAATATCACCATCTATTTTTGTGTACTTTTGCATATCACAGAGCTCAACAAAATTATTTAAGTGCAAAGCAGCATCATCTCCAGCATCGGAGAATTGATCTTTCATAACTAGGTTCAGTAAAGCAGGTTTAATCTCATAAGAAGGTGCTGAAGTGGCAGGTGTAGCAATAGGCGTGCAGATAAAGTCATCGTTGTTATGACTAGTGAAGTCACACAACTTGGTGTTCTCGGTGGAACCCATAGCAGCAAGCAAGATAACTATTTTTGTGATTTTTGGTAAGGGACACTAAAGCAAAAACTGAAAGGTAAACTAACAAGACTAAAAAGCAAAGATAAAAGATTGCGTGCAACTCCCCTATCTTGAAGAGTGGAGTCCCCGGCAACGGCGCCAGAAACTTGCTTGATGGCTTCTCGCCCCTCGTTGTTACCCCAAGTGGAAGGTTGAGATGTAGCGTAGCGGCAAATTTCCCTTGGCAAAGATACCAAGGATCGAATCCCGTGAGACTCCGAGGGTCGACAAGTAGGTGTCAACGGCGCCAGAAACTTAGCGGTTGACAGGACCTGCACACAGATACAGATAACTTTGCTCCCAACGAGTACAGAGAGGTTGTCAATCCCTCCGGCCTTGTTGTTTACAAAGGATCAAACACAAGAGATAATAATGATAGCTATGACTGCAACTAGGAAATAAAAACAGGAAGTAAATAGAAGGTGTGATCAGCGGTGGTAATATGGACCGGGGTCCCATGATGTGCATCAATATCATAGCAATATCACACAAAAGAAGCATGGAGCAAGCAGAAATTATAGATACGTTTTGGACGTATCACCATGGCATAGAATTGAGCCACAAGATCTGCATCAAAGTCCTTGTTGAACTGAATGATCTGAGGAATGTTGAGCTGAGTGCACATCTGAAGAGCCTTGCCAAAATACACCGGATCCTTCTCCAGATATTCCGTGTCTATGGAGCGAACACTGACAAAGAGATTCTTCTTAGCCTTGAGCACATCAAAGTAGACAGCAAACTGGAAGCGATTCCAGAACGGACGGTTGACCAAATTGGGTTCTTGATCAACCTCGTAGGGATTGCGGCGACGCCTTGCCCAGAATTCCTTGCCACTCATTTGTGTCACAGTTTTGCCCTTTGGCTTTGCCATGGCCTTCTTCTTCTGTTGAGGAGGAGGTGGATCACTCGAGGAACCTCTAGCAGACTCAGATGTGCGGTAGCGCTTTGAGGTTGCACGATTGGGGTTGATACGGCGAGCCTGATGCTTGGGATGTTCATCACCTGGAACCAAACATGCACACAGACAAACCAACCAAAAAGAACGAGCATAAGCCAATGAACCCAACAAAAGAAGATCAAGGAATGAAGAAATATATGTGAACTAGGCATGCCGCGGTAGTATCGTGATCTGGTAAGCGGTAGTACCGCCCGAGCGGTAGTACCGCTCCCGGGAGCGGTAGTACCGCTCGAGGCGGGGAAACAACGGTTTCCTACTACCGTGGTCAGATCCGGCACTACCGTCCTGTCAAATTCAAAAATATTTCTATCATACTCAAATCTAGATAGTCTAGTTGCTTTCTCCTTCCTACTCAAGCCTAGATTTAGTCAAAAATCTACAGATGCAAACACTATTGCCCCTAAACACAAGATCTAAAAAAGAACTACGAGGAGAAGAGGTACGGGGGCAATGCCGACATCCATGGCAAGAGGACGTGGTGGGGATCGACTCCACCGAAAGAAAAGGAGAGGAGCACCCCGGAGGAGGAGATCCGCCGGAGCCCTCCCGCGGCGACGAACTGCTGGAGAGAGAGAGAGAGAGGAACGAGGGGGCGAATGAATAGGTATGGGGGAGAGAAACCTCCCCCTGCCCCGATATAACCCCCACATACCTCCCCGCAGCGGTAGTACCGCGCTGGTGGGCGGTAGTACCGCTTACAAGCGGTAGTACCGTGCACCACCAGCGGTAGTACCGCCCAGCACGCCACGGCAACAAAAGGTTCAAGGCAAAGCTCAAAAATAAGTGCACAAAGAGGGAAAAAACAAACCACCAGTCACACACACACAGTAGCAAGAGGCAAGAGACCCCTCTACACGAGAGGGCGGTGACCGAAGTCACCTATGTTTGAGTCTAAAGGTATGGCGCCGCGAAGATTTTAACCTTGGGCCCATGACCAAAACTCGTCCTTGAAGCACTTAGTACCATCAATGATGGTTAAAGACTAGATCAATTTATGCATAATGGGGGGAGAGAGAGTTCATTGAGAGAACAATCCTCCCCCTATGTCCATGCCTACATCTAGACAAGATAATTATATTGAGTGTGAGGAGTGTGTGCAAAGACTCAAGCCACATTGCTCAAATCGATGATATTTAGCTCATGCCTTAACTCGCGAAATCTTGCTTCATCCAACGGCTTCGTGAAGATATCTGCAAGGTTATCATGAGTGTTGACATAGTGAAGCTCGATCTCTCCTTGACTTATGTGATCCCGGATGAAGTGATACCGGTTCTCTATATGCTTCGTCTTGAAGTGTTGCACCGGGTTGAGCAAAATCTTGATGGCACTTTCATTGTCACACCAAAGAGGCACTTTGTCACAAGTGACACCGTAATCCTTTAAAGTTTGCCTCATCCATAAGAGTTGAGCACAACAACTGCCAGCCACCACATATTCTGCTTCGGTGACCGAGAGAGACACACAACTTTTCTTTTTGGAAGACCAACTAACAAGAGAGCAACCAAGAAATTGGCACCCTCCAGAAGTGGACTTCCTATCCACTTTGTCTCCCGCCCAGTCAGAATCAGAGAAACCTACAAGGTTGAAGTTGGTTCCTCTCGGGTACCATAAGGCAAAGTTTGGGGTATGAGCCAAATATCGAAAGATTCGCTTGACAGCCACAAAGTGACTTTCCTTAGGTGAGGCTTGAAACCGTGCACAAATTCCCACACTCAACATAATATCTGGTCTAGATGCACAAAGGTAAAGCAAGGAACCGATCATAGAGCGATAGACCTTTTGATCCACTGCTTTACCATTTGGATTAATGTCAAGTTGGCACTTGGTTGGCATTGGAGTAGTAGCCGGCTTGACATCACATAGATTGAACCTCTTGAGCATGTCTTGAGTATACTTGGATTGTTTGATGAAGATCCCTTCTCTTATTTGCTTGATCTCAAACCCAAGGAAGTACTTCAACTCTCCCATCATAGACATCTCAAAATGAGTGGTCATGAGTGCGGTGAACTCATCATTGAAAGCTTTGTTAGGAGAACCAAAGATAATATCATCAACATATAGTTGGCATACAAACAACTCCCCTTTGACCTTCTTAGTAAAAAGAGTGGGATCGATTTTCCCAATTTCAAACCCACGATCTTGTAACAACTCGGTAAGATGCTCATACCATGAACGTGGGGCTTGTTTAAGGCCATAGAGTGCCTTATCGAGTTGGTACACGTGATTGGGGAGCTTAGGATCCTCAAACCCCGGGGGTTGTTTAACATACACCAACTCATTAATAGGACCATTAAGAAATGCACTTTTCACATCCATTTGTTGCAATTTAAAGTTATGATGGGAAGCATAGGCAAGCAATAAACGAATGGATTCTAGGCGAGCAACGGGGGCAAAGGTTTCACCGTAGTCGATACCCTCGACTTGGGAGTAGCCTTGAGCCACCAGACGCGCCTTGTTGCGGATGACAATGCCATGAGCATCTTGCTTGTTCTTAAAGATCCACTTGGTTCCAATGACATTATGGTTCTCCTTTGGCCTTGGCACCAGACGCCACACCTTGTTGCGCTCGAAGTTATGGAGTTCTTCATGCATGGCATTAAGCCAATCAGGATCTTCGAGCGCCTCATAAACCTTCTGAGGTTCAACACAGGAGACAAAAGCTTGATGAGCACAATAGTTTGCTAATTGTCTACGAGTGCTTACCACCCTTTTGATGCTTCCTAGAATGTTCTCCATGTGATGTTCTCTGGAAGCAAGCCTGGAGGCAACTTTTGCAGCACCACGCTCCAATTGCTCTTCAAGTGATAACTGAGGAGTATTGAGTTGATCATCTTGAGTGTCGTCAGGAGCTAGATCTTGATCCTGAGCTTCCTCTTGACCTTGATCTTGCTCGGAGGATAGAACTTGGCCTTGTGCATCATTTGGTGGCTCTCCACCATCTTGTTATTGATCTTGCACTTGGCCTTGTTCGTCCGGTTGAGGGCCTTCACTTTGTTCTTCGGAAGCGTGTGGGTCTTGGGTTGGTGATGGTTCCACTTGATTGGAACATTTTCCTTCTCCTTCGGCCACAAGGGGTTCCTCAATGGGTAGGATATATCCAACACCCATTCTTCTTATGGCTTGAGGAGGAATTTCATCACCTACATCACAAGTACCACTTTGCTCCACTTGGGAGCCGTTATTTTCATCAAACTCTACGTTACTCGTTTCCTCAATGAGTCCATTGGACTTGTTGAGGACACGGTAAGCATGAGAGTTTGTAGCATAACCAACAAATATGCCCTCGTGAGCTCTAGATTCAAATTTAGACAAGCGAACACCTTTCTTGAGAATGAAACACTTACACCCGAATACCCGAAAGTACTTGAGATTGGGCTTGTTATCGATAAGTATCTCATATGGAGTTTTGTTCAGGCCTTTGCAGAGATAGAGCCGATTTGATGCATGGCAAGCAGTGTTGATGGCTTCGGCCCAAAAGTTGTATGGAGATTTGAATTCCGCCATCATGGTTCTTGCCGCATCCATCAGAGTTCGGTTCTTTCTCTCCGTTACACCGTTTTGTTGAGGGGTATAGGGAGCTGCATATTGATGTTTGATCCCCTCATCACTAAGAAACTCATCCAAGGTGTAGTTCTTGAACTCGGTGCCGTTGTCACTTCTGATCATCAAAATCTTTGCTTCATGTTGTCATTGAGCTTCATTTGCAAAGTTGATGACGGTTTGTTGGGTCTCACTCTTCTTCTTGAAGAAGTATACCCAGGTGTATCTTGAGTAATCATCCACAATCACCAAGCAGTACTTTCTACCCCCAAGACTATCAAAATATGGAGGCCCAAAGAGGTCCATGTGAAGGAGCTCTAGGGGTCTCTTTGAATAGATGATAGTCGTGGGAGGGTGAGCCGTCTCATGTAACTTTCCTTCAATGCAAGCCCTGCACGCATGATCTTTGGCAAAGCTAACATTTGTTAGTCCACAGACATGGTCCCCCTTGAGAAGACTTTGCAAAGATCTCATATTGACGTGGGCCAAACGGCGATGCCAAAGCCATCCCACATCAACTTTAGCCATTAAGCATGTCGCGACCTTAGTGGGTTGCTTCGAGAAGTTAACCACATAAAGGCCGTTCTCGACATGCCCAACATAGGCTACTTTAAGAGTCTTGCTCCACAAGAGGGCCACGGTATCAATATCAAAGAATGTAGGAAAGCCCATGAGTGCAAGTTGGCGAACAGAAAGCAAATTGTATGCAAGGGACTCAACAAGCATGACTTTCTTGATCGTGAGATCATGAGAGACAACAACCTTGCCAAGCCCCAATACCTTAGAAGATGAAGCATCACCCCATTCGACGTTGGTGGTCATAGATGAACCTAGATGCACGTCCACCACCAAGTCTTTGCTTCCGGTCATATGATTTGTGGCTCCGCTATCGAGCAACCATGATCCCCCACCGGAAGCAAACTCCTACAAGAGATCAATGCTTGGATTTAGGTACCCATTTGGTAATGGGTCCTTTGAGGTTAGTAATAAGGGTCTTAGGAACCCAAATGGACCATTCAATGTACTCATAAGAAGAACCAACAAATTTAGCAAACACATGACCATCACTAGCACGACATAAAACATATGAAGGATTAAAGTCGCCGGCCATGTTGGATGGTACGGTGGAGTTTTTCTTGACACCACCACCTTTCTCCGTTTTCTTCTTCTTTGATGCGCCCTCTCCTTCTTTCACAAAAGTTTGTCGGAGAGGGGGTGGTTGATTGGTCTTGTTATTCTTCTTCTTCTTGGGCTTAGGAGCAAACCCAATTCCTTCCTTTGCCACAACCTCCTTTTGATTGTTCAAAAGGTTGTTGAGGTTCTTCTCACCTTGTATACATGTCACAAGGCCTTTCTCAAGTTGCTTCTTCAACTTGACATTTTCTTCAACAAGATGCACATGCTCGCAACATGGGTTAGTAGCATTTGCATTATCAAGTAATACCATGCGAGGAAAGATAGCCTTTTCCATGGTTAGCGAAACTTGGAGTTGATCATGAGACTCCTTGAGAGTAGCATACATACCTTTCAAGGCCTTGTGAGCCTTGTCAAGTATGACAAACTCTTCTTTGAGTTTAGCATGGTTAACCTCAAGTTTTGTCTTCTCGGAATTAAGCACACGGGAGACAACTAAAGCATGATCAAGATTTTTCTCTAATTTAGCATGATCATCGTTGTGTGACTCCTCAAGAGCCAAACGAAGACCACGCTCTTCCTCTAGGGCGTTAGAGAGATCCGATATCTCATCGGCATAGTCTCGACTATGTCCTTCCATTTTAGTAATGGTTTCCTCATGAGCCTCGATCATGTCATTGGCCTCACCGAGTTGTTCCAAGAGAGCAACAAAATGCTTCTTGGGTTTGCCCTTGAGATTTTTCATGAACAACTCAAATTCATTTTCTCCCTCCTTAGTACCCTCACTCTCATCAATGCAATTCGTCAATGAAGGATTAGAAGTGATAGTAGTATTGATGTTTGGGGTTACCTTGTTGGTGGCCTTGGCCATGAGACACTTGGCGGTGATGTTCTCATTTGGTGAGTTGAAGAGAGATGAGTGCGGAGTAGTAGCAATAGCAATTGTGGCCATGGTGACCATCTCATCCTCTTCATCATTATCATCATCCTCAACATATTCTTCTTGGGCCACCAACCCTTTAGGAGGAGTCTTCTTGTTGAAGTTGTTCTTGTTGGGATAAGACTTTGACTTTTCCTTCCGGATAAGCTTGCCTCCAAAGTCTTCTCTCTTCTCATATGGGCAATCCGCAACGAAGTGGCTTACATTGCCACAGTTGAAGCATGTACTTACTCGTTGCTTGCCCTTGTTTCCACTTGAGTTGTTCCTGTTGAAGTTGGGTCTTGTGTTCTTCTTGCCCCAGAATTGCCTTGAAGCAAGAGCCATGTGCTCATGATAGGCATATTTGGTGTCCTCGGGGCTACACTCATCATCATCTTCCACCTCCTCTTCTTCCACACAAGCCTTGGCCTTCAGGGCAAGATTAGGCTTCTTCGATCGTTGAGCTCTTAAGACCGCATTGTCGGCGGTCATATCCAAGATCCTCATGGCAACAAACTCATCCAACACTTCATTTGAGGATAAGTGGTGGAAGTCTGGTCTCTGACAAACGACAGAGGACATAGCCTTATGATAGGGCATCATGGCCTTGAGGAACTTGCGCTTGATCCAATTGTCATCCGTGTCCTTACTGCCATGATCTCGAAGAGAGACCGCAAGGGTAGTTAATCTCCGATAAAGTTCACGAGGATCTTCTTCTTCAATCATAGCAAACTCATCGGCTTCATCTTGCACAACTTCATAGTTGGAGCGTTGAATACTAGTGCTTCCCTTGTACATCGTGCCAACATGCTCCCAAGCTTCCTTGGCCACAGTGATGGGTCGAAGATGTGCAATGTCTTCAGGAGGTATAGCATCTTGAAGAATGCAAAGAGCGGACTCGTTGAATTGATGATCCGCAATTTCTCTTGGAGTCATGTTGTCGGGATCACGCGGATAAAAACCTTGCTCAATGATTCTCCGAAGATTAGTAGAATAATGATTTATATGACGTTTGAAACGAAACACCCAAGTAGCAAAATCAGAATTTTTTATAAAATTGGGAGGAGGCCCAACGGAATTTAAATGCGGTGTGGGAACGGGTCCTCCATAGTGAGTAGGTGGAGCAAAGATCCCACTCCCATTCTTAGTAACAGGAGCTTGTTCACTACTAGCTTCTCCCTTGTCGGGATTAGCCTCCGACACTTTGGTACCGGGACGAACCACTTCCAACGGTGCGGTGGATAATTTAAGCCCCTCAAGCAAATCTTTAAACATGCCTTTGACCTCGATCACTAGTGACTCTTTCAATGTGGTCAAGGCCACATTGAACTTCTCACGAGAGACCGAGGCTCCCCCATCGGACGTACGCAAGGACGGAGTTCCACCGGAATGATCCTCCGTCTCGACTACGTTGTCACCCATACTCTTTGGACGGTAAAGTCCTTAAAAAGAGACGAGGCTCTGATACCAATTGAAAGGATCGATATGGTTGACTAGAGGGGGGGGGGGGTGAATAGGCAACTAACAATTTTTAGCTTTTCTTAACCACTTTAAATTAAGCGTCAAAGTAAGTTGTCTAGATATGCTACTAAGATGACAACTAATAGAAAGTAAAGATAACAACTTCACAAGCAAGCTATAGGAGATAAACAAGTAATGCTTGCACAAGTAAAGGTAAGAAATAACCACAAGAGGAACCGGTGGAGACGAGGATGTGTTACCGAAGTTCCTTCCCTTTGAAGGGAAGTACGTCTCTGTTGGAGCGGTGTGGAGGCACAATGCTCCCCAAGAAGCCACTAGGGCCACCGTATTCTCCTCACGCCCTCACACGATGCAAGGTGCCGTGATTCCACTAGTGGTGCCCTTGAAGGCGGCGACCGAACCTTTACAAACAAGGTTGGGGCTATCTCCACAACGAATCCACGAAGCTTCACCACGAATCTTCTTGTGCCTTTGTGAGATGTATCTGAAAGAGCTGAACACATGATTAGTCCGCAAACGCATTGTCATCAATCACCAAAACACCATTTGGCTAAATATGCCCTTACAACAAGTGTGGAAAAGGATAGTAGCATTGTCCCTTCTCCCTTTTCTCTCATTTTTTTTGTTTTTTTGGAGGGGCTTTCCTCTCTTTTTTAGCCCCTCTCCATTTTTTTGGGCCATCTTTTTTTTTATTTGGCCTTTATCTTTTTTTTGTTTCCTCACACGGGACAATGCTCTAATAATGAAGATCATCAGACTTTTATTTACTTACAAGTCAAAGATTACAACTCGAAGCTAGAATAAGATATGACTCTATGTGAATGCCTCCAGCGGTGTACCGGGATGTGCAATGAATCAAGAGTGACATGTATGAATGAATTGTGATGGTGGCTTTGCCACAAATACGATGTCAACTACATGATTATGCATGGCAATATGACAATATGAAGCGTGTCATATGAACGGAACCGTGGAAAGTTGCATGGCAATATATCTCGGAATGGCTATGGAAATGCCATGATAGGTAGGTATGGTGGCTGTTTTGAGGAAGGTATATGGTGGGTGTATGGTACCGGCGAAAGTTGCGCGGTACAAGACAGGCTAGCAATGGTGGAAGGGTGAGAGTGCGTATAATCCATGGACTCAACATTAGTCATAAAGAACTAATATACTTATTGCAAAAATTTATGAGTCATCAAAACAAAGCAATCAACGCATGCTCCTAGGGGGGAGGTTGGTAGGAGTTAACCATCGCGCACCCCCGACCTCCACACAAAGGATGACACTCTACAAATACCTCATGCTCTAACTTCGTCACATAGCGGTTCACCATACGTGCAAGCTACGTGAATCACAAACTTTAACACAAGTATTTCTCAAAATCATAATAACCCCACTAGCATGACTCTAATATCACTATCCCCATATCTCAAAACAATCATCAAGTATCAAACTTATCTTCATATTTAATGCACTTGTATGAAAGTTTTTACTATACCCAACTTGGATGCCTATCATATTAGGACTAGTTTTATAACCAAAGCCAATTACCATGCTGTTCTAAAAGACTCTCAAAATAATATAAGTTAAGCATGAGAGTTCATCTATTTATTCAAAATAAAACCACCGACGTGCTCTAGAAGATATAAGTGAAGCACTAGAGCAAATGACAAACTACTCCAAAAGATATAAGTGAAGATCAATGAGTAGTTGAATAATTATGTAACTATGTGAAGACTCTCTAACATTTAATAATTTCAGATCTGGGGATATTATTAAAACAGCTAGCAAAACAAAATTGACGCTCCGAGCAAAACACATATCATGTGGTGAATAAAAATATAGCCTCGAGTAAGGTTACCTATAGACGAAGACGAAAGAGGGGATGCCTTCCCGGGGCATCCCCAAGCTTAGACTCTTGGTTTTACTTGAATTTTACCTTGGGGTGCCTTGGGAATCCCCAAGCTTAGGCTCTTGCCACTCCTTATTCCATAGTCCATCGAATCTTTACCCAAAACTTGAAAACTTCACAACACATAGCTTAACAAAAAACTCGTAAGCTCAGTTAGTATAATAAAATAAAACCACCACTTAGATACTGTTGTGAACTCATTCTAAATTCATATTGGTGCAATATCAACTGTATTCCAACTTCTCTATGGTTCATACCCTATGATACTACTCATAGATTCATCAAAATAAGCAAACAACACATAGAAAACAGAATCTGTCAAAAACAGAACAGTCTGTAGCAATCTGTAACTTTCGAATACTTCTGTAACTCTAAAAATTCTGAAATAAATTGGTAAACCTGAGGAATTTGTCTATTAATCATCTGCAAAAAGAATCAACTAAAAAGCACTCTCCAGTTAAAAATGGTAGCTAATCTCGTGAGCGCTAAAGTTTCTGTTTTTTACAGCAAGATCATATAACCTTCACACAAGTCTTCCCAAAGGTTCTACTTGGAACAAACACTAATTAAAACAAAAAACCACATCTAAACAAAAGATAGATGCAATATTTATTCCTAAGCATAAGCAAAAACAAAGAACAAAAATAAAGTTGTGTTGCCTCCCAACAAGCGCTATCGTTTAACGCCCCTAGCTAGGCATGATGATTTCAATGATGCTCACATAAAAGATAAGAATTAAAACATAAAGAGAGCATCATGAAGAATATGACTAGCACATTTAAGTCTAACCCACTTCCTATGCATAGGGATTTTGTGAGCAAAAAACTTATAGGAACAATAATCAACTAGAATAGGAAGGAAAAACGAGCATAACTTCAGGATTTTAAGCACATAGAGAGGAAACTTGATATTATTGCAATTCGTACAAGCATATGTTCCTCCCTCATAATAATTTTCAGTACCATCATGAATGAATTCAACAATATAACCAGCACATAAAGCATTATTTTCTTGATCCCTAAGCTTATAAATTTTATTACTCTCCACATAAGCAAATTTCTTTTCATGAATAGTAGTGGGAGCAAACTCAACAAAGTAATTATCATGTGAGGCATAATCCAATTGAAAACTAAAATCACGATGACAAGTTTCATGGTTATCATTACTCTTAATATCATACAAGTCATCACAATAATCATCATAGATAGCAACTTTGTTCTCATAATCAATTGGAACCTCTTCCGAAATAGTTGATTCATCACTAAATAAAGTCATGACCTCTCCAAATCCACTTTCATAAATATAATAATCATAAATAGGAGGCATGCTTTCATCATAATAAATTTGCTCATCAAAACTTGGGGGACTAAGCATATCATCTTCATCAAACATAGCATCCCCAAGCTTGTGGCTTTGCATATCATTAGCATCATGGGTATTCAAAGAATTCACACTAACAACATTGCAATCATGCTCACCATGCACATATTTTATGCCAAGCATTCTATGTAATTCTTCTTCTAGTACATGAGCACAATTTTCCTTCCCATCATTTTCACGAAAGATATTAAAAAGATGAAGCATATGAGGTAACCTTAATTCCATTTTTTGTAGCTTTCTTTTATAAACTAAACTAGTGATAAAACAAGAAACTAAAAGATTCAATTGCAAGATCTAATGATATATTCAAGCACTAACCTCCCCGGCAACGACGCCAGAAAAGAGCTTGATGTCTACTACGCAACCTTCTTCTTGTAGACGTTGTTGGGCCTCCAAGTGCAGAGGTTTGTAGGACAGTAGCAAATTTCCGTCAAGTGGATTACCTAAGGTTTATCAATCCGTGGGAGGCGTAGGATGAAGATGGTCTTTTTCAAACAACCCTACAACCAAATAACAAAGAGTCTCTTGTGTCCCAAACACACCCAATACAATGGTAAATTGTATAGGTGCACTACTTCGACGAAGAGATGGTGATACAAGTGCAATATGGATGGTAGATATAGGTTTTTGTAATAAGAAAATATAAAAACAGCAAGGTAGCAAGTGGTAAACGTGAGCATAAACGGTGTTGCAATGATAGGAAACAAGGCCTAGGGTTCATACTTTCACTAGTGCAAGTTCTCTCAACAATAATAACATAGCTGGATCACATAACTATCCCTCAACCTGCAACAAAGAGTCACTTCAAAGTAACTAATGACGAAGAACAAACGAAGAGATCATGGTAGGGTACGAAACCACCTCAAAGTCATTCTTTCTGATCGATCTATTCAAGAGTGTGTAGTAAAATAACATGAAGCTATTCTTTCCATTCAATCTATCATAGAGTTCGTACTAGAATAACACCTTAAGATACAAATCTACCAAAACCCTAATGTCACCTAGATACTCCATTGTCACCTCAAGTATCCATGGGCATGATTGATACGTCCAAAACGTATCTATAATTTCTGCTCGCTCCATGCCTCTTTTGTGTGATATTGCTATGATATTTATGCACTTCCATACACTTTTGATCATATTTGGACTAACCTATTAACTCAGTGCACAACAGTGCCAGTTCCTGTTTTCTGCTGTTTTTCTATTTCAGGTTTCCCCCATATTAAAAGTGCTCCAAAAATTCCGGGGAAAATATAGGAAAAATCAGCGTACCGGAAGCTTCGAGAAAAACCAAAGTAGGGCCAGGAAGGAGCCAGGGGTGGCCCAGGCGGCCACCTGGCGCGGCCCCACCCCTGGCCACGCCAGGGGGGCGCCGGGGGCCCCGGCTCCGCCTCTGGTGACCCCCCTTCGCATATATATTCCTCTTGTCGCGGAAACCCTGATTCCATAACCCTTTTCTCCAGAAGCAATTCTGATCTCCGCCGCCATCGCCACCAAGTTTCGGGGGACCAGAATTCCTGTGCCGGCATCCTGCCGGGACGGGGAAGTGCCCCCGGATTCATCTCCATCGACGTTGCTTCCTCCCTCCATGATGCGGGAGTAGTTCCTCCTCGGGGGTGAGGTTTCTACCAGTAGCTATGTGGTCAATTCTCTCTCCCATGATGTGATCTTCGTTGTGATCATAGGCTATGTTAATCTAGGGTGATCCCATGATATTTCCCCTTCCTCTATGTATTGAATTGATGTACTCACTTGTCTTTATCTAGTATAATCCCCGAGACCAAGGTGACAGCGGTCTATTGGACATGGATTAGAAGAATATTTTCATGAGTGATTTCCTCTTTTGTGTGTTGATTAAAGATTGAGAGTCTCTTGGTGCTTGTCTTTGACTATCCTGGAGATATGTTGTGGTGATTGTGGTACTCTCTTTGGATGGCCGCGGTGACATTGTGAAATCCATAGATTGAGAACTATGAACTTTGAGGTGTGCTTTTGTAGCCCTACATAATTCTCGTCCTCTCTTGACCACAAAGGAATGACCTCGGAGTGCGTCTCCATTGCATGTTTTATGGGAAATATCATGTGTTAATGTTGTTGGGAGTTGCCACTAGTGAAAGTATGAAGCCTAGGCCTTGTTTCCACCATTGCAATACCATTTGTGCTCACGTTTACCACTTGTTTGCTTGCTGCACTTTTTATTACAGATTTATATTACTTTGCTTTGCCACTCCTATCATCCATATTTTACCATCTCTTCGCCGAACTAGTGCACCTATACAACTCCTAGTTGTATTAGGTGTGTTGGGGACACAAGAGACTTCTTGTATCTTAGTTGCAGGGTTGCTTCAGAGAGACCATCTTCAACCTCTACTTCCCTGAGTTCGATAAACCTTAGGTCATCCACTTGAGGGAAATTGCTGCTGTCCTACAAACCTCTGTGCTTGGAGGCCCAACATAGTCTACAAGAATAGAAGCGCGTGTAGACATCAAACTATTTCTGGCGCCGTTGCCGGGGAAGTAAGTGTTTGAAGGTATATCTTTAGATCTTGCAATTAAATCTTTTCGTTTCTTGTTTTTAGTTTCACTAGTTATGTTTATGGCAAACCGCACTCTTAGTTCGCTGCTTGGGGAAGGTCGCTTTACCACACCCGTGGTAGAGAAGTTTCCTCCACCTACTGAATGTATCCCGTTCCAAATACCACTTGGGGTAATTGAAATAATTAGGAATGATTGTTATGATGGGACAGTCAATCCTAGTATTCATTTGTTGAAACTTACAGAACTTTGTGAGTTGTTTAAGATTTCAGGTTTGACAAGAGATGGAGTCATGAGGAAATTATTTGCCTTGTCACTGAAAGGAAAAGCATTGGAATGGTATAGGCTACTAGATGACTCTCACCTGCTGGACTGGGAAGAGATCCAGTCTCTATTTTACTCCAAGTTTTATCCTCTTCATGAAGTCCATGAGAATAGGAATTATGTTTATAATTTCTATCCTCATGACGGAGAGAGCATAGCTCAAGCTTGGGGGAGACTGAAAACGTTAATGCTAAAATGTCCTAACCATGGGCTCCCCAAAGATATGATTATTACTAATTTCTATGCGAGGCTCTCTCGTCAGGATAAAGATTTGCTCGATGCTTCTTCTATGGGTTCTTTCACAAACGAAAAGATTGATGCTAAATGGGAACTCCTTGAAAGAATTCAACGCAACACTGAAGATTGGGAGATCGACAAAGGTAAAGAGTCAGGTATAATTTATGAGTATGATTGCATTAAGTCCTTTGTTGAAACTACAAGTTTTAATAAGTTTAGTGCTAAGTTTGGGCTTGATTCTCAACTCCTTGTTGATTTCCTCAAATCTTTTGCTTCACATCTTAATATGCCTAAGGAGGATTGGATCAAGCATCATGAACCTTTTAAAGAGATTTGCAAAGAAAATGAAATTGTTCATGATGATTGCAACATGCATGATCCAATTCCTAAAAATGAAGTTTTATATAAGCATGTTAATTTTGGTGGAGTGGATAGACCTTGTGAAAGGCCTATGATTGAAGAAGAAAAGTATTGTAAGCAACATAAGCATGAAAGAACAATCACTTGGGTCAAAGATTTAAATGAAATTGCTAGAGAATTGTGTGACCTTTATCCTTTTACTTGTGAACTTTGCTGTATAGAGGGTCACTTTAATTTTCAATGCATGCACTTTCAAAACATAACTGTTAACCAGTTGTGTGATAACATGATCACCCCTGATCTTTATGATGAGCTTATGTTATTTTTGATGTGTGAAGAGTTATCAGAAAAGACTTCTTGGCTAGATGTTAATGCCATAGGAATAAAAAACACTTTGCAAAATTGCCATCTCTATTGTGTTGTTAATTGCCATTAAAATGATTACATAAGTAAGATTAGAAAGGAGGGAACTTTACCAAAGTATAAAAATGTCTCTTATATTTCTGCTAATAAAAAGGAGAGTTTCTCCCAAGTTTCCCCTATTGTTTCTAATGATAAACCAGGATATGTGGAGAAGCTTCATCTCCAACCACTCCCTCCTAAGGTGAAGAAGAAGAAAAAGAAGAGGAGGAGGAAGAGGAGCAAGAAGGAAGAAGAATGGGTATCAACCTGGCCTGAGTATATTCCTCCCATCAACTTTTATCCTAACGGTTGTAAGTTTAAAGAAGAAGGTGAAGTTTATTTCCTTAATTATCATCTTGATGATACGTCCGTAGGTACTATTGAAGATGATTTTGATTATGATATGCATGTTACTTATTGTGATTGGGAAAATGATGATAATGCTACTTATGATCTTGAAAATCTTTTTGGTACCAACTCTGAAAGTGATGATATGGAAAGCTCTAAGCTTGGGGATGATAGGATTTCAAATCCTTTACCCACTAGTGATGTGATAATTGATAATTCTTTTGCTAGTAAGAATAAAGACAACATGTTTACAAATATAGTTGCTAGCAATGATAATGCTCTTCTCTACTATGATGATGTTATAACTCCAATCTATAGTGATTATAAAGGTACCTATGACATAAGGAGAAATTATCCTTATGAAACTTGTCATAATCATGGAGGGAATTACTCCCTTGTTGAACACCATCTTCCTAATACACAATTAATCTATAGTGTTCAAGTTGTTTATGATAGTCCTACTCCCACTATTACCAATGAGAAAGATTATGCTTATGTGGAGAGTAAGAGTACCTTTTTGCATGTGGATCATGGTAACAATGCTTTATGTGATGCTTATATTGTTGAGTTTATTTGCGATCCCACTGAAAATTATTATGAGAAGGGAACATATGCTTATAGATATTTGAATAATATCAAGTTCCCTCTCTTTATGTTGAAGGTTTTGAAGCTGCACTTGTTTTGTCTTCCTATGCTTATTGCTTTGTGCTTCAATGAATTATTCTATTGCAATATTCCTATGCATAGGAAGCATGTTAGGCTTAAATGTGTTTGGTATCAGCTTCTTGATGCTCTCTTTTGTTCTTCAACTCTTATTCCTACGAGAGCATCATTAAAGTCTTAAGCCTATCTTTATGGCTATAAAGAAAGAGCTCTAGGGAGACAACCCTTGTTATCTTTGCTTTCAGTTTGTTCTTTCAGTTTGTAGTGGTCTTGATGTTTGTTACTACTGTAGCAACATCATTGTATCTTTATTTTTCAGCTTTGTGCCAATTTTAGCCTCCGATTGCAAGAAAGTTCAAAAGTTGTGACGTGCTGTCCAGAAAATAGATTCTGTCCTTGGACAGAAAAATTCGAATAAAATCACCAGTTCATCTTTTTGATCTGATTTTTTTTGACAGCGTGCTCTATACAATTGGCTTTCGAGCGTCTGTTCTGAGTTTTTTGATTTGAGTTGCAGAAGTGCCCCGAAAAAATTATTTACTACCTGCTGGTCTGTTTTTCACAGATTCTGTCCTGTTTTGCCTTTTCTTCGTTTTGCAAACCTTGAGCATGCTTTTTCTTTGCAAAAACCTTTTGGCAATCTTGAGAAACAGTAGCTCTTCAAGATTATCTTTATTTCCAGTAGGGAAAAATTATTTTATTGTGGGTACTAACCTCGCTAATCAGATTATGATGAGTTATGTATGAAGGGAGTTTTCAAAGATGATAAAAGAAAATTCAGGAGGGTCAAACGCTCAAGCTTGGGGATGCCCCCGTGCACCCCCAAGAAATATTCAAGAAGACTCAAGCGTCTAAGCTTGGGGATGCCCCCATGCATCCCCTTCTCCATCAACAACTATCAGTTCGCCTTTCGTTCCACTATATTCTTATCACTTCATGCGTTATGTGCTATGCTTGGAGCGTCTTGCTCTTTTCTTTTTAGTTTTCTTTAGCTTTGCTTGCTGTTCATAACAAGTTAGAACCCATCTTTCTTTGTGTGGAAGAGAAACACGCTCCACTTCAACCTAGAACACAACATAGGATTTTTATGCTTATCTTTGATGTGTGTGTTCTTTGTCTTTCCATAGCTGCTGTCATGTTTAGCTCTTAGTTTTCATGCTTTTCTTTTTAAAAGAGCTTTTGTTTAGTTGGTTGCTGAACTCTCTTGAGTTTTCATGTTTATCTTGTTAAGAGAGTTTGTCTGTTGCACTGAGTTGTGTGTCTTAACTTAAAGTAGGTAATTGAGGTTGCTATTTAATTTTAGTAGTGACTTGCAATAGTTTTGAGGTATTGCCATGAGTAATGTCTGAACTTTTGGTGTCAAGAGCTCTAGCCTATTAGTGATAGATGTCGTATTTTGGGCAATCCGTGTTTATTTTCGAAAACCTACAAATAGTTGAGAACTTTAGCTACTAAATGGATCACTAATCTTTGGAGGGATCGAATATTAGAGTACACTCACGTACCATTAGCCGAGGATGCGCAAGGATAACCAAACCCCCATACACTCCTCCTCGGGGTACTTGTCTCTTTGTGAACCTCCTAATTAGATTGAGAGTTACCGATAATAAGTGCATGAGTTCTTCGGACTAATGTGAGTATTTGAAAGTTGACACTTCCACCTAGCCATATTTTTCTAGCCTCTTTGGTACCGTGCATTGCCCTTTCTCACCTCGAGAGTTGGCGCATACTTCGCCGGTGCATCCAAATCCTTGGCACGATACGCTCTGTCATCATAAGCCTCATTATATCCTTCCTCAAAACAACCACCATACCTACCTATCAAGGCATTTCCATAGCCTTTCCGAGATACATTGCCATGCAACATCCATCTTCTCATGACTTGATCTTCATGTCATACATGCTTTTTGCCTGATCAATGAGCCGCATGCTAGTTGGGCCTTGCCCTAATCATTGCTACATGACACGCTAGTATCATTGCATATCCTGCTACACTGGCAGAGGCATACATTTGCATACATCATGATAGTTTTATTTTCTTTATGTTGAGTACTTTTGTAAAGTGTGAAAGATCTTCTATACTTCTTGTAATAAATAGAGTGTTGCCCCTAAAGTGGGGAAAAGATCCCAAAGAGGACAAAATCAAAAGATCCCAAAGAGGACAAATGAGAGTTAAAATAGAAAGAGCCATTGAGGCCACAAAAAATAAAAAAAATAGAAAAAAGAAAAAAAAAGAGAAGGGGGCACACTACTATTCCTGTTGAGAGATCCACACTCGTACTCCGTCTTATACCTTGTACTCCATAGAGATTATCATTCATGCATATAGCTATGTGGGGACCTTCACACTATAGAACTTGGCTTGTATATTCCAATGATGAGCCTCCTCAAAAGAGCTCTAGGTCTTCTTGAGCAAGCAAGTTGGATGCACCCCCACTAGTTCCATTGGAGAGCTTACCTTAGCTCATATGTGCATCCGTTGCGTGGCAATCCCTACTCCTCACATCATATCTATCATTTGGCTTTCTCTCGCCTATGATTGTCCTCATTAATGTGAGCCTTTCACACCTTTTTTGTCTTCCCCCTTCATCATTTTTCTCTCTTTGCCATCCTAAGTGTCAACTTTCTTGCTTACGCTCATCCATTGCATGAGTGCTCAAAATATCAAAAGGGAGTGGATCATTTTGACTTGTACCTGGCTGACGGTCTGGGGATGAGTCAAGATAAGATTCCAAAGAAGACCAAGTGTGAAACTTTAGTAGATTAAGTTCTCAACAATATAAAAACTATGTTTTACTCTCTCATATATCCCTATCCCCTTTCTTGCACGCAAACACCATTTGGAGACATTCGAGTCACGGACAGCGAGAGCTCTTGCACCTTTATGTTCTTATGTTACTTGTTACAATGCTAATATAGACTCTTGCCTGTTATGACTTGAATTGAATTACATGCCTTGATTGCTTTACTTAAAAGTTCTTATATGGTTGATAGCATGTCACCACAGAAATTATGCTTGTTATCACTTACCTACTCGAGGACGAGCAGGAATTAAGCTTGGGGATGTTGATACATCCAAAACGTATCTATAATTTCTGCTTGCTCCATGCCTCTTTTGTGTGATGTTGCTATGCTATTTATGCACTTCCATACACTTTTGATCATATTTGGACTAACCTATTAACTCAGTGCACCACAGTGCTAGTTCCTGTTTTCTGCTGTTTTTCTATTTC
Organism: Secale cereale; assembly: GCA_902687465.1. NCBI lineage: Eukaryota > Viridiplantae > Streptophyta > Magnoliopsida > Poales > Poaceae > Secale > Secale cereale. The sequence goes on along the minus strand of LR738714.1, from coordinate 508,557,348 downwards.
AGGTTTCCCCCATATTAAAAGTGCTCCAAAAATTCCGGGAAAAATACAGGAAAAATCAGCGTACCGGAAGCTTCGAGAAAAACCAAAGCAGGGCCAGAGGGGAGCCAGGGGTGGCCCAGGCGGCCACCTGGCGCGGCCCCACCCCTGGCCGCGCCAGGGGGGCGCCAGGGGCCCCGGCTCCGCCTCTAGTGATCCCCCTTCGCATATATATTCCTCTCGCCGCGGAAACCCTGATTCCATAACCCTTTTCTCCAGAAGCAATTCCGATCTCCGCCGCCATCACCACCAAGTTTCGGGGGACCAGAATTCCTGTGCCGGCATCCTGCCGGGACGGGGAAGTGCCCCCGGATTCATCTCCATCGACGTTGCTTCCTCCCTCCATGATGCGGGAGTAGTTCCTCCTCGGGGCTGAGCTTTCTACCAGTAGCTATGTGGTCAATTCTCTCTCCCATGATGTGATCTTCGTTGTGATCATAGGCTATGTTAATCTAGGGTGATCCCATGATATTTCCCCTTCCTCTATGTATTGAATTGATGTACTCACTTGTCTTTATCTAGTATAATCCCCGAGACCAAGGTGACAGCGGTCTATTGGACATGGATTAGAAGAATATTTTCATGAGTGATTTCCTCTTTTGTGTGTTGATTAAAGATTGAGAGTCTCTTGGTGCTTGTCTTTGACTATCCTGGAGATATGTTGTGGTGATTCTGGTACTCTCTTTGGATGGCCGCGGTGACATTGGGAAATCCATAGATTGAGAACTATGAACTTTGAGGTGTGCTTTTGTAGCCCTACATAATTCTCGTCCTCTCTTGACCACAAAGGAATGACCTCGGAGTGCGTCTCCATTGCATGTTTTATGGGAAATATCATGTGTTAATGTTGTTGGGAGTTGCCACTAGTGAAAGTATGAAGCCTAGGCCTTGTTTCCACCATTGCAATACCATTTGTGCTCATGTTTACCACTTGTTTGCTTGCTGCACTTTTTATTACAGATTTATATTACTTTGCTTTGCCACTCCTATCATCCATATTTTACCATCTCTTCGCCGAACTAGTGCACCTATACAACTCCTAGTTGTATTAGGTGTGTTGGGGACACAAGAGACTTCTTGTATCTTAGTTGCAGGGTTGCTTGAGAGAGACCATCTTCAACCTCTACTTCCCCGAGTTCGATAAACCTTAGGTCATCCACTTGAGGGAAATTGCTGCTGTCCTACAAACCTCTGCGCTTGGAGGCCCAACATAGTCTACAAGAATAGAAGCGTGTGTAGACATCAATGATTATACGATATGCATCACACAATCTCAGATTCATCTATTCAACCAACACAAAGTACTTCAAAGAGTCCCCCAAAGTTTCTATTGGAGAGTCAAGACGAAAACGTGTGCCAACCCCTGTGCATAGATTACCAAGTTCACGGAACCCGCAAGTTGATTACCAAAACATACATCAAGTGAATCAATAGAATACCCCATTGTCACCACAGGTATCCCACGCAAGACATACATCAAGTGTTCTCAAATCCTTAAAGACTCAATCCGATAAGATAACTTCAAAGGGAAAACTCAATTCATCACAAGAGAGTAGAGGGGGAAAACATCATAAGATCCAACTGTAATAGCAAAGCTCGCGATACATCAAGATCGTGCCATATCAAGAACACGAGAGAGAGAGAAAGAGAGAGATCAAACACATAGCTACCGATACATACCCTCAGCCCCGAGCGTGGACTACTCCCTCCTCGTCATGGAGAGCACCGGGATGATGAAGATGACCACCGAAGAGGGATCCCTCCTCCGGCAGGGTGCCAGAACAGGTCTAGATTGGTTTTCGGTGGCAACAGAGGCTTTCGGCGGCGGAACTCCCGATCTAGGTTACTTTCCGGAGGTTTCAGTATATATAGTAGGTGTTGGTGTCGGGGCCAAGCAAAAGGGGGTCTACGGGCTGTCCACGAGGCAGGGGGC
>LR738714.1:508503954-508555306 GCA_902687465.1 Secale cereale | reverse complement strand
CGCGCCCGCCACCCTCGTGGGCAGCCCGTGGACCTTCTGGTCCTCCCCCGGTACTCCATGGGCTTCTTCTGGTCCAAAAATAATCTTGGTTGAATTTCAGGTCAATTGGGCTCCGTTTGATATTCCTTTTATGCGAAACCCTAAAACAAGAGAAAAACTGAAACGGGCACTAGGCTCTGGGTTAATAGGTTAGTCCCAAAAATCATATAAAAGTGTGTATAAAAGCCCATAAAACATCCTGGAAGGATAATATTATAGCATGGAACAATCAAAAATTATAGATACGTTGGAGATGTATCAGGCCTACAAAGAGAAAAGCATAAAATGTTCACCGAACTTCAGAATAAGCTAATTACGGTCACTATATATGTTTTGCGGTGATTATACGGTCACTTGCTCACGGTTCGGCATCGGATTGCACTCTGTTGAACGGCCAAATAGTCTGCGTGGCACCATTTGACTAGTTAAATTAAACACGTTCCTAGTGGGTCTCACCTGTCAGTTCGCATAGGGAAAAGGTCAGATAAACACAAATTTATGCAGGCGCGACAGGACTCCACCCCGTTTGCGGGAATCACCTGGTTGTGTATGTGTCTGTCACGGCCAGATGTGTGCGCATGCACGTGTAGGTTGAGCACTTGAGCGTGAGAGTGTGTGTTGGTCGTGTGGTGTACTGGTGTTTGCATGCATGCGTGCGTGTGCGTGTGTGAGTGTTGCGTGCATGCGTGGCTGCGTGTGTACGTGTGAGTGTTGCGTGCGTGCGTGGGTGCATGTGTTCGTGTGAGTGTTGCATGCATGCAGTTCGTGTGCATGCGTGCATGTGTGTATAATCACCACACCAGCTCTTGTGTGTTAAAACAGACGGCTCAGCATACCAATACAAAGCCACCTTGTCCGCTGTGCCCGCGGTCATGACTTCGAACCACCGTCCAATATTTTGTTGTCGTTTGTTTTCATTCTTACTAGCAAGATGCCCATGTGTTGCACGTAACATCAAGATGCATTTGTATGACTAGTTTATCTTGTGGGAGAAAAGGATGAACGAGGGAAGGCCTTATTTGCAAGTGTGGAGAGGGGTGTGGGTATCTTTTTGCAAAATTGCCATAGTTTCCTTCCTATCCGTCAGATATAGATCGGACGGCCTATATTGCAGGATGGCAGGCACACGATCATCACCGACTATGCTTTTTATAAGAGTATCGAAAAGGATGAACAAGGGAAGGCCTTATTTGCAAATGTGGAGAGGTGTGTAGGTACCTTTTTGCAAAATTGTCATAGTTTCTTTCCTATCCGTCAGATATAGATCGGACGGCCTATACTCTTATAAAAAGCATAGTCGGTGATGACCGTGTGCCTACCATCCTGCAATATAGGCCATCCGATTTATATCTGACGGATAGGAAGGAAACTATGGCAATTTTGCAAAAAGATACCCACACCCCTCTCCATACTTGCAAATAAGGCCTTCCCTTGTTCATCTTTTTCTCCCACAAGATAAACTATTCATACAAATGCATCTTGATGTTCCGTGCAACGCATGGGCACTTGCTAGTATTTTATAAGAGTGTAGATGTAGAGTAGATACAAGCAGACAGGTGGGCCCGATGGTAGTGAGATAATGTGATGCAACATTAGAGGTGCCACGTGGAGTGTTTAACTGGTCAACTAGTCGTGTCTTGAGCAAATACAGAGTTGTATGGTGAGCCCGTGACTGTATAGTGGTTGTTTTATGTATCAAGTTGTTGTGTTGCCAGAAAACTTGATCACTGGGCAGGCAATGCAAGGTAAACCGGTTGCTCTGAGTCGGGGTGCCACAATTTAGCCATTGGCTAATCATTTTAAGGATACACATACATGGGTCTCCTAAACTTTTGACTTTGTTTTTTTGTGCATACCACATGTTTTAGGTACCCTCCCCATACATAGATGATTTTGTCCTTGCCCTAAACAACCAAGAAATTCCCAATGCTATTGCCATACCCCAAGATAATATTTTTTCGGCAATACCAAGTTGTGTTGCAACAATGTTTTAAGATTTAATGAATATTATAAAAAGTTAGAAATTACTCCCTCCATTCCTAAATACAAGACGTCGGGGGATTTCAATTTACACTCTCCCAACGTCTTATATTTAGGAGTGGAGGAAGTAGTATATGTGTGATCAATTATTCTATGATTGTTTTATTACCCTTTGGTGAGCATTCCTAGTTTTGTCGGGCGAAAAAAACCATTCCAACACTAGTAGAGTTTTCCCGAATTGGTGGTTCGGTAATCTGCCTTGCAAGACGTGTGCATTTAGTTGTCTAAGATTCCTGCACATTTGAGTGTGCGGCCTAGGTGGCTATCCAAACCTTCCAGTTCCATCTGGCTTGAGAAAGTTTTGAGCTATTTGATTGAAAGTATATGGAAACCCCGAGATAGATATTATGAAGTTAGGCAAGATTACATGATGTAACTTCTGATTTGATCATGATGCTTTTTTGCTTGTGATTATTTCAGTGTCCTTGATCCGATGTAATACTTCTTATGAGAAATGAATAAAAGCAGATGAAGAAGCAGAAAAGACTCCCCCCCCCCGCGGGCGACCAGGAGGGAACCCTATCCACTAACGCAAAGTTTCTTCGTAGCTCGTCCTACGCGGTGCCCCTTATCTATGCCGTTGGTTGTCGTATTGAGATGTGTGCTAGTGCAGTACTATCCATGCACCAACAGAGTGATTAGTTTGTAAATTAAAGCTTTGTGAATAGTGTTGAGTGCCACACCCCACACCCGTCGCTGTCCCGTCATGTCACCCTGTCAACGCTGTCCCCACTACATTTTATATTCACATCCACCTGATGGAGACATAGCCAGCTCCACTATATTTTATATTCACATCATTGCCAGTGAATGAGGAGTAGCTCTGTCCACCTGATGGGGTTAGTGTTTATTTCTATGACATGGGGAGCAGGCTAGTTGATACGTACGAGATCTGTGCTATGCACTGTAGGAATGGAATTCATTAGTACGTCCCGTGCTTCACTAAGCGTGTGATAGTGGACAACATAGCTCACTGTTCATCGAGCGAGGAAAAAGGTTGCCTGACCACTACGTCCTATCACCTGACTATATACACACAACATCAGACTCTTTCTTCCCAGCTTTGCATGCAAGACAAACGTGATGCTCTCTCATAACCTGATCTCTCTCTGACCTTTCCCATGTTTGTATATTTTTATCGCGGATGAGTTGTGTGTTCTGCAGGTGGAAACTACTAGTAAATAAATAGGGAATCTATATCTCATATGAACAGTGATACGCTGCAGACAAGGAAGGAGAGAAGGTAGAAACTTGATATAAAAACGAAGCTGATGTGAGAGCACTAGGGTCCAGCGTTTGTCTGACTGTTTTTATACCTTTTGCTTTAATATATGAGAGGGGCAATTGTAGCTGCACACGTCGGGTCATGTCATGAACAGTGGTCTAATAAGGCCCACCCAACATTAAAAATTCCTAGACTTCGTTGCAAGAGATTAAGGACTAAGCATCTTGGACCCTGGTGGTCGCGGATGGTCGCGGATGGTCGCGGATGCCAGGATGGCGACCCTGGTGGTGGGACCATGGTGCTTGGAGCAGAGCCCGCAACCCAGATGTTGGCTGACTACCATGGCAGTGTGGTGGTTGGCGGTTGGTGGTGGTGGTGCGGAAGTCTAACCGTACCATGTTTCGGGCGTTTATCGTGTGAGCTGGGGTGACAACCTTGTTGCCTCTGATCTAGCCAACGGCAGCGATGCCTCCTTCCCGAAGGCACCATCGCAGCTACTTGTTTTGCTCCAAGATAGTCCAGGTGAAATCCAGTATCATTTGGATCAGGCGTCGGCGACGCTCCAATGTCGTGCTCTCGCTGAAGGCGCCGCCTTGGAGGCCTTGACTCGTGGATGTTCAGCTTCGTCCACGTCGACCTGAAGTGATGCTTACTTTTTCTTATATTTCGTTTGCTTGGTGGTCTATGGTGTGATGTAGTTGATCTTCAGGACATGATTTGTGGCACGCAAGTGCGGGGCACTCATGTCCCTCATGTCCTCTTTTTTTGTTGGCTTCTGATTTTAAAGTGTTATATCTTTTAAATGTAAATTTCAGATTAAGTTCTGTTTTCATATCCGTGTTTCTCGTGACCAGCGCTTTCAAATATGATCCATCTTGAATATATTTGGATGAATTTTTAGAAAATCATAAGTTTCAATGTTGAAATTTAGTACGGGCGACTGATAAAAACAATTATTTTGTATCTAGGACCGACAGAAAAAACTGCTTGAAATTATATGTGTGAAATTGGTTAAACTTGACAGTTTTAGATGCAAAACCACCCGTTTCATCGTTGAAACTTAAAACTTTTTGAGAGTTTTTTTACTATGCAGTCGAGCGGGATTAAACTACTACGCGAATCGCGAGGTAGAACATGAAGGAAATATTCCCTAGAGGCAATAATAAAGATGTTATTTGTATATCCTTATATCATGATAAATGTCTTTTTTTCATGCTAGAATTGTATTAACCGGAAACTTAATACATGTGTGAATACATAGACAAAACAGTATGTCCCTAGTATGCCTCTACTAGACTAGCTCATTGATCAAAGATGGCTATGTTTCCTAGCCATAGACATGAGTTGTCATTTGATCAATGGGATCACATCATTAGGAGAATGATGTGATGGACAAGACCCATCCGTTATCTTAGCACTCTGATCGTTTAGTTTTACTGCTACTGCTTTCTTCATGACTTATACATGTTCCTATGACTATGAGATTATGCAACTCCCGTATACCGGAGGAACTCCTTGTGTGCTATCAAACGTCACAACGTAACTGGGTGATTATAAAGATGCTCTACAGGTGTCTCCGAAAGTGTTCGTGGTGTTGGCATAGATCAAGACTAGGATTTGTCACTCCGAGTGTCGGAGAGGTATCTCTGGGCCCTCTCGGTAATACACATCATAATAAGCCTTGCAAGCAAATGACTATTGAGTTAGTCACGGATGATGTATTACGGAACGAGTAAAGAGACTTACCGGTAACGAGATTGAACTAGGTATTGAGATACCGACGATCGAATCTCGGGCAAGTAACATACCGATGACAAAGGGAACAACGTATGTTGTTATGCGGTTTGACCGATAAAGATGTTCGTAGAATATGTAGGAGCCAATATGAGCATCCAGGTTCCGCTATTGGTTATTGACCGGAGATGAGTCTCGATCATGTCTACATAGTTCTCGAACCCGTAGGGTCCGCACGCTTAACGTTTGATGACGATCGGTATTATGAGTTTACGAGTTTTGATGTATCGAAGGTAGTTCGGAGTCCCGGATGAGATCACGGACATGACAAGGAGTCTCGGAATGTCCGAGATGTAAAGATTGATATATTGGACGACTATATTCGGACACCGGAAGTGTTCTGGAAAGTTTCGGAATTTACCGGAGTGCCGCGGGGGTTACCGGAACCCCCCGGGGGAAAGTTGGGCCTTAGTGGGCCATAGGGGAGAAAGAGGGCAGCAGCCAGGAGGTGGCGCGCCCCCTCCCAAGGGAAGTCCGAATTGTACTAGGGGAGGGGGGCGCGGCCCCCTGTTTCCTTCTCCTTCTCTCCCTCTCTTTCCTTCCCCTCTTGGTGATTCCTACTAGGAATAGGATTGCAATCCTATTCCTAGTAGGATTGCCTCTCCTGGCGCGCCATAGAGGGCCGACCGGCCTCCCCCTTGCTCCTTTATATACGGGGGCAGGGGGCACCCTAGAAGACACAAGTTGATCATTTGATCACTCCCAACCGTGTGCGGTGCCCCCCTCCACAGTAACACACCTCGGTCATATCGTTGCAGCGCTTAGGCGAAGCCCTACGACGGTAACTTCATCATATCTATCACCACGCCGTCGTGCTGACGAAACTCTCCCGTGAAGCTCAACTGGATCAAGAGCTCGTGGGACGTCATCAAGCTGAATGTGTTCTGAACGCGGAGGTGCCGTACGTTCGGTGCTTGATCGGTTGGATCACGAAGAAGTTCGACTACATCAACCGCGTCACTTGACGCTTCCACTCCCGGTCTACAAGGGTACGTAGACACACTCTCCCCCTCGTTGCTATGCATCTAGTAGATAGATCTTGCGTGATCGTAGGAAAATTTTGAAAATACTACGTTCCCCAACAGTGGCATCATGAGCCAGGTCTATGCGTAGATGATATGCACGAGTAGAACACAAGTGAGTTGTGGATGATACTAGTCATACTGCTTACCAGCATGTCATACTTTGCTTCGGTGGTATTGTGAGATGAAGCGGCCCGGACCGACATTACGCGTACGCTTACGCGAGACTAGTTTCACCGTTATGAGCACTCGTTGCTTAAAGGTGACTGGCGGGTGTCTGCCTCTCTCACTTTAGCTGAATCAAGTGTGACTACGCCCGGTCCTTGTGCAGGTTAAAACAGCACATACTTGACAAAACATCGTTGTGGTTCTGTATGCGTATGTAAGAACGGTTCTTGCTAAGCCCGTAGCAGCCACGTAAAACTTGCAACAACAAAGTAGAGGACGTCTAACTTGTTTTGATGTGATATGGTTAAGACATGATGAGTTATACGGTTTTGTATGAGATGATCATGTTTTGTAAAGTTATCGGCTACTGGCAGGAGCCATATGGTTGTCGCTTTATTGTATGAAATGCAATCGCCATGTAATTGCTTTACTTTATCACTAAGCAGTAGCGATAGTCGTGGAAGCAATAGTTGGCGAGACGACAACGATGCTACGATGTAGATCAAGGTGTCGCGCCGGTGACGAAGGTGATCATGACGGTGCTTTGGAGATGGAGATCAAAAGCACAAGATGATGATGGCCATATCATGTCACATATTTTGATTGCATGTGATGTTTATCTTATTATGCTTCTTATTTTGCTTAGTACGACGGTAGCATTATAAGATGATCCCTTACAAAATTTCAAGGTATAAGTGTTCTCCCTGAGTATTCACCATTGCGAAAGTTCGTCGTGCCGAGACACCACGTGATGATCGGGTGTGATAAGCTCTACGTTCAAATACAATGGGTGTAAGCCAGTTTTGCACACACAGAATACTCGGGTTAAACTTGACGAGCCTAGCATATGCAGATATGGCCTCGGAACACTAGAGACCGAAAGGTCGAGCGCGAATCATATAGTAGATATGATCAACATAAGATGTTCACCATTGAAACTACTCCATCTCACGTGATGATTGGACATGGTTTAGTTGATTTGGATCACGTGATCATTTAGATGACCGGAGGGATGTCTATCTAAGTGGGAGTTCTTAAGTAATATGATTAAATTGAACTTTAATTTATCATGAACTTAGTCCTGATAGGTTTTTGCATATCTATGTCGTTGTAGATCAATGGCCCGTGCTACCGTTCCTTTGAATTTTAATGCATTCCTAGAGAAAGCTAAGTTGAAAGATGTGAAGGAAATATGCCCTAGAGGCAATAATAAAGTTGTTATTTATATTTCCTTATATCATGATAAATATCTTTTATTCATGCTAGAATTGTATTAACCGGAAACTTAGTACATGTGTGGATACATAGACAAAACAGTATGTCCCTAGTATGCCTCTACTAGACTAGCTCACTGATCAAATATGGTTATGTTTCCTAACCATATACATGAGTTGTCATTTGATCAACGGCATCACATCATTAGGAGAATGATGTGATGGACCAGACCCATCCGTTAGCATAGCACTATGATCGTTTAGTTTTACTGCTATTGCTTTCTTCATGACTTATACATGTTCCTATGACTATGAGATTATGCAACTCCCGAATACCGTAGGAACACCTTGTGTGCTATCAAACGTCACAACGTAACTGGGTGATCATAAAGATGCTCTACAGGTGTCTCCGAAAGTATTCGTGGTGTTGGCATAGATCAAGATTAGGATTTGTCACTCCGAGTGTCGGAGAGGTATCTCTGGGCCCTCTCGGTAACACACATCATAATAAGCCTTGCAAGCAAAAGACTAATGAGTTAGTCACGAGATGATGTGTTACGGAACGAGTAAAGAGACTTGCCGGTAACGAGATTGAACTAGGTATAAAGATACCGACGATCGAATCTCGGGCAAGTAACATACCGTTTGACAAAAGGAACAACGTATGTTGTTATGCGGTTCTGACCGATAAAAGATCTTCGTAGAATATGTAGGAGACAATATGAACATCCAGGTTCCACTATTGGTTATTGACCGGAGATGAGTCACGGTCATGTCTACATAGTTCTCGAACCCGTAGGGTCCGCACGCTTAACGTTTGATGACGATCGGTATTATGAGTTTATGAGTATTGATGTACCGACGGTAGTTCGGAGTCCCGGATGAGATCACGGACATGACGAGGAGTCTCGGAATGTCCGAGACATAAAGATTGATATATTGGACGGCTATATTCGGACACCGGAAGTATACCGGAAAAGTTTCGGATTTATCGGGAATGCCGGAGGGGGTTACCGGAACCCCCTACGAGAGGGGATGGTCCATAGTGGGCCTAAAGGGAAAGAGAGGGGCAGCCCATAGGGCTGGCCGGCGCCCCCACCTAGGGTTCCTAGTTGGACTAGGATTGGGGGGCGCCACCTCTCCTATTCCTTTCCCCCTTCTTCCTTTCGGTGAATCCTACTAGGAATAGGATTGCAATCCTATTCCTAGTAGGACTCCTTCCCTAGCCGCACCAGGAAGGGCCGGCCGGCCTCCCTCCCCTGCTCCTTTATATACGGGGGCAGGGGGGCACCCAAAGACACACAAGTTGAATTGTTTTAGCCGTGTGCGGTGCCCCCTCCACAGAATCACACCTCGGTCATACCGTCGCGGAGCTTAGGCGAAGCCCTGCGCCGGTGAACACATCATATTCGTCACCACGCCGTCGTGCTGACGAAACTCTCCCGTGAAGCTCAACTGGATCAAGAGCTCGTGGGACGTCATCAAGCTGAACGTGTGCTGAACGCGGAGGTGCCGTACGTTCGGTGCTTGATCGGTTGGATCGCGAAGAAGTTCGACAACATCAACCGCGTCACTTGACGCTTCCGCTCCCGGTCTACGAGGGTACGTAGACACACTCTTCCCTCTCGTTGCTATGCATCTGGTAGATAGATCTTGCGTGATCGTAGGAAAATTTTAAAATACTACGTTCCCCAACAGTGGCATCATGAGCCAGGTCTATGCGTAGATGATATGCACGAGTAGAACACAATGAGTTGTGGGCGATACTAGTCATACAGCTTACCAGCATGTCATACTTTGCTTCGGCGGTATTGTGAGATGAAGCGGCCCGGACCGACATTACGCGTACGCTTACGCGAGACTGGTTTCACCGTTACGAGCACTTGCTTAAAGGTGACTGGCGGGTGTCTGTCTCTCTCACTTTAGCTGAATCAAGTGTGGCTACGCCCGGTCCTTGTGAAGGTTAAAACAACACATACTTGACGAAACATCGTTGTGGTTTTGTATGCGTAGGTAAGAACGGTTCTTGCTAAAGCCCGTAGCAGCCACGTAAAACTTGCAACAAACAAAGTAGAGGACGTCTAACTTGTTTTTGCAGGGCATGTTGTGATGTGATATGGTCAAGACATGATGAGTTATACGGTTTTGTATGAGATGATCATGTTTTGTAAAGTTATCGGCAACTGGCAGGAGCCATATGGTTGTCGCTTTATTGTATGAAATGCAATCACCATGTAATTGCTTTACTTTATCACTAAGCGGTAGCGATAGTCGTAGACGCAATAGTTGGTGAGACGACAACGATGCTACGATGAAGATCAAGGTGTCGAGCCGGTGACGAAGGTGATCATGACGGTGCTTTGGAGATGGAGATCAAAAGCACAAGATGATGATGGCCATATCATGTCACATATTTTGATTGCATGTGATGTTTATCTTATTATGCTTCTTATTTTGCTTAGATCGACGGTAGCATTATAAGATGATCCCTTACTAAATTTCAAGGTATAAGTGTTCTCCCTGAGTATGCACCGTTGCGAAAGTTCGTCGTGCCGAGACACCACGTGATGATCGGGTGTGATAAGCTCTACGTTCAAATACAACGGGTGTAAGCCAGTTTTGCACACGCATAATACTCGGGTTAAACTTGACGAGCCTAGCATATACAGATATGGCCTCGGAACACTGGAGACCGAGAGGTCGAGCGTGAATCATATAGTAGATATGATCAACATAAGATGTTCACCATTGAAACTACTCCATCTCACGTGATGATCGGACATGGTTTAGTTGATTTGGATCACGTGATCATTTAGATGACCGGAGGGATGTCTATCTAAGTGGGAGTTCTTAAGTAATATGATTAATTGAACTTTAATTTATCATGAACTTAGTCCTGGTAGTATTAGCATATCTATGTTGTAGATCAATAGCTCGCGATGTTGCTCCCCGTTTATTTTTCATATGTTCCTAGAGAAAACCAAGTTGAAAGATGTTAGTAGCAATGATGCGGAATTGTTCCGTGATCTGAGGATTATCCTCATTGCTGCACAGAAGAATTATGTCCTTGATGCACCGCTAGGTGACAAATCTATTGCAGGAGCAGATGTAGACGTTATGAACGTTTTGACAAAAGCTCGATATGATGACTACTTAATAGTTTAAGTGCACCATGCTTTACGGCTTAGAACCGGGACTTCAAAAACGTTTTGAACGCCACGAAGCATATAAGATGTTCCAAGAGTTGAAATTAGTATTTCATACTCATGCCCGTGTCGAGAGGTATAAGACCTCTGACAGTACTTTGCCTACAAGATGGAGGAGAATAGCTCAACCAGTGAGCATGTGCTCAGATTGTCTGGGTACTACAATTACTTTAATCAAGTGGGAGTTAATCTTCCAGATAAGATAGTAATTGACAAAGTTCTCTAGTCACTATCACCAAGTTAGTAGAACTTTGTGATGAACTATAATATGCAAGGGATGACGAAAGGAATTCCTAGCTCTTCGCGATACTGAAGTCGGCGAAGGTAGAAATCATGAAAAAGCATCAAGTGTTGATGGTTAACAAGACCACTTGTTTCAAGTAAAGGGCAAAGGGATAGAAGGGGAACTTCAAGAAGAATGACAAGCAAGTTGTCACTCCCGTGAAGAAACCCAAAGCTAAAACTCAAGCCTGAAACTAAGTGCTTCTACTGCAAAGGAAATGGTCACTGGAAGTGGAACTGCCCTAGATACTTGGCGGATAAGAAGGATGGCAAAGTGAACAAAGGTATATTTGATATACAGATTATTGATGTGTATTTTACTAGTGTTCATAGCAACCCCTCGGTATTTGATATTGGTTCAGTTGCTAAAGAGTAGTAACTCGAAGTGGGAATTGCATAATGAACATAAACTAGTTAAAGGATGAAGTGACGATGTGTATTGGAAGCAGTTCCAAGATTGATATGATCATCATCGCACACTCCCTATACTTTCGGGATTAGTGTTGAACCTAAATAAGTGTTATTTGGTGTTTGTGTTGAGCATGAATGTGATTTGATCATGTTTATTGCAATACGGTTATTCATGTAAGTTAGAGAATAATTGTTGTTCTGTTTACATGAATAAAACCTTTTATGGTCATACACCCAATGAAAATAGTTTGTTGGATCTCGATCGTGTGATACACATATTCATAATATTGAAGCCAAAAGATGCAAGGTTAATAATGATAGTGCAACTGATTTGTGGCACTGCCGTTTAGGTCATATTGGTGTAAAGCGCATGAAGAAACTCCATAGTGATGGACTTTTGGAATCACTTGATTATGAATCACTTGGTGCTTGCGAACCATGCCTCATGGGCAAGATGACTAAAACTCCGTTCTCCGGAACTATGGAGCGAGCAACATATTTGTTGGAAATCATACATACTGATGTATGCGGACCAATGAGTGTTGAAGCTCGCGGCGGGTATCGTTATTTTCTGACCTTCACTGATGATTTGAGCAGATATGGGTATATCTACTTAATGAAGCACAAGTCTGAAACATTTGAAAAGTTCAAAGAATTTCAGAGTGAAGTGGAGAATCATCGTAACAAGAAAATAAGAGTTTCTACGATATGATCGTAGAGGTAAAATATTTGAGTTAGCGAGTTTGGCCTTCAGTAAAAACAATGTGAAATAGTTTCACTACTCACGCCACCCGGAACACCATAGCGTAATGGTGTGTCTGAACGTCGTAACCGTACTTTATTGGATATGGTGCGATCTATGATGTCTCTTACCGATTTACCACTATCGCTTTTAGGGTTATGCATTAGAGACAGCTGCATTCACGTTAAATAGGGCACCATCTAAATCCGTTGATACGACACCTTATGAACTATGGTTTGGCAAGAAACCAAAGTTGTCGTTTCTTTAAGTTTGGGACTGCGATGCTTATGTGAAAAAGTTTCAACATGATAAGCTCGAACCCAAATCAGAGAAGTAAATCTTCATAGGATACCCAAAAGAAACTATTGGGTACACCTACTATCACAGATCCGAAGACAAGGTCTTTGTTGCTAAGAGTGGATCCTTTCTAGAGAAAGAGTTTCTCACGAAAGAAGTGAGTGGGAGGAAAGTAGAACTTGATGAGGTAATTATACCTTCTCCCGGATTGGAGAGTAGTACATCACAGGAAATTGTTCCAGTGATTCCTACACCAATTAGTGAAGAAGTTAATGATAATGATCATGAAACTTTGGATCAAGTTTCTGCTGAACGTCGTAGATCAACCAGAGTACGTTCCGCACCAGAGTGGTACGGCAACCCAGTTCTGGAAATCATGTTACTAGACCATGATGAACCTACGAACTATGAGGAAGCGATGATGAGCCCAGATTCCGCAAAATGGCTTGAAGCCATGAAATCTGAGATGGGATCCATGTATGAGAACAAAGTGTGGACTTTGGTTGACTTGCCCGATGATCGGCAAGCCATCGAAAATAAATGGATCTTCAAGAGGAAGACCGACGCAGACGGTAATATTACTGTTTACAAAGCTCGACTTGTTGCGAAAGGTTTTCGACAAGTTCAAGGAGTTGACTACGATGAGACTTTCTCACCTGTAGCGATGCTTAAGTCTGTCCGAATCATGTTAGCAATTGCCACATTTTATGAAATCTGGCAAATGGATAACGAAACTGCGTTCTTTAATGGAATTATTAAAGAAGAGTTGTATATGATGCAACCAGAAGGTTTTGTCAATCCTAAAGGTGCTAGCAAATTGTGCAAGCTCCAGCGATCCATCTATGGAGTGGTGAAAGCATCTCGGAGTTGGAATATACACTTTGATAATTTGATCAAAGCATATAGATTTATACAGACTTGCGGTGAAGCCTGTATTTACAATAAGTGAGTGGGAGCACTACAACATTTCTGATAAGTATATGTGAATGACATATTGTCGATCGGAAATGATGTAGAATTTTCTGGAAAGCATAAAGGAGTATTTGAAAGGAATTTTTCAAAGAACGACCTTTGTAAAGCTGCTTACATATTAGGCATCAAAATCTATAGAGATAGATCAAGACGCTTAATTGGACTTTCACAAAGCACATACCTTGATAAGATTTTGAAGAAGTTCAAAATGGATCAGTCAAAGAAAGGGTTCTTGCCTGTTTTACAAGGTATGAAGTTGAGTAAGACTCAATGCCCGACCACTGCAGAAGATAGAGATAAAATGAAAGTCATTCCCTATGCCTCAGCCATAGGATCTATCATGTATGCAATGCTGTGTACCAGACCTGATGTGTGCCTTGCTATAAGTCTAGCAGGGAGGTACCAAAGTAATCCGGGAGTGGATCACTGTACAGCGGTCAAAATTATCCTTAGTAATTGGATGACTAAGGAAATATTTCTCGATTATGGAGGTGATAAAGAGTTCGTCGTAAAGGGTTACACCGATGCAAGCTTTGACACTAAATCCATATGACTCTAAGTATCAATCTGGATGCGTATTGAAAGTGGGAGCAATTAGCTAGAGTAGCTCTATGCAGAGCATTGTAGACATAGAAATTTGCAAAATACATACGGATCTGAATGTGACAGACCTGTTGACTAAACTTCTCTCACAAGCAAAACATGATCACACCTTATTACTCTTGGGTATTAATCACATAGCGATGTGAACTAGATTATTGACTCTAGTAAACCCTTTGGGTGTTGGTCACATGGCGATGTGAACTATGGGTGTTATTCACATAACGATGTGAACTATCGGTATTAAATCACATGGCGATGTGAGCTAGATTATTGACTCTAGTGCAAGTGGGAGACTGAAGGAAATATGCCCTAGAGGCAATAATAAAGTTGTTATTTATATTTCCTTATATCATGATAAATGTCTTTTATTCATGCTAGAATTGTATTAACCGGAAACTTAGTACATGTGTGGATACATAGACAAAACAGTATGTCCCTAGTATGCCTCTACTAGACTAGCTCATTGATCAAATATGGTTATGTTTCCTAACCATAGACATGAGTTGTCATTTGATCAACGTGATCACATCATTAGGAGAATGATGTGATGGACAAGACCCATCCGTTAGCATAGCACTATGATCGTTTAGTTTTACTGCTATTGCTTTCTTCATGACTTATACATGTTCCTATGACTATGAGATTATGCAACTCCCGAATACCGTAGGAACACCTTGTGTGCTATCAAACGTCACAACGTAACTGGGTGATCATAAAGATGCTCTACAGGTGTCTCCCGAAAGTATTCGTGGTGTTGGCATAGATCAAGATTAGGATTTGTCACTCCGAGTGTCGAAGAGGTATCTCTGGGCCCTCTCGGTAACACACATCATAATAAGCCTTGCAAGCAAAAGACTAATGAGTTAGTCACGAGATGATGTGTTACAGAACGAGTAAAGAGACTTGCCGGTAACGAGATTGAACTAGGTATAAAGATACCGACGATCGAATCTCGGGCAAGTAACATACCGTTTGACAAAAGGAACAACGTATGTTGTTATGCGGTTCTGACCGATAAAAGATCTTTGTAGAATATGTAGGAGCCAATATGAAAATCCAGGTTCCGCTATTGGTTATTGACCGGAGATGAGTCTCGGTCATGTCTACATAGTTCTCGAACCCGTAGGGTCCGCACGCTTAACGTTTGATGACGATCGGTATTATGAGTTTATGAGTATTGATGTACCGAAGGTAGTTCGGAGTCCCGGATGAGATCATGGACATGACGAGGAGGCTCGGAATGTCCGAGACATAAAGATTGATATATTGGACGGCTATATTCGGACACCGGAAGTATACCGGAAAAGTTTCGGATTTATCGGGAATGCCGGAGGGGGTTACCGGAACCCCCTACGAGAGGGGTGTTGGAAATATGCCCTAGAGGCAATAATAAAAGAGTTATTATTATATTTCCTTGTTCATGATAATCGTTTATTATCCATGCTATAATTGTATTGATTGGAAACTCAAATACATGTGTGGATGAATAGACAGACTTTTTGTCCCTAGTGAGCCTCTACAGGACTAGCTCGTTGATCAAAGATGACCGCGGTTTCCAGGTCATAGACATGAGTTGTCATTTGATAACGGGATCACATCATTAGGAGAATGATGTGATGGACGAGACCCAAACGTTAAACATAGCTTTTGATCGTATCAGTTATCGCTATAGTTTTCTGCATGTCAAGTATAAGTTCCTATGACCATGAGGTCATGTAACTCACTGACACCGTAGGAGTGCTTTGTGTGTGCCAAACGTCACAACGTAACTGGGTGACTATAAAGGTACTCTACAGGTATCTCCGAGGGTGTCTGTTGAGTTGACATGGATCGAGACTGGGATTTGTCACTCCGTGTGACGGAGAGGTATCTCCGGGCCCACTCGGTAATACGTCATCTCAATGAGCTCAAAGTGACTAAGTAGTTGGTCACGGGATTATGTATTACGGTAATGAGTAAAGAGACTTGCCGGTAACGAGATTGAACTAGGTATAGAGATACCGACGATCGAATCTCGGGCAAGTAACATACCGACGAGACAAAGGGAACTGTATACGGGATTGCCTGAATCCTTGACATCGTGGTTCATCCGATGAGATCATCGAGAAACGTGTGGGAACCAATATGGGTATCCAGATCCCGCTATTGGTTATTGACCTGGGAGTGTCTCGGTCATGTCTACATGGTTTCCGAACCCGCAGGGTCTACACACTTAAGGTTCGGTGACGCTAGGGTTGTTAGTGAGAACAGTGCATGGTTACCGAAGGTTGTTCGGAGTCCTGGATGAGATCCCGGACGTGACGAGGGTCTCCGGAATGGTCCGGGGACGAAGATTGATATATAGGATGAAAGGTTTCGGAGTCCGGAAGTGTTCCGGGGAGTGTCGGGAAGACGGCGGATGACCGAAAAGGGTTTCGGGGGTTCCGGAAGGGGTTTCGGGCCTAATGGGCCACAAAGGGGGACACAACAGCCCTCATAGGGCTGTGCGCCCCCCCTGGGCCCTCTCCTCATGCGCAAGGGGTGGTGGCCCCCCCTAGGGCTGCCGCACCCCCCCAGGCTTGGGGGGCAAGGCACTTGGGGGGGGGAACCCTAACCCTGGGGCGCCGCCCCCTCCCACCTCCCCTTGGCCGCCGCCCCTAGGGGCTAACCCTAGGGCGCCCCTCCCCTCTCTACCCCCCTATATAAAGAGAGGCAGAGGGAGGGCAGCCACACACGTTCGTGCCTCGGTGCTGCCCTCCCTCTCCCACTACAATCTTCGTTTCCCGCGGTGCTTAGCGAAGCCCTGCTGGAATCCTCCTCCACCATCACCACCACGCCGTCGTGCTGCCGGTGTCTCCATCAACCTCTCCTTCCCCCTTGCTGGATCAAGAAGGAGGAGACGTCCCCGAGCTGTACGTGTGAAGAACGCGGAGGCACCGTTGCTTCGGTGCTAGGATCTTCGGCGATCTGAATCGCGACGAGTACGACTCCATCAACCGCGTTCTTGAACGCTTCCGCTTAGCGATCTACAAGGGTATGTGGATCCAACTCTCCCCTCGTAGATGTATCTCCTAGATTGATCTTGGTGAACGTAGGAAATTTTTTTGTTTCCCATGCAACGTTCCCCTACAGTGGCATCATGAGCTAGGATCTTGCGTAGATGCTTTCACGAGTAGAACACAAAAGGGTTTGTGGACGTTGATGTTTAGATTGCTTCCCTCCTTAGTCTTTCTTGATTCAGCGGTATTATGGGATGAAGCGGCCCGGACCAACTTTACATGTCCACGTACATGAGACCGGTTCCATCGACAGACATGTGACTTTTGTTGCATAAGATGGCTGGCGGGTGTCTGTCTCTCCTATCTTAGTTGAATCGGAATAGACAAAGGCGGTCCTTGTAGAAGGTTAAATAGCAACTTAAATATCACCGTTGTGGCTTTGCGTAGGTAAGAAGCGTTCTTGCTAGATACCCATAGCAGCCACGTAAAACATGCAACAACAAATTAGAGGACGTCTAACTTGTTTTTGCAGGGTATGTATGTGATATGATATGGCCAATGACATGATGAAATATATTTGATGTATGAGATGATCATGTTGTAATAGTTAATATCGACTTGCATGTCGATGTATACGGCAACCGGCAGGAGCCATAGGGTTGTCTTTAACTTTTGTATGACCTGCGTGTCAATCATTAAGCGCTATGTAATGCTTTACTTTATCGCTAAACGGTAGCAATAGTAGTAAGAGCATGGTGGGCGCGCGACAACCCCGATGGCGACACGATGATGGAGATCATGATGATGGGGATCATGGTGTTGCGCCGGTGACGATGGAGATCATGCCGGTGCTTTGGAGATGGAGATCAAAAGCACGAGTTGATGGCCATATCATGTCACTTATGATTTGCATGTGATGTTAATCCTTTTATGCATCTTATTTTGCTTAGGAAATATGCCCTAGAGGCAATAATAAAAGAGTTATTATTATATTTCCTTGTTCATGATAATCGTTTATTATCCATGCTATAACTGTATTGAATGGAAACTCAAATACACGTGTGGATAAATAGACAGACTTTGTGTCCCTAGTGAGCCTCTACAGGACTAGCTCGTTGATCAAAGATGACCGCGGTTTCCAGGTCATAGACATGAGTTGTCATTTGATAACGGGATCACATCATTAGGAGAATGATGTGATGGACGAGACCCAAACGTTAACATAGCTTTTGATCGTGTCAGTTATCGCTATAGTTTTCTGCATGTCAAGTATAAGTTCCTATGACCATGAGATCATGTAACTCACTGACACCGTAGGAGTGCTTTGTGTGTACCAAACGTCACAACGTAACTGGGTGACTATAAAGGTACTCTACAGGTATCTCCGAGGGTGTCTGTTGAGTTGACATGGATCAAGATTGGGATTTGTCACTCCGTGTGACGGAGAGGTATCTCCGGGCCCACTCGGTAATACGTCATCTCAATGAGCTCAAAGTGACTAAGTAGTTGGTCACGGGATTATGTATTACGGTAACGAGTAAAGAGACTTGCCGGTAACGAGATTGAACTAGGTATAGAGATACCGACGATCGAATCTCGGGCAAGTAACATACCGACGAGACAAAGGGAATTGTATACGGGATTGCCTGAATCCTTGACATCGTGGTTCATCCGATGAGATCATCGAGAAACATGTGGGAACCAATATGGGTATCCAGATCCCGCTATTGGTTATTGACCTGGGAGTGTCTCGGTCATGTCTACATGGTTTCCGAACCCGCAGGGTCTACACACTTAAGGTTCGGTGACGCTAGGGTTGTTAGTGAGAATAGTGCATGGTTACCGAAGGTTGTTCGGAGTCCCGGATGAGATCTCGGACATGACGAGGGTCTCCGGAATGGTCCGGAGACGAAGATTGATATATAGGATGAAAGGTTTCGGAGTCCGGAAGTGTTCCGGGGAGCATCGGGAAATCGGCGGAGTACCGGAAAGGGTTTCGGGGGTCCCGGAAGTGTTTCTGGGCCTAATGGGCCACAAGGGGGGACACCACAGCCCTCATAGGGCTGTGCGCCCCCCCTGGGCCCTCTCCTCATGCGCAAGGGGAGGTGGACCCTCCTAGGGCAGCCGCACCCCCCCTGACTTGGGGGGCAAGGCGCCTAGGGGGGGAAACCCTAGGGCTGGCCCTTGGCCGCCGCCCCCCCTGCCTTGGCCGCCGCCCCCCCCCCCCTTGCCCTGGCCGCCGGCCCCCTAGGGGAAACCCTAGGGCGCCCCCCTCTCCTCCTTCCCCCTATATATAGAGAGGTAGAGGGAGGGCAGCCAACACAAGTTCGTGCCTCGGTGCTGCCCTCCCTCTCCCATAACATCTTCTTCTCCCGCGGTGCTTAGGCGAAGCCCTGCTGGAATTCTTCTACACCATCACCACCACGCCGTCGTGCTGCCGGTTCTCCATCAACCTCTCCTCCACCCCTTGCTGGATCAAGAAGGAGGAGACGTCCCCGAGCCGTACGTGTGAAGAACGCGGAGGCACCATTGTTTCGGTGCTTGGATCTTCAGCGATCTGAATCGCGGCGAGTACGACTCCATCAACCGCGTTCTCAACGCTTCCGCTTAGCGATCTACAAGGGTATGTGGATCCTACTCTCCCCTCGTAGTTGCATCTACTAGATTGATCTTGGTGAACGTAGAGAAAATTTTTTGTTTTCCATGCAACGTTCCCCAACAGTGGCATCATGAGCTAGGATCTTGCGTAGATGCTTTCTCGAGTAGAACACAAAAGGGTTTGTGGCGTTGATGTTTAAATTGCTGCCCTCCTTAGTCTTTCTTGATTCAGCGGTATTATGGGATGAAGCGGCCCGGACCAACTTTACATGTCCACGTACATGAGACCGGTTCCATCGACAGACATGTGACTTTTGTTGCATAAGATGGCTGGCGGGTGTCTGTCTCTCCTATCTTAGTTGAATCGGAATAGAACAAGGCGGTCCTTGTAGAAGGTTAAATAGCAACTTGAATATCACCGTTGTGGCTTTGCGTAGGTAAGAAGCGTTCTTGCTAGATACCCATAGCAGCCACGTAAAACATGCAACAACAAATTAGAGGACGTCTAACTTGTTTTTGCAGGGTATGTATGTGATATGATATGGCCAATGACATGATGAAATATATTTGATGTATGAGATGATCATGTTGTAATAGTTAATATCGACTTGCATGTCAATGCATACGGCAACCGGCAGGAGCCATAGGGTTGTCTTTAATTTTTTGTATGACCTGCGTGTCAATCATTAAGCGCTTTGTAATGCTTTACTTTATCGCTAAACGGTAGCAATAGTAGTAAGAGCATGGTGGGCGCCGACAACCCCGATGGCGACACGATGATGGAGATCATGATGATGGAGATCATGGTGTGGCGCCGGTGACGATGGAGATCATGCCGGTGCTTTGGAGATGGAGATCAAAAGCACGAGTTGATGGCCATATCATGTCACTTATGATTTGCATGTGATGTTAATCCTTTTATGCATCTTATTTTACTTAGGACGACGGTAGCATTATAAGATGATCCTTCACTAAAATTTCAAGATAAAATTGTGTTCCCCCCGAGTGTGCGCCGTTGCGAAGGTTCGTCGTTTCGAAGCACCACGTGATGATCGGGTGTGATAGACTCTACGTTCGCATACAACGGGTGCAAGCCAGTTTTGCACATGCAGAACACTCGGGTTAGACTTGACGAGCCTAGCATGTACAGACATGGCCTCGGAACACGGAGGACCGAAAGGTCGAGCATGAGTCATATAGTAGATATGATCAACATGTTGATGTTCACCATTGACACCACCTCATCTCACGTGATGATCGGACTTGGGTTGGTGAATTTGGATCATGTCACGCTCGAATGACCGGAGGGATGTCAATTTTAGTGGGAGTTATAAATAATTTGATTAGGTAATAACTCACTTATCATGAACAATAGTCTAAAATGTCTTTGCAAATTTTTGTTGTAGATGGCTCGCGCAGTAGCTCCCCTGAATTTTAATGCGTTCCTAGAGAAAGCTAAACTGAAGGATGATGGGAGCAACTTTGTGGACTGGCTCCGCAATCTGAGGATCATCCTCACAGCTGCCCAAAAGGTTTATGTCCTAAATGCACCGCTAGGTGAACCCCCCGCTCCTACAGCCCCTGCAGACGTTTTGAACGTCTGGCAGACACGTTCAGATGACTATTCGATAGTGCAGTGTGCCATGTTGTACGGCTTGGAAGGAGGACTTCAAAGGCGTTTTGAACGTCATGGTGCATATGAGATGTACCAGGAGTTGAAGTTCATCTTTGAGAAGAATGCTAAGATCGAGAGGTATGAGACCACCGATAAATTCTTTGCTTGCAAGATGGAGGAGAATTCGTCTGTCAGTGAGCACTTACTGAAGATGTCTGGGTACTATACCCGCATAGCTGATCTGGGACTTGTGTTCCCGGATGAGGCTATCATTGACAGAATTCTCCAGTCACTCCCTCCAAGCTACAAGAGCTTCGTGCAGCAGTATAACATGCAAGGGATGAACAAGACCATCGCCGAGCTATTTTCGATGCTGAAAGTCGCTGAGGCAGACATCCAGAAGGAGTATCAAGTGTTGATGGTCAATAAAACCACCAGTTTCAAGAAGAATGGCAAGGGCAAGAAGGGTAACTCTAAGAAGGGTGGCAAAGCAGTTGCTAATCCAGTGAAGAAACCCAAGGCTGGGCCCAAGCCAGAGACTGAGTGTTTCTATTACAAGGGGAACGGCCACTGGAAGCGGAACTGCCCCAAGTATCTGGCGGACAAGAAGGGGGCCAACAACAACAAAGGTATATGTGATATACATGTTATTGATGTGTACCTTACCAACTCTCGTTGTAGTGCCTGGGTATTTGATACCGGTTCGGTTGCTCACATTTGCAACTCTAAACAGGAACTGCGGAATAAACGGAGGCTGGCGAAGGACGAAGTGACGATGCGCGTGGGAAATGGTTCCAAGGTTGATGTGATCGCCGTCGGCACGCTCGCTCTTCGATTACCATCGGGATTAGTTATGAACCTGAATAATTGTTATTTAGTGCCTGCGTTAAGCATGAACATTATATCTGGATCTTGTTTATTGCGAGACGGTTACTCATTTAAGTCAGAGAATAATGGTTGTTCTATTTATATGAGTAATATCTTTTATGGTCATGCACCCGAAGTTAAGGGTTTATTCTTATTGAATCTCGATAGTGATGATACACATGTTCATAACATTGATGCCAAAAGATGTAGAGTTGATAATGATAATACCACTTTCTTGTGGCACTGCCGTCTGGGTCATATCGGCGTGAAACACATGAGGAAGCTCCATGCTGATGGACTTTTGGAGTCTCTTGATTTTGAATCACTTGACACGTGCGAGCCGTGCCTCATGGGCAAGATGACAAGGACCCCGTTTTCAGGGACAATGGAACGGGCAAGTGACTTATTGGAAATCATACATACTGATGTATGCGGTCCGATGAGTGTGACGGCGCGCGGTGGATATCGTTATTTTCTCACCTTCACTGACGACTTAAGTAGATATGGGTATATTTACTTAATGAAGCATAAGTCTGAAACTTTTGAAAAGTTCAAGCAATTTCAGAGTGAAGTTGAAAATCATCGTAACAAGAAGATCAAGTTCCTACGATCTGATCGAGGGGGAGAATATCTGAGTTATGAGTTTGGTGATCACTTAAGAAAATGTGGAATTGTTTCACAGTTGACGCCACCTGGAACACCACAGCGTAATGGTGTGTCCGAACGTCGTAATCGAACCCTATTAGATATGGTACGTTCTATGATGTCTCTTGCCGATTTGCCACTATCGTTTTGGGGATATGCGTTAGAGACAGCTGCATTCACTTTAAATAGGGCTCCATCTAAGTCCGTTGAGACAACACCGTATGAACTGTGGTTTGGTAAGAAACCTAAGTTGTCTTTTCTCAAGGTTTGGGGTTGTGATGCTTATGTCAAAAGGCTTCAGCCAGAAAAGCTCGAACCCAAAGCGGACAAATATGTCTTCATAGGATACCCAAAAGAAACAGTTGGGTACACCTTCTATCTCAGATCCGAGGGCAAAGTGTTTGTCGCTAAGAACGGGTCCTTTCTCGAGAAAGAGTTTCTCTTGAAAGAATTGAGTGGGAGGAAGGTAGAACTTGATGAGGTTATTGAACCTCTGCTTCAACCAGAGAGTAGCGCAGCACAGAAAGATGTTTTTGTGGAGCCTGCAGAGGTTGAAGAGGAAGCCAATGATGATGATCAACGAGCTTCTGATCAAGTTACTACCGAACCTCGTAGGTCGACAAGGGTACGCACTGCACCTGAGTGGTATGGTAACCCTGTCTTGGAGGTCATGTTGTTAGACAACGGTGAACCTACGAGCTATGGAGAAGCGATGGTGGGCCCGGATTCCGACAAATGGTTAGAGGCCATGAAATCCGAGATGGGATCCATGTATGAAAACAAAGTATGGACTTTGGAAGTATTACCTGAAGGGCGGAAGGCCATTCAGAATAAATGGATTTTTAAGAGGAAGACGGACGCTGACGGTAATGTCACCGTGTATAAAGCTCGACTTGTGGCAAAGGGTTTTTCACAAGTTCAAGGGATTGACTACGATGAGACTTTCTCACCAGTAGCGATGCTTAAATCCGTCCGAATCATGTTAGCAATAGCTGCATATTTCGATTATGAAATTTGGCAGATGGATGTCAAAACAACATTCCTTAACGGTTTTCTTAAGGAAGAGTTGTATATGATGCAACCAGAAGGTTTTGTCGATCCAGAGAATGCTGACAAAGTATGCAGGCTCCAGCGTTCCATTTATGGGCTGGTGCAAGCATCTCGGAGTTGGAATCTTCGCTTTGATGAGGTGATCAAAGCGTTTGGGTTTATACAAGTTTACAATGAAGCTTGTATTTACAAGAAAGTGAGTGGGAGCTCTATAGCGTTTCTGATATTATATGTGGATGACATATTGCTGATTGGAAACAATATAGAATTTTTGGATAGCGTGAAGGGGTATTTGAACAAGAGTTTTTCGATGAAGGATCTCGGTGAAGCTGCTTTCATATTGGGCATCAAGATCTATAGAGATAGATCAAGACGCTTGATAGGACTTTCACAAAGCACATACCTTGATAAAGTTTTGAAGAAGTTCAAAATGGATCAATCCAAGAAGGGGTTCTTGCCGGTATTGCAAGGTACAAAGTTGAGTAAGACTCAATGCCCAGTGACTGCAGAAGATAGAGAAAAGATGAGTGTCGTCCCCTATGCTTCAGCCATAGGCTCTATCATGTATGCAATGCTGTGCACAAGACCAGATGTCAGCCTTGCCATAAGTATGGCCGGAAGGTTTCAAAGTAATCCTGGTATGGATCACTGGACAGCGGTCAAGAATATCCTGAAGTACCTGAAAAGGACTAAGGATATGTTTCTCGTGTATGGAGGTGATCAAGAGCTCGTCGTAAAGGGTTACGTCGATGCAAGCTTTGACACTGATCCGGATGACTCTAAGTCTCAAACCGGATACGTATATATTCTCAACGGGGGAGCGGTAAGCTGGTGCAGTTCCAAGCAGAGCGTGGTAGCTGATTCTACATGTGAAGCGGAGTATATAGCTGCCTCGGAGGCAGCAAAGGAAGGTGTCTGGATGAAGGAGTTCATGACAGATCTTGGAGTTGTGCCTAGTGCACTGAACCCAATGACTCTGTTCTGTGACAACACTGGTGCCATTGCTCTAGCCAAGGAACCAAGGTTTCACAAGAGGACCAGACACATAAAGCGACGCTTCAATTCCATCCGCGATTCAGTCAAGGAGGAGGACATAAACATTTGCAAAGTACACACGGATTTGAATGTTGCAGATCCGTTGACTAAGCCTCTTCCACGGGCTAAGCACGATCAACACCAAGACTCTATGGGTGTTAGATTCAGTACCTTGTAATGCTAGATTATTGACTCTAGTGCAAGTGGGAGACTGTTGGAAATATGCCCTAGAGGCAATAATAAAAGAGTTATTATTATATTTCCTTGTTCATGATAATCGTTTATTATCCATGCTATAATTGTATTGATTGGAAACTCAAATACATGTGTGGATGAATAGACAGACTTTGTGTCCCTAGTGAGCCTCTACAGGACTAGCTCGTTGATCAAAGATGACCGCGGTTTCCAGGTCATAGACATGAGTTGTCATTTGATAACGGGATCACATCATTAGGAGAATGATGTGATGGACGAGACCCAAACGTTAAACATAGCTTTTGATCGTATCAGTTATCGCTATAGTTTTCTGCATGTCAAGTATAAGTTCCTATGACCATGAGGTCATGTAACTCACTGACACCGTAGGAGTGATTTGTGTGTGCCAAACGTCACAACGTAACTGGGTGACTATAAAGGTACTCTACAGGTATCTCCGAGGGTGTCTGTTGAGTTGACATGGATCGAGACTGGGATTTGTCACTCCGTGTGACGGAGAGGTATCTCCGGGCCCACTCGGTAATACGTCATCTCAATGAGCTCAAAGTGACTAAGTAGTTGGTCACGGGATTATGTATTACGGTAACGAGTAAAGAGACTTGCCGGTAACGAGATTGAACTAGGTATAGAGATACCGACGATCGAATCTCGGGCAAGTAACATACCGACGAGACAAAGGGAACTTTATACGGGATTGCCTGAATCCTTGACATCGTGGTTCATCCGATGAGATCATCGAGAAACATGTGGGAACCAATATGGGTATCCAGATCCCGCTATTGGTTATTGACCTGGGAGTGTCTCGGTCATGTCTACATGGTTTCCGAACCCGCAGGGTCTACACACTTAACGTTCGGTGACGCTAGGGTTGTTAGTGAGAATAGTGCATGGTTACCGAAGGTTGTTCGGAGTCCCGGATGAGATCCCGGACATGACGAGGGTCTCCGGAATGGTCCGGAGATGAAGATTGATATATAGGATGAAAGGTTTCGGAGTCCGGAAGTATTCCCGGGAGCATCGGGAAATCGGCGGATTACCGGAAAGGGTTTCGGGGGTCCCGGAAGTGTTTCTGGGCCTAATGGGCCACAAGGGGGGACACCACAGCCCTCTTAGGGCTGTGCGCCCCCCCCCTGGGCCCTCTCCTCATGCGGCTAAGGGGGGTGGACCCCCTAGGGCAGCCGCACCCCTTGGAGTGGGGGGCAAGGCACCTAGGGGGGGGAAACCCTAGGGCCTGGCCCTTGGCCGCCGCCCCCCCCTGCCTTGGCCGCCACCCCCCCCCTTGCCCTGGCCGCCGGCCCCCTAGGGGAAACCCTAGGGCGCCCCCCTCTCCTCCTTCCCCCTATATATAGAGAGGTAGAGGGAGGGCAGCCAACACAAGTTCGTGCCTCGGTGCTGCCCTCCCTCTCCCATAACATCTTCCTCTCCCGCGGTGCTTAGGCGAAGCCCTGCTGGAATCCTCCATCACCACCACCACCACGCCGTCGTGCTGCCGGTTCTCCATCAACCTGTCCTCCACCCCTTGCTGGATCAAGAATGAGGAGACGTCCCCGAGCCGTACGTGTGAAGAACGCGGAGGCACCGTTGCTTCGGTGCTTGGATCTTCAGCGATCTGAATCGCGGCGAGTACGACTCCATCAACCGCGTTCTTAACGCTTCCGCTTAGCGATCTACAAGGGTATGTGGATCCTACTCTCCCCTCGTAGTTGCATCTACTAGATTGATCTTGGTGAACGTAGAGAAAAATTTTTGTTTTCCATGCAACGTTCCCCAACAAGGGGATGGTCCATAGTGGGCCTAAAGGGAAAGAGAGGGGCAGCCCATAGGGCTGGCCGGCGCCCCCACCTAGGGTTCCTAGTTGGACTAGGATTTGGGGAGGGGGCGCCACCTCTCCTATTCCTTTCCCCCTTCTTCCTTTCGGTGAATCCTACTAGGAATAGGATTGCAATCCTATTCCTAGTAGGACTCCTTCCCTAGCCGCACCAGGAAGGGCCGGCCGGCCTCCCTCCCCTGCTCCTTTATATACGGGGGCAGGGGGGCACCCAAAGACACACAAGTTGAATTGTTTTAGCCGTGTGCGGTGCCCCCCTCCACAGAATCACACCTCGGTCATACCGTCGCGGAGCTTAGGCGAAGCCCTGCGCCGGTGAACACATCATATCCGTCACCACGCCGTCGTGCTGACGAAACTCTCCCGTGAAGCTCAACTGGATCAAGAGCTCGTGGGACGTCATCAAGCTGAACGTGTGCTGAACGCGGAGGTGCCGTACGTTCTGTGCTTGATCGGTTGGATCGCGAAGAAGTTCGACAACATCAACCGCGTCACTTGACGCTTCCGCTCCCGGTCTACGAGGGTACGTAGACACACTCTTCCCTCTCGTTGCTATGCATCTGGTAGATAGATCTTGCGTGATCGTAGGAAAATTTTAAAATACTACGTTCCCCAACAAGATGATGGTAGCAATTACACGGACTGGGTCCGTAACTTGAGGATTATCCTCATTGCTGCACAGAAGAATTATGTCCTTGAAGCACCGCTAGGTGACAAGCCCCCTCCCGCTAATGTAGACGCTTTGAACGTATGGCAGACGCGGTCTGATGACTACACGATAGTTCAGTGTGCCATGATTTACGGCTTAGAACCGGGACTTCATCGACGCTTTGAACGTCATGGACCATATGAGATGTTCCAGGAGTTTAAGTTAATATTTCAAGCAAATGCCCGGATTGAGAAATATGAGATTTCCAATAAGTTCTACAGCTGCAAGATGGAGGAGAATAGTCCTATCAATGAACACTTGCTTAGAATGTCTGGGTACTACAATCATATGACTCAACTTGGTTGCAAAGTTGACGAGGATAGTGTTATTGATAGAGTTCTTCAATCACTGCCACCAAGCTATAAAGGCTTCGTGATGAACTATAATATGCAAGGATGCAGAAGACAATTCCCAAGCTCTTCGCTATGCTCAAAGCTGCGGAGGTAGAAATCAAAAAGGAGCATCAAGTGTTGATGGTTAACAAGACCACTAGTTTCAAGAAAAAGGGCAAGGGAAAGAAAGGGAGCTTCAAGAAGAATAGCAAGACAGTTGCTACTCCCACGAAGAAACCCAAGTCTGGAGCCAAGCCTGAAACTGAGTTCTTCTACTGCAAAGGGATTGGACACTAGAAGCGGAACTGGCCCAAGTATTTGGCGGATAAGAAGGATGGCAAGGTGAACAGAGGTATATATGATATACATGTTATTGATGTGTACCTTACTAATGCTCGTAGTAGTACCTGGGTATTTGATACCGGTTTGGTTGCTAATATTTGTAACTCGAAACAGGGACTACGGATTAAACGAAGATTGGCTAAGGACGAGGTGACAATGCGTGTGGGAAATGGTTCCAAAGTCGATGTGATCGCCGTCAACACACTACCTCTACATCTACCTTCGGGATTAGTTTTAGACCTAAATAATTGTTATTTGGTGCCAGCGTTAAGCATGAACATTATATCTGGATCTTGTTTGTTGCGAGACTATTAATCATTTAAATCAGAGAATAATGGTTGTTCTATTTTTATGAATAATATCTTTTATGGTCATGCACCCTTGAAGAGTGGTCTATTCTTGTTGGATCTCAATTGTAGTGATACACATATTCATAATATTGAAGCCAAAAGATGCAAGGTAAATAATGATAGTGCAACCTATTTATGGCACAACCGTTTTGGTCATATTGGTGTAAAGCGCATGAAGAAACTCCATAGTGATGGACTTTTGGAATCACTTGATTATGAATCACTTGGTGCTTGCGAACCATGCCTCCTGGGCAAGATGACTAAAACTCCGTTCTCCGAAACTGTGGAGCGAGCAACAGATTTGTTGGAAATCATACATACTGATGTATGCGGACCAATGAGTGTTGAAGCTCGCGGCGGGTATCGTTATTTTCTGACCTTCACTGATGATTTGAGCAGATATGAGTATATCTACTTAATGAAGCATAAGTCTGAAACATTTGAAAAATTCAAAGAATTTCAGACTGAAGTAGAGAATCATCGTAACAAGAAAATAAAGTTTCTGTGATCTGATCATCGAGGTGAATATTCGAGTTACGAGTTTGGTATTCATTTGAAACAATGTGGAATAGTTTCACAACTCACGCCACCCGGAACACCACAACGTAATGGTGTGTCTGAACGTCGTAACCGTACTTTATTCGATATGGTGCGATCTATGATGTCTCTTACCGATTTACCACTATCATTTTGGGGTTATGCTTTAGAGACAGCTGCATTCACGTTAAATAGGGCACCATCTAAATTCGTTGAGACGACATCTTATGAACTATGGTTTGGCAAGAAACCAAAGTTGTCTTTTCTTAAAGTTTGGGGCTGCGATGCTTATGTGAAAAAGCTTCAACCTGATAAGCTCGAACCCAAGTTGAAGAAATGTGTCTTCATAGGATACCCAAAAGAGACAGTTGGGTACACCTTCTATCACAGATCCGAAGGCAAAATATTCGTTGCTAAAAATGGATCCTTTCTAGAGAAGGAGTTTCTCTCGAAAGAAGTGAGTGGGAGGAAAGTAGAACTTGATGAGGTAATTGTACCTTCTCCCGAATTGGAAAGTGGAACATCACATAAACTAGTTCTAGTGATTCCTACACCAATTAGTGAGGAAACTAATGATGATGATATGGATACTTCAGATCAAGTTTTTGCTGAACGTCGTAGATCAACCAGAGTACGTTCCGCACCAGAGTGGTACGGCAACCCAGTTCTGGGAGTCATGTTACTAGACCATGATGAACCTACAAACTATGCGGAAGCGATGATGAGCCCAGATTCCGCAAAATGGCTTGAGGCCATGAAATCTGAGATGGGATCCATGTATGAGAACAAAGTGTGGACTTTGGTTGACTTGCCCGATGATCGACAAGCCATCGAAAATAAATGGATCTTCAAGAGGAAGACCGACGCAGACGGTAATGTTACTGTTTACAAAGCTCGACTTGTTGCGAAAGGGTTTCGACAAGTTCAAGGAGTTGACTACGATGAGACTTTCTCACCTGTAGCGATGCTTAAGTCCGTCCGAATCATGTTAGCAATTGCCGCATTTTATGATTATGAAATCTGGCAAATGGACGTCAAAACTGCATTCCTGAATGGATATCTCAAAGAAGAGTTGTATATGATGCAACCAGAAGGTTTTGTCGATCCAAAAGGTGCTAACAAAGTGTGCAACCTCCAGCAATCCATCTATGGACTGGTGCAAGCATCTCGGAGTTGGAATATATGCTTTGATGAGGTGATCAAAGCATATGGTTTTATACAGACTTTTGGAGAAGCCTGTATTTACAAGAAAGTGAGTGGGAGCTCTATAGCATTTTTGATATTATATGTGGATGACATATTGTTGATTGGAAATGATATAAAATTTCTGGATAGCATAAAAGGATACTTGAGTAAGAGTTTTTCAATGAAAGACCTCGGTGAAGCTGCTTACATATTAGGCATCAAGATCTATAGAGATAGATCAAGACGCTTAATTGGACTTTCACGAAGCACATACCTTGATAAAGTTTTGAAGAAGTTCAAAATGGATCAGTCAAAGAAAGCGTTCTTGCCTGTGTTACAAGGTATGAAGTTGAGTAAGACTCAATGCCCGACCACTGCAGAAGATAGAGAGAAAATGAAAGTCATTCCATATGCCTCAGCCATAGGATCTATCATGTATGCAATGCTGTGTACCAGACCTGATGTGTGCCTTCCTATAAGTCTAGCAGGGAGGTACCAAAGTAATCCAGGAGTGGATCACTGGACAGCGGTCAAGAACATCCTGAAATACCTGAAAAGGACAAAGGATATGTTTCTCGTGTATGGAGGTGACAAAGAGGTCGTCGTAAACGGTTACGTCGATTCCAACTTTGACACTGATCCGGATGACTCTAAGTCACAAACCGGATATGTATTTTTATTAAACAGTGGAGCTGTCAGTTGGTGCAGTTCCAAGCAGAGCGTCGTGGCGGGATCTACATGTGAAGCAGAATACATAGCTGCTTTGGAAGCAGCAAATGAAGGAGTCTGGATGAAGGAGTTCATATCCGATCTAGGTGTAATACCTAGTGCATCCGGTCCAATGAAAATCTTTTGTGACAACACTGGAGCAATAGCCTTGGCGAAGGAATCCAGGTTTCATAAGAGAACAAAGCACATCAAAAGACACTTCAATTCCATTTGTGATCTAGTCAAGGAGGGAGACATAGAGATTTGTAAGATACATACGGATCTGAATGTTGCAGATCCGTTGACTAAGCCTCTTCCGCGAGCAAAACATGATCAGCACCAGGCCTCCATGGGTGTTAGGATCATTACTTTGTAATCTAGATTATTGACTCTAGTTCAAGTGGGAGACTAAAGGAAAAATGCCCTAGAGGCAATAATAAAGATGTTATTTGTATTTCCTTATATCATGATAAATGTCTTTTATTCATGCTAGAATTGTATTGACCGGAAACTTAGTACATGTATGTATACATAGACAAAACAGTATGTCCCTAGTATGCCTCTACTAGACTAGCTCATTGATCAAAGATGGCTATGTTTCCTAGCCATAGACATGAGTTGTCATTTGATCAATGGGATCACATCATTGGGAGAATGATGTGATGGACAAGACCCATCCGTTAGCTTAGCACTATGATCGTTTAGTTTTACTGCTACTGCTTTCTTCATGACTTATACATGTTCCTATGACTATGAGATTATGCAACTCCCGTATATCGGAGGAACACCTTGTGTGCTATCAAACGTCACAACGTAACTGGGTGATTATAAAGATGCTCTACAGGTGTCTCCGAAAGTGTTCGTGGTGTTGGAATAGATCAAGACTAGGATTTGTCACTCCGAGTGTCAGAGAGGTATCTCTGGGCCCTCTCGGTAATATACATCATAATAAGCCTTCCAAGCAAATTACTAATGAGTTAGTCACGAGATGATGTATTACGGAACGAGTAAAGAGACTTACCGGTAACGAGATTGAACTAGGTATTGAGATACCGACGATCGAATCTCGGGCAAGTAACATACCGATGACAAAGGGAATAACGTATGTTGTTATGCGGTTTGACTGATAAAGATCTTCGTAGAATATGTAGGAGCCAATATGAGCATCCAGGTTCCGCTATTGGTTATGGACCGGAGATGAGTCTCGGTCATGTCTACATAGTTCTCGAACCCGTAGGGTCCGCACGCTTAACGTTTGATGACGATCGGTATTATGAGTTTATGAGTTTTGATGTACCGAAGGTAGTTCGGAGTCCCGGATGAGATCACGGACATGACGAGGAGTCTCGG
The DNA here is from genome assembly GCA_902687465.1 of Secale cereale. Taxonomy (NCBI): domain Eukaryota; kingdom Viridiplantae; phylum Streptophyta; class Magnoliopsida; order Poales; family Poaceae; genus Secale; species Secale cereale. Next base: position 508,522,946 of record LR738714.1, on the reverse strand, counting down.
AATTTCCGAGACGTAAAGATTGATATATTGGACGACTATATTCGGACACCGGAAGTGTTCCGTAAAGTTTCAGAATTAACCGGAGTGCCGGGGGGGTGGGGTGGGGGGTTACCGAAACCCCCGGGGGAATGTTGGGCCTTAGTGGGCCATAGGGGAGAAAGAGGGCAGCAGCCAGGAGGTGGCGCGCCTCCTCCCAAGGGCAGTCCGAATTGGACTAGGGGAGGGTGGCGCGGCCCCCTCTTTCGTTCTCCTTCTCTCCCTCTCTTTCCTTCCCCTCTTGGTGATTCCTACTAGGAATAGGATTGCAATCCTATTCCTAGTAGGATTGTCTCTCCTGGCGCGCCATAGACGGCCGGCCGGCCTCCCCCCTTGCTCCTTTATATACGGAGGCAGGGGGCACCCTAGAAGGAACAAGTTGATCAGTTGATCTCTCCCAACCGTGTGCGGTGCCCTCCTCCACAGTAACACACCTCGGTCATATCGTTGCAGCGCTTAGGCGAAGCCCTGCGACGGTAACTTCATCATATCCGTCACCACACCGTCGTGCTGACGAAACTCTCCCGTGAAGCTCAACTGGGTCAAGAGCTCGTGGGACGTCATCAAGCTGAACGTGTGCTGAACGCGGAGGTGCCGTACGTTCGGTGCTTGATCGGTTGGATCGCGAAGAAGTTCGACTACATCAACCGCGTCACTTGACGCTTCCGCTCCCGGTCTACGAGGGAACGTAGACATACTCTCCCCCTCGTTGCTATGCATCTAGTAGATAGATCTTGCGTGATCATAGGAAAATTTTGAAAATACTACGTTCCCCAACAGAACAAGCGGGTGGTAGGACTTGGCAGGTGAGTGCCCCGCACTCGCATTCCCCTGCGCATTTTCGGCTTATCTTCAACATCTTTGTATCCAGGCTTGGAAAATTTTATTTTGCCCCCTCTTACCTCCCATTTTCGCACAAGAGGTAACAGTACATAATAGTTCTGAGCAATCGATTTGATTAAGTAGTGGTCCGATTAACTCTTACCTTCTTAGGGCATCTCCAAATGCGACCCGCAAATTTCCTGCCGCATCCTTCAGCGAGGGTGGGAGGGGGACTAGTCTGCAGACATGGATGCGGGAGACCACCATCCATCGCGGCCCACATTCATCCGGCTAACAATTCAAGCTAACCGGACAAATTTTGTTCAAACATGGCCAAATTTCATATAAACATGACGGATTTCATTACATTTACATCAACTAAGCGATGCAAGTCCGGCTCTGGACGTATAATTAATTAATACCTAATCTAAATGGTCGCCAATGCCCGTTCCCCGTGTCTGGCCATGAGCCTTCAGTTTGCCCTCAGAACTGAAGCTTCACCTTCTCCAACTCTACCTCCGTAACCTCCGCCTCCGGAGCCCCAGGAAGCGAAGTTGTCCGCCCCCACATCGCCACTAAGCGGCTAATCGGTCGACGATGTTGAGCCCACCGAGCTTGGCTTCAACGGGAGGGGAAGAGCGGTGGCCTTCCTGGGACCCGAGCGGAGGCGACCTACCGTGCACTACTCTTCCTTGTTGCTGGCGGCTCCCACAGACGTGCCTGCTTTGTGGTTGTGGCATCGGGGTGCGGCCTCGGCGGTGTCCTCCTCCTCACCGAACACCACCTCGCACACCTCGTCGCACTCCTTGTAGACGGCCGGCACCAACACCACCTGATGGCGGTACCGCCAATCAGCGAGGCAGATCATGCGGGTGGAGTAGTAGGACTCGAGCAGTGCCTCCTGCTCCGCCAGGTACACGTCCGGCGCGACCGCCCTGCTGGCGACGAGCTGCTCCTCTGCCTACAAGTCCTCATGGAGGAGGTGCTGGTTGTAGGCGGCGTCAGCCCGCGCTTCCCGCACCATGACCTTTCAACAGTAATGGGCCTGGGCAATAATGGTCACCGTGAAGTGCACTGACAAGGGTGGCGCAGACGAGGAGGACGGTGGCGCCGGCTCGTCGTTGGCCGTGTCCTCCATTGGGACGTCGTCATCCTCCGGCTGCGTGCCGACCAGCCAGCCGGCAGCAATAGCGGCCATCTCGTTCTTATGGTCCGGCGTCAGCCCGTCCCAAAGAGTTTTGGCGGGTAATCCATGGCGGGAGTGGTGCGGCGAGGGACCAGAGGCGAATGACTGCTGCTATGGCCGAGACAGCGAATGGCGTGCGGCAGAGGGAGACGATGCCTCGGCAACAACGTGCCGTCAATGTGGGCGGCAGGCCGACGGACGGGCGGCCGTCGTGTCATTTGAACGCGCAACAGTCGCCTGCACCGGGAAGTGGCGCGAACAGAGCTCTCTCGGTCGGCGCGTCGCTTCAACGCTGGCGCCGGTGTGACGCTGATGGGCCTCGAACCCCTCGTTGGTTACCCCAAGTGGTAGGTGTAAGATGCAGTAAGTAGAAGTGTTTTCCCTTAGCAAAGATGCCAAGGATCGAATCCCCAGAGACTCCTAGGTTCAACAAGTAGGTGTCAATTGCTAACGGCGCAATTAGCAGTCAACGTGGACCTGCACACAGATACAAATAACTTTGCTCCCAACGAGTACAGAGAGGTTGTCAATCCCTCCGGCCTTGTAGTTCACAAAGGGTTAAAAGCAATGATAGTAGTGATAGATAGTTTTTGCAATAGTAAATAATAACGGAAAGTAAATAGTGGATGCGATCAATGATGGTAATATGGACCGGAGTCTCATGATGTTCACTAGTGATGTCTCTCTCCCAAAAGACGATAAAACGGCTATGTGAGGTAAACAAATTATAGCTGGGCAATTGACAGGACCACGAACGCAAACCAATGCTGACTACATTGCAAGAAAGGTTGAGGTTCAAAGCATGGGCGGTACGCCAAAGTAAGTAGATCGAAATCTATCAATATCTACTACTAATCATCCACCTTGAGATATCTATCCAGAACATCTCGCTGGTATTAAGTTGCGAGTCCCACCCATAGTGTAAACTCAATGCAACAGACAACTACATTAAAAGAACTTTGCGTAAAGTAAACAATCCTTGCACCCGCGGGCACAAGCACCGTTGTTTTCCCCCTTGTGGCAACAGCACATCCCCTAGACTCATGTTTCTGTCACTCAAGCTAGTCATCAAGGGGCATGAACCCACAATCAAGCATAACGTTCCCTCTTGGAGTCACTACCTACTACTCGGCCAAAGCAATAAATAAGAACGAAGAACATGCAAGAATTACTTATGAACTAAAATATAAAAGAGGTGAATCAAATATATTACTCAAGATCAATCTGAACATAATCTCATAATCCATCGGATCCCAGCAAACTCAACATAGCAACAGCATAAGGATTACATAGGTGCCTCGATCATGTAGGGCAGCTCACGAGGACTAATTAGTGAAGCACAAGAACGGGAGGAGAACATCACATAGCTACTGGTCATGGACTCATGGTCCAAGGGAGACTACTCACGAGTCATCCGGGAGGCGTCCATGGTGGTGGAGAAGCTCCCGGTGGTGATCCTCCCCTCCGGCAGGGTGCCGGGAAGAGTTCTCCTGGTGCTCCCGATCTTGGAAGCGGCGGCGGCGGCGGAACAGAGATGGGATCGCGAAAAGAGTTCCTGTTCTGAGGGTTTCGGAGGGTCCTTTAAATATATGCCAAAGTAGGGCATCGGGGGAGCCTCGGGGGGGCCAGGCGCCCCCCCGGCGCGGCCCAGGGGGGGCGCGCCCACAGGGCGCCTGGAGCCCCTGTGCCCCCCCCCCAAGGGTGCCCTTCGGACGCAGTGTTGTTTCCTGATCGCTGATTTTTTATATAATTTTTCTGGATTTTTCTGGGCAGTTCTCGAAACGTGAAAACCTGAAATACAAAAACAGCCGAAAACAAAAACTGGCACTGGGGTGCACTGGATTAGTAAGTTAGTCCAAATATGATCAAAAGTGTATGGAAGTGTATGAATATCATAGCAATATCATCCAAAAGTGGCATGGAGCAAGCAGAAATTATAGATACGTTTTGGACGTATCAACATCCCCAAGCTTAATTCCTGCTCGTCCTCGAGTAGGTAAATGATAACAAGAATAATTTCTGTGGTGACATGCTATTAACCATATAGGACTTTCTCATAGTCATATGACAAAAGCTTACTGAGACAATGATTCTAAAGTAATTAAGTTGCCTCAAGAGAAAATCACAAATGACTGAAAGTTTTACAACATGAAACTGAAACATCAAAAAGATTTGCAATGAACATGATGTGCAAATATGATAAAGTGATATCTAGCTTGCCCCCTTTAGTGATGCAAAACATAAATGCAGGGGCACCTTCAAGGTTTAAGTGATGACTAGATACAATCATTTCAGAATAAACGATATCACAATCATGCAAAAGACAATGCTACTTTGGAACAATGCACATTACACTCAGAATGACAATCATGCTCTGAGTAGTTGGTGCTTCAACATAAAGCTAAAAGAAAGGTTAAGTGCTAAAGTTTTTTTATTTTGAAAACATGGAAGCAATTGTGTCAACGGTAGTAGTACTTCATATGTGTCATGTATAAAACATCCTATAAGTTGCAAGCTTCATGCATCGAATACTAATAGTGCTCGCTCCTTGTCCTAATTAGCTCGGATTCCCATGGGTTATCATTGCATTGCATATGTTTCAACCAAGTGTCACAAAGGGGTACCTCTATGCCACTTGTACAAAGGTCCAAGGAGATAGATCGCATTTGATTTCTCATTTTTGATAGATCTCAACTTGAGGACATCCATACCGGGACAACATAGAAAATAGATGATGGACTCCTCTTTAATGCATAAGCATATTCTCATAAGAGATTGAGGATTAAGGTCCAAGCAAAAACTTCCACCATGATGCATGGCTTTGGTTGGCGGCCCAATGTTCTTCTCTAACAATATGCATAGTTATTCAACCCATGGTAAATCACCCTTACTTCAGACAAGACGAGCATGCATAGCAACTCACATGATATTCAACAAAAGTGTGACAGTTGATGGAGTCCTCAGAAACATGGTTACCGCTCAGCAAGCAACTTATAAGAAATAAAATACATAAGCAACATATTCTTTACCACAATAGTTTTTAGGCTACTTTCCCATGAGCTATGTATTGCATGGTTAGTTTGCTTAGTGCAGGTGGAGGTTAGCAAAAAAAATTGGGAGCGACCAACTAAGAGAGCAATGACGGTCATAATCATGCAGAGCGACAAAGCAATATTGAATCAGGCATGGTAGTTATATCGCTACTTAGAAATAAAAGATCATCAAGGCTTGACAGACTTTCTTTACAGTCTTGAATATGCGTGAGCATACGCCAAGTCAATCAAAATAAATTCTCGAAGGAAGATATTACTAAACCATACCACATCATAGGCAAACAAACCAAGTTGGTACTCCAATAACACATTGGGAACCCCCCAGCTATTTGAGATCAACCATAAGAAAACCTGAACTACTAAGCACCATCATGCAAGTAGCATCTTTATCATAGACACATTGACCAATGCAACGGAAGCAAACTCTCTTAATAAGGTGAGCATGGTAATTAAAGAGAGTTCAAGCAACCAACTAAACAAAAGCTCTTGAAAAGATAAGCATGAATACTAAGAGCAGAGCACGATAGTAGCTATTAAAAGACAAAGAACACACACAGCATAGGTAGACATGAAAATTCTATGTTATGTTCTAGGTAGAAGTGGAGCGTGTTTCTCTCCCACATAAAGGAATGCTGGGTTCCGACTCGTTATGAAAAACTAAAAAGAAAACTAAAAGCAAGACGCTCCAAGCATAGCACATAACACATGAAGTGATAAAAATATAGCGGAACGAAAGACGAACTGATAGTGTTGATGGAGAAGGGGATGCATGGGGGCATCCCCAAGCTTAGACGCTTGAGTCTCCTTGAATATTTCTTGGGGGTGCACGGGGGCGTCCCCAAGCTTGAGCGCTTGACACTCCTGAATCTTATTATCAGCTTCCCTCGCACACTTGAAAACTCCCTTCATACACAACTCATCATAATCTGATTAGCGAGGTTAGTACCCTTAATAAAATAATTATACCTTGCTGGAAATAAGGATATTCTTGAAGTTCTACTGTTTCTCAAGATTGCCAAAAGGTTTTTGCAAAGAAAAAGCAAGTTCTCAATTTGCAAAGTGAAGGTAAGGCAAAACAGGACAGAATCTGTGAAAAACAGAATAGCAGGCAGTAATTGATCTGTTCGGGATACTTCTGCAACTCAAATCAAAAAACTCAGAACTGACGCACGAAAGAAAATTATATAGAGAACGCTGTCGAGAAAAATTCAGACCAAAAAGATGATCTGGTGATTTTATACGAATTTTTCTATCCAAGGACAGAATCTGTTTCCTGGACAGCACCTCACAACTTTTGAACTTTCTAGCAATCAGAGGCTATACTTGGCACAAATATGAAAAGCATAGATACAATGATGATGCTACAGCAGTAAACAACATCAAGACACAACAAAAGCAAAAATTTATTCATGTGGGCTGCCTCCCAAAAGCACTTTCTTTTATGCCTTTAAGCTAGGCATAATGCATAGAGATCAAGTTTTATCAAGAGTAAAAGAATAACTAGCCCGTACAACGGACTCAAAAGGTAACTTGATCTTCTTTCGAGGGAAGTGTTCCATCCCTTTCTTGAGAGGAAACTGAAATTTTATATTACCCTCTTTCATTTCAATGACAGCACCAACGGTGCGCAAAAGGGGACATCCCAAAATAATTGGACATGAAGGATCACATTCAATATCCATAATAGTAAAATCAACGGGCACATAATTATCATTGACAATGATAAGAACATCGTCGATCCTCCCCAAAGGTTTCTTTATGGAAGAATCAATGAGAACATTACCAAAAGTACAAGAATCAAAAGGTTTCAATTTAAGCATATCATATAGTCTTTTGGGCATAATAGAAGTACTAGCTACAATATCACATAAAGCAAAGCATGAGAAGTTATTTATCTTAATTTTAATCATAGAATCCCAACCATCTTCTAGCTTTCTAGGTATGGAGGCTTCTACTCTAAGTTTCTCCTCCCTAGCTTTGATGAGAGCATTAGTGACATGCTCTGTGAAGGCAAGATTAAGCGTGCTAGTGTTGGGATCTTTAGCCATTCCTTGTAGAAAGGTGACAACTTCTGAAATACTACAATTATCAAAATCAATTTTATCATTAGTGGGCAGAATTGTAGTGTCATCCTCTTTGTTTAATTCGCTCTCTATTATAAGAGTTTGAACATCTTCCCAAGTTTGGGGAAGCTTAGGAGCAATTTTAAACTGAGGCTCATACTTTTTTCCTGGAAGACCATGCCATGGGCATAACTCTCCGTCAAAACTAGTATAATCACAAGGTTTGTTTTTTTTGTAAATCCCGTCAGTGATAAGTGGGGCAATGGAAGTAGGGATGTACTCCTCCCATTTAGTGTTTTTGGTAGAACCCATAGTAGCAAGCAAGCAAGATAACTATTTTTGTGATTTTCGATAAAAGGAACTAAAGCAAAAAATGATAGGTAAACTAACAAGACTAAAAAGCAAAGGTAAAAGATAGCATGCAACTCCCCTATCCTGAAGAGTGGAGTCCCCGGCAATGGCGCCAGAAAATACTCCTTGATGGGCCTGGAACCCCTCATTTGTTACCCCAAGTGGAAGGTGTAAGATGCAGTAAGTTGAAGTGTTTTCCCTTATTAAAGATGCCAAGGATCGAATCCCCGGAGACTCCTAGGTTCAACAAGTAGGTGTCAATTGCTAACGGCGCAATTAGCAATCAACGTGGACCTGCACACAGATACAAATAACTTTGCTCCCAACGAGTACAGAGAGGTTGTCAATCCCTCCGGCCTTGTAGTTCACAAAGGGTTAAAAGCAATGATAGTAGTGATAGATAGTTTTTGCAATAGTAAATAATAACGGAAAGTAAATAGTGGATGCGATCAATGATGGTAATATGGACCGGAGTCTCATGATGTTCACTAGTGATGTCTCTCTCCCAAAAGACGATAAAACAGATATGTGAGGTAAACAAATTACAGCTGGGCAATTGACAGGACCACGAACGCAAAACAATGCTGACTACATTGCAAGAAAGGTTGAGGTTCAAAGCATGGGTGGTATGCCAAAGTAAGTAGACTGAAATCCATCAATATCTACTACTAATCATCCACCTTGAGATATCTATCCAGAACATCTCGCTGGTATTAAGTTGCGAGTCCCACCCATAGTGTAAACTCAATGCAACAGACAACTGCATTAAAAGAACTTTGCGTAAAGTAAACAATCCTTGCACCCGCGGGCACAAGCACCGTTGTTTTCCCCCTTGTGGCAACAGCACATCCCCTAGACTCATGTTTCTGTCACTCAAGCTAGTCATCGAGGGGCATGAACCCACAATCAAGCATAACGTTCCCTCTAGGAGTCACTACCTACTACTCGGCCAAAGCAATAAATAACAACGGAGAACATGCAAATATTACTTATGAACTAAAATATAAATGAGGTGAATCAAATATATTACTCAAGATCAATCTAAACATAATCTCATAATCCATCGGATCCCAGCAAACTCAACATAGCAACAGCATAAGGATTACATAGGTGCCTCGATCATGTAGGGCAGCTCACGAGGACTAATTAGTGAAGCACAAGAACGGGAGGAGAACATCACATAGCTACTGATCATGGACTCATGGTCCAAGGGAGACTACTCACGAGTCATCCGGGAGGCGTCCATGGTGGTGGAGAAGCTCCCGGTGGTGATCCTCCCCTCCGGCAGGGTGCCGGGAAGAGTTCTCCTGGTGCTCCCGATCTTGGAAGCGGCAGCGGCGGCGGAACAGAGATGGGATCGCGAAAAGAGTTCTTGTTCTGAGGGTTTCGGAGGGTCCTTTAAATATATGCCAAAGTAGGGCATCGGGGGAGCCTCGGGGGGGCCAGGCGCCCCCCCGGCGCGGCCCAGGGGGGCGCGCCCACAGGGCGCCTGGAGCCCCTGTGCCCCCCCCCCCAGGCTGCCCTTCGGACGCAGTGTTGTTTCCGGATCGCTGATTTTTTATATAATTTTTCTGGATTTTTCTGGGCAGTTCTCGAAACGTGAAAACCTGAAATACAAAAACAGCCGAAAACAGAAACTGGCACTGGGGTGCACTGGATTAGTAAGTTAGTCCAAATATGTTCAAAAGTGTATGGAAGTGTATGAATATCATAGCAATATCACCCAAAAGTGGCATGGAGCAAGCAGAAATTATAGATACGTTTTGGACGTATCAGACGCCCCCGATTTGTCCGTACACTAATCATGCACGCAAATGTCTACGACCAAGATCAGGGACTCACTGGAAGATATCACAACACAACTCTAGACACAAATTAAAATAATACAAGCTTTATATTACAAGCCAGGGGCCTCGAGGGCTCGAATACATAAGCTCGAATACACAAGATTCAGCGGAAGCAACAATATCTGAGTACAGACATAAGTTAAACAAGTTTGCCTTAAGAAGGCTAGCACAAAAGTAACAACGATCGAAAAGGCAAGGCCTCCTGCCTGGGACCTCCTAACTACTCCTCGAAGCCGAACTCCACGTAGAAACATCGTCGGGATCCTCTGGCTCCTGGACTCCACCATCTGGTTGCGTCATCCGAGAAGAAGGAACGGAAAGGGGAAAAGAGGGAGCAAAGCAACCGTGAGTACTCATCCAAAATACTCGCAAGCAAGGATCTATACTACATATGCAATGATATATATGTAAAGGGGGTAATATCTGTGGGCTAAACTGCAGAATGCCAGAATAAGAGGGGGATAGCTAATCCAAACGAAGACTACGCTTCTGGCCACCTCCATCTTGCAGCAGTAGAAGAGGGTAGCTGGAAAGTAACAAGTATCCTCGTATCTCGCAGCCTCCGTCTTGCAGCAGTAGAATGGAATAGATCGTAAGTTCACCAAGTAACAACGTATAGCATAATCCTACCCGGCGATCCTCCCGCACGTAACCCTGTGAGAGAGCAACCACCGAGTTATATCTGGCACTTGTAAGGGTGTGTTTTATTAAGTATCCAGTTCTAGTTGTCATGAGGTCAGAGTACAACTCCGGGTCGTCCTTTTACCGAGGGACACGGCTTCGAATAGATTAACTTACCTGCAGGGGTGCACCACATAACCCAGCACACTTGATCCCATTTGGCCGGACAAACTTTCCAGGGTCATGCCCGGCCTCGGAAGATCAACACGTCGCAGCCCTACCTAAGCACAGCAGAGAGGTCAGCACGCCGGTCTAAACCCTAAGCGCACGGGGGTCTGGGCCCATCGCCCAATGCACACCTGCGCGTGATACGTCCAAAACGTATCTATAATTTCTGCTTGCTCCATGCCTCTTTTGGGTGATATTGCTATGATATTTATACACTTCCATACACTTTTGATCATATTTGGACTAACCTATTAACTCAGTGCACCCCAGTGCCAATTTCTGTTTTCTGCTGTTTTTGTATTTCAGGTTTTCCCGTCACGTAAACTGCAAGAAAAATCCCGGAAAAATTATATAAAAAATCAGCGTTCCGGAAGCTTCCACACGGCCGAAGTAGGGCCGGAGGGGGGCCACCAGGGCTCCAGGCGCCCTGGTGGCGCGGCCCCCCTCCTGGCCGCGCCGGGGGGGGCGCCTGGGCCCCCCAGGCCTCCGCTGATGCCCCCCTTTGGCATATATTTAACACGCGTCCCTAAACCCTCGAGGACGGAACCCTTTTTCGCGATCTCATCTCTGTTCCGCCGCCGCCGCGCTTCCAAGATCGGGAGCACCAGGAGAACTCTTCCCGGCACCCTACCGGAGGGGAGGATCACCACCGGGAGCCTCTCCACCACCATGGACGCCTCCCGGATGAGTTGTGAGTAGTCTCCCTTGGACCATGGGTCCATGACCAGTAGCTATGTGATGTTCTCCTCCCCTTCTTGTGCTTCACTAATTAGACCTCGTGAGCTGCCCTACATGATCGAGGCACATATGTAATCCTTATGCTGTTGCTATGATGAGTTTGCTGGGATCCGATGGATTGTGAGATTATGTTCAGATTGTGTTTGAGTAATATATTTGATTTACCTCTTTTATATTTATGTTCTTAAGTAATTCTTGCATGTTCTCCGTTGTTATTTATTGCTTTGCCCAAGTAGTAGGTAGTGACTCCAAGAGGGAACGTTATGCTTGATTGTGGGTTCATGCCCCTCGATGACTAGCTTGAGTGACAGAAACATGAGTCTAGGGGATGTGATGTTGCCACAAGGGGGAAAACAACGGTGCTTGTACTCGCGGGTACAAGGATTGTTTACTTTACGCAAAGTTCTTTTAATGCAGTTGTCTGTTGCTTTGAGTTTACACTATGGGTGGGACTCGCAACTTAATACCAGCGAGATGTTCTGGATAGATATCTCAAGGTGGATGATTAGTAGTAGATGCAGATGGATTTCGGTCTACTTGCCTTGGCGTACCACCCATGCTTTGAACCTCTACCTTTCTTGCAACATAGTTAGCATTGGTTTGCGCACATAATTCTGTCAATTGCCCAGCTGTAATTCGTTTACCTCACATAGCTGGTTTATCGTCTTTTTGGGAGAGAGACATCACTAGTGAACATCATGGGACCCCGGTCCATATTACCATCACTGATCACATCCGCTATTTACTTTCCGCTTTTACTTACTAGTTGCAGCAATACCTATCACTATTATCTCTTATGTTTGATCCTTTGTAAACGATAAGGCCGGAGAGATTGACAACCTCTCTGTACTCGTTGGGAGCAAAGTTATTTGTATCTGTGTGCAGGTCCAAGTTGATTGCTAAGTATCTGGCGCCGTTAGCAGTTGACACCTTCTTGTTGAACCTTGGAGTCTCAGGGGAAATCGATCCTTGGTATCTTTGCCAAGGGAAAACTTCCGCTACACTGCATCTCAAACCTTCCACTTGGGGTAACCAACGAGGGGCGAGAAGCCATCAAGCAAAGTTTTCTGGCGCCGTTGCCGGGGACTCCACTCTTCAAGATAGGGGAGTTGCACGCTATCTTTTATCTTTGCTTTTTAGTCTTGTTAGTTTACCTTTCAGTTTTCTTTATGTCTTTTCACTAGTTTTGCTTAATGGAAAACAACAAAAATATGAGAGAGCTTTATAAGCTCTACATTGCTTTGGGACATGATGTGTTTGAAGAGAAAATTAAAAAACCTATGGAACTTTATTATTTGCATAACAATCATGATGGTGGTGATGTTATTAGTATGCTTTCTTTGAATATTGATATTGCTAATGACATGGAAAGCTCTAAGCTTGGGGATGACACGTTTGATGAACATGATATTTTTAGTCCCCCAACTTTTGAAGAGAAAATTTACTTTGATGATACTTTGCTTCCTATACATGATGATTACAATGATGAATATGATGTTTTCAGTCCACCTACTATTGAGGATAAATTTTATTATGATTATGATATGCCTCCTAAATACAATGATTACCATGATGGTTATGATTGCTTTACTCTCACTATCCCTAATAAGAAATATTTTGCTTATATGAAGAGTAATGACACTTTTATGCTTTTGGATCATGGAAATAATGCCTTATGTGATAGTTATATTGTTGAGTTCATCCATGATCCCACTGAAAATTATTATGAGAAGGGAACATATGCTTATAGATATTTCAATAATATCAAGTTCCCTCTCTTTATGTTGAAGGTTTTGAAGCTGCACTTGTTTTGTCTTCCTATGCTTATTGCTTTGTGCTTCAATGAATTATTGTATTGCAATATTCCTATGCATAGGAAGCATGTTAGGCTTAAATGTGTTTGGTATTTGCTTCTTGAATCTCTCTTTTGTTCTTCAACTCTTATTCCTACGAGAGCATCATTAAAGTCTTAAGCCTATCTTTATGACTATAAAGAAAGAGCTCTAGGGAGACAACCCTTGTTATCTTTGCTTTCAGTTTTTTCTTTCAGTTTTAGCGGTCTTGATGTTTGTTACTACTGTAGCAACATCATTGTATCCTTATTTTTCAGCTTTGTGCCAAGTGTAGCCTCTGATTGCAAGAAAGTTCAAAAGTTGTGACGTGCTGTCCAGGAAACAGATTCTGTCCTTGGACAGAAAAATTCGTATAAAATCACCAGATCATCTTTTTGGTCTGAATTGTTTCGACAGCGTGCTCTATACAATTGGCTTTCGGGCGTCTGTTCTGAGTTTTTTGATTTGAGTTGCAGAAGTGCCCCGAAAAAATTATTTACTACCTGCTGGTCTGTTTTTCACAGATTCTGTCCTGTTTTGCCTTTCCTTCATTTTGCATACCTTGAGCTTGCTTTTTCTTTGCAAAAACCTTTTGTCAATCTTGAGAAACAGTAGACCTTCAAGAATATCCTTATTTCCAGCAAGGAACAATTATTTTATTATGGGTACTAACCTCGCTAATCAGATTATGATGAGTTATGTATGAAGGGAGTTTTCAAGTGTGCGAGGGAAGATTATAAAAAGATTCAGGAGTGTCAAACGCTCAAGCTTGGGGATGCCCCCATGCACCCCCAAGAAATATTCAAGAAGACTCAAGCGTCTAAGCTTGGGGATGCCCCCGTGCATCCCCTTCTCCATCAACAATTATCAGTTCGTCTTTCGTTCCACTATATTTTTATCACTTCATGTATTATGTGCTATGCTTGGAGTGTCTTGCTTTTAGTTTCCTTTTTAGTTTTCTTTAGCTTTTCATAACGAGTCGGAACTCAGCTTTCTTTGTGTGCGAGAGAAACACGCTCCACTTCAACCTAGAACACAACATAGAACTTTCATGATTATCTTTGTTGTGTATGTTCTTGGTATTTCAATAGCTACTATCATGTTCAGCTCTTAGTTTTCATGCTTATCTTTTTAAAGAGCTTTTGTTTAGTTGTTCGTTGGAACTCTCTTTATTTATCATGCTTATCTTGTTAAGAGAGTTGGCTTCTGTTGCATTGGTCGATATGTCTATGATAAAAATGCTACGTGCATAATGGTGCTTAGTAGTTCATGTTTTCTTATGGTTAGTCTCAAATAGCTGGGGGGTTCCCAATGTGTTATTGGAGTACCAACATGATTTGTTTGCCTATGATGTGGTATGGTTTAGTGATATCTTCCTTCAAGAATTTATTTTGATTGACTTGGCGTATGCTCACGCATATTTAAGATTGTAAAGAGAGTCTGTCAAGCCTTGATGATCTTTAATTTCTGAGTAGCGATATAACTTCCATGCCTGATTCAATGTTGCTTTGTCGCTCTGCATGATTATGACTGTCATTGCTCTTTTAGTTGGTCGCTCCCAGTCTTTTGCTAACCTCCACCTGTACTAAGCAGACTGACTGCTTGTGCATCCAAAATCCTTTAAACCAGTTATGCCATGTGAGTCCACCATACCTTCCTAGACATGGTATTTACCTGCCATTCCTAACAAAGACTTCATGTACCATCTCGAAATTATTCAAAAAAGCATTTCTCTTTTGTGCCTCTGTTTTAGTTCATGAGGAAGTAGTAGTTAATTCATGATCTTTTTAAGTTGGACAAGCTTCACCCCGGGATTGCATGTCTAATGTGCAAACCCATAATACGAGAAGGAACTGGCAAAGAGTGCGCCCGGCTCAAAATTAATATAACAAACAAACCCTCCTTCACGCTTTGTTCATGAGAAATCAGAAAACTTTGGCAGTGATAAACAAAGGAGATTAAGAGGATGTGATCGTCCTCATTCGGGAGCCGTTCCTCGAAACTTGTCCATCTCAAGAAGTGATTGAGTTGTCTGCTAGCATTCGTTGACGAAACATGCATATCCAAAAAAATAATCATTACCTATGTTTTTAAAACCAAGAGCTCTGGTACATGTTTTGTCTTTGTTTCCGACCACGGGTTTTCAACCTTGCCAACAAAAGCCACGGTTCGAGAGTCTCCACCTTCTTTAAAGCACCAACTCCTGAGAGCATGATTGTCATTCTGAGTGTAATGTGCATTGTCCCAAAGTAGCATTGTCTTTTGCATGATTATGATATCGTTTATTTTGAAATCATTGTATCTAGTCATCACTTAAACCTTGGAGGTGCCCCTGCATTTATGTTTTGCTTCACTAAAGGGGGCAAGCGAGATACCACTTTATCATATTTGCACACCATGCTCATTACAAATCTATTTGATGTTTCAGTATCATATTGTAAAACTTTCAGTTCTTTGTGATTCTCTCATGAGGCAACTTAATTACTACAGATTCATTGTCTCAGTAAGCTTTTGTCATATGACTATGAAAAGTCCTTATATGGTTAATAACATGTCACCACAGAAATTATTCTTGTTATCATTTACCTACTCGAGGACGAGCAGGAATTAAGCTTGGGGATGTTGATACGTCCAAAACGTATCTATAATTTCTGCTTTCTCCATGCCTCTTTTGGGTGATATTGCTATGATATTTATACATTTCCATACACTTTTGATCATATTTGGACTAACCTATTAACTCAGTGCACCCCAGTGTCAGTTTCTGTTTTCTGCTGTTTTTGTATTTCAGGTTTTCCCGTCACGTAAACTGCCAGAAAAATCTCGGAAAAATTATAAATAAAATCAGCATTCCGGAAGCTTCCACACGGCCGAATTAGGGCCGGAGGGGGGCCACCAGGGCTCCAGGCGCCCTGGTGGCGCGGCCCCCCTCCTGGCCGCGCCGGGGGGGCGCCTAGGCCCCCCAGGCCTCCGCTGATGCCCCCCTTTGGCATATATTTAACACGCATCCCGAAACCCTCGAGGACGGAACCCTTTTTCGCGATCTCATCTCTGTTCCGCCGCCGCCGCGCTTCCAAGATCGGGAGCACCATGAGAACTCTTCCCGGCACCCTGCCGGAGGGGAGGATCACCACCAGGAGCCTCTCCACCACCATGGACGCCTCCCGGATGAGTTGTGAGTAGTCTCCCTTGGACCATGGGTCCATGACCAGTAGCTATGTGATGTTCTCCTCCCCTTCTTGTGCTTCACTAATTAGACCTCGTGAGCTGCCCTACATGATCGAGGCACATATGTAATCCTTATGCTGTTGCTATGATGAGTTTGCTGGGATCCGATGGATTGTGAGATTATGTTCAGATTGTGTTTGAGTAATATATTTGATTTACCTCTTTTATATTTATGTTCTTAAGTAATTCTTGCATGTTCTCCGTTGCTATTTATTGCTTTGGCCAAGTAGTAGGTAGTGACTCCAAGAGGGAACGTTATGCTTGATTGTGGGTTCATGCCCCTCGATGACTATCTTGAGTGACAGAAACATGAGTCTAGGGGATGTGCTGTTGCCACAAGGGGGAAAACAACGGTGCTTGTACTCGCGGGTACAAGGATTGTTTACTTTACGCAAAGTTCTTTTAATGCAGTTGTCTGTTGCTTTGAGTTTACACTATGGGTGGGACTCGCAACTTAATACCAGCGAGATGTTCTGGATAGATATCTCAAGGTGGATGATTAGTAGTAGATGCAGATGGATTTCGGTCTACTTGCCTTGGCGTACCGCCCATGCTTTGAACCTCTACCTTTCTTGCAACATAGTTAGCATTGGTTTGCGCACATAATTCTGTCAGTTGCCCAGCTGTAATTCGTTTACCTCACATAGCCGTTTTATCGTCTTTTGAGAGAGAGACATCACTAGTGAACATCATGGGACCCCGGTCCATATTACCATCACTGATCACATCCGCTATTTACTTTCCGCTTTTACTTACTAGTTGCAACAATACCTATCACTATTATCTCTTGTGTTTGATCCTTTGTAAACGACAAGGCCGGAGGGATTGACAACCTCTCTGTACTCG
The DNA here is from genome assembly GCA_902687465.1 of Secale cereale. NCBI lineage: Eukaryota > Viridiplantae > Streptophyta > Magnoliopsida > Poales > Poaceae > Secale > Secale cereale. Next base: position 508,506,095 of record LR738714.1, on the reverse strand, counting down.
TTGGGGGCAAAGTTATTTGTATCTGTGTGCAGGTCCAAGTTGATTGCTAAGTATCTGGCGCCATTAGCAGTTGACACCTTCTTGTTGAACCTTGGAGTCTCATGGGAAATCGATCCTTGGTATCTTTGCCAAGGGAAAACTTCCGCTACAATGCATCTCAAACCTTCCACTTGGGGTAACCAACGAGGGGCGAGAAGCCATCAGCGCGTTGCGAGGGCGGCCGGTAAGCAGACCTAGCCTCTCCTAATACCAGAGTAGGCTTTCCAGTTCAATCCGGCGCACGCCGCTAAGTCGCTGACGTCAAGAAGGCTTCGGCTGATACCACGACGTCGAGTACCCATAACTATTCCCACGTAGCTGGTTAGTGCGTATAGACCAAATGGCCAGACTCAGATCAAATACCAAGATCTCGATAAACGTGTTATTATGACATAACCGCGGACAACGACCAGGGCTAGGCCCACCTGTCTCCTAGGTGGTCGCATCCTGCCCTGTCGCTCCGCCACAAAGTAACCATCAGGGGGCTATCGAGAACCCAGGCCCACCAATACCTGGGTGGAACCACCTACCACTTCAGCCCCCATCTCCGAATCATCATCATGTGTATGTAAAGTATGTATATAGTATATACCCGTGATCACCACCCGAGTGATCATGGCCCGATGGTATAGCAAGGCAGATGGACAAGAATGAAGGGCCACTGATGGAATACTAGCATCCTATACTAAGCATTAGGATGGCAGGTAAAGTATCAACAGTTGTAGCAACAATGACAGGCTATGCAGCAGAATAGGAGTAACCGAACAGTAACATGCTACACTACTCTAATGCAAGCAGTAGAAAGAAGAATAGGCGATATCTGGTGATCAAAGGGGGGGCTTGCCTGGAAGCTCTGCAGACGAAAGGAATCTTCGGAAGCGTAGCCGTAGTTGAACACCGAAGCATCAATGGTCTCGGGGTCTATCACAGTATCGGAGTCTACCGAAAATAAGCAACGAAGGGGAAACAAATAAATAACAGAGCAAACAATAGCATCACAAAGCATAACATGGAAATACGCGGTGCTACGTGTGACCTAACGCAGTAGGAGGTGATACTGGCAAGGATGAAAAACATCCGGGAAAGTATTCCCGGTGTTAGGCATTTTCGGGCATATGAAACGGAGGGGAAAGTTGCATGTTTGGTATGATAGAGGTGTGTGGCGGACGAACGGACCGCGTGTTCGGATTCGTCTCGTCGTTTTGAGCAACTTTCATGTACAAAGTATTTTCATCTGAGTTATGGTTTAAAAGATATGATTTTCTAAAGTTTTTATTAATTTCTGGAATTAAATATTAATTAAATTAATTCGAAAAAGGGTTTATGACATCAGCACGACATCATGCTGATGTCAGCATGGTTGACTGGTCAACCTGACCAGTGGGTCCCACTGGTCAGTGACACAGTATAATTAGTTCTATATTTAATTAACTAAACATGATTAGTTTAACTAATTTAAAGTTAATTAGATTAATCACAATTAATTAATTTAATCTTAACATTATTCAATTTGGTTAATTGTCCATTAGGTTAATTAAAGACATGATTAATTAGATTAATTATCTAGTTAATTAATTAATATTATTAATTATTTATATTTATATTTCTTTTTCGTTTCTTTATGTTTTCGTTCTGGGGCCTGGGTCACCCTTGCCATTGGCCCTCGGGGAGCTTAACGGGCGTTGGGTTATGGGCACTGGGCACGGCCACGAGCGCCCGATGGGAGCGAGTCGGTGCTGGCCTCGGGCGAGACCAGTGGTGCGGCCGCCGGGGCGCGGCGGGTCCGGTCCGGCCGGTGGCTGCAAGGCAGGCTGGGTGAGGCAGGGCGTGCAGGAGCGCCGACAGCCGCGGCGAGCTGCGCCGGCCACGAGATAGCAGCGGGGGGGGGCAGATGGGCGCCGACGTCGGGCGCGTGGCCGGCGGCACGGCTAGGCGCTGGCCATCGGCAGCCAAGGCGCCGGCCAGGGGGCAGCGGAGGTGGCCGCGGGCGGTCGCTGGTGGTGGTTGGCGCCGCCAGTCGGAGCCAGTCGTGGCTGCGAGCAGCGCGGCCAAGGCGCGCGGGGACAGGGGGAGGGGGCGGCGCAGCCGAGCGAGGGTGGGGG
>LR738714.1:508487022-508503558 GCA_902687465.1 Secale cereale | reverse complement strand
AGTGGACTGAGAGGGGGAAGTGGGGGGAGGGATTGGGCTAGGGTTTCGGGTCCGTGGGGTTATACAGCCGGGATGGGCCGGCTGGGTTGCGTGGGTGGCCAGCTGGGCCTGTTGGCCTAGTTGGCCAGGGGGTCCTCTTCGATTTTGTTGTTTCTTTTTTTTTTGTTCTTTTAATTCTTTTCTGTTTTCTTTATTTTAGTTACAAAAATAGTTTTTTTTAAGTTAATCCTTGCTCCTAAATTAGCATAACGACATAGGCCACCTCTACAAAAAGTTTGGTGACTAAATAAACTAGTTTAATATTTGTTTAACATGCAAAACCATTTAATTAATACTTTAGGCCCGTGATTTATTTGTTTTAGAGCATTTAAGCATTTTATCAAAATGTGGTACCTTCATCATATTTACTCATGATTTACTTTGACACATCTAGAATATTTTAGTTTTAATGTTTGAAAACTTTTGTTGTTTGCGTTTGTTTCAAAATTTGAATTTGGATCGTTCTGAACTAATGCGAGATTATCAACAGCGATCGTGGTGACGTGGCATCCTTAGTGTGGAATTACTGTAGTGTAATTACCCGGGCGTCACAATTCTCCTCCACTACAAGAAATCTCGTCCCGAGATTTAAGCGGTGGAGTAAGGGGGGAAGTTCTGGTTGCGGAATTATAACGGGTCTTCTTGGTCTTGGTTGCCCTTCTCGAAGAGGTTGACTCCATGCGTTGATGTCTTCATTTGCTCTGCTTCCGGTCACCATGATGAAGTTGTCATGCTTCCTCCGGGGTCTTCATCGTCCTACGAACGCGACCAGGGGGAAAACGTTGGTGGAACGTATCTCCATGAAGTATGTGCATCTGACAGTGAATTCGGAAAGTGATACACGAAGTGCCCTATGCGTAGTATTTCAGTGAATGCATTGACAACAATAAGCGATGGTACCAAAGTTTCAAACAGGTAGGCAGTCATTCGATGCCTAACCAGAAGCTGGAATGGGGGCTTGAACAACGAGAATAATATGGTGTTTGATATCAGGATGAAACATGGTAGAATTTAGCTCGTGAATTACACACGAAGCCAAGTGCAAAGTATACATTAGAAGCAGGGTTGTAAATAAGGGTCAGGTTTCGATCCAGTGGTCCTGTGGGTTATGGGCCCACCATGTGGATTGAAAGTAGGAAGGGTGGTGACATCTTGCACAGCCTCGACAGGGAGGCATGTGAGTGGATAGCTTGTCAGCTATGTCGGCAACAATGTCGGAACCAAGGACGGGGAACGAAGAGAACCATTTTCCCGCTCGTTGAAACAAGGCGGACCAATAGGCAAAGTTCTCGTCCAGCGGCAGTACCGGGATATTATCATCAATAGAATCAAGGTCTTAGTAATAGAGTTGTACACCAAGGTGTTTACATAAGCAGAAAATTATTACTGCTTAGATTATATGTAGATCAAAGAAAGCTTAAACAAACAAATGGAAAGGAAAATTGTGATTACACACAATTAATAGGAGTATATCCTTCCCTTGTACAAGTAGAACATGACATACATGTTAGGAGAGCAAGTACCCAACCATTCAGATAAAGAGGCAAGGATTAATCAAAATGTTACCCATACAACGGTGTTTGGATAACTGACCAAGAAACATTTAGCATCACGCCACAACGTTCTTGTTGATGAGCAGGGTATCATAGTCATGCTTCGAGGTAGCAATGATATGTTGTTTCAATCAAGGGACAGACTTTGGATACACAAATGATCCATCAGGAGCAACTTATAAAATAAGACTTACAATTTCCTCGTGTAAGAATGGCTATCATTGCAAAAGAAATTATAATGATGGGTCCTCCAGCCAGGGGTGCTAGGCATGACATCATATTACCGGGTCATCGAAGGACAAACATTATAACTATTGGAAAGTTGTCCCAAACATCATATCTGACCGAGATTCAGATCCGATTGGTGTCATGATACCTCAGACTCAGGATGTTCGAGAAGAAAAGGTGCAACACAAATTGACGAAATGACATTGCAAGATTCTAGGGAAATGAACTATGGGAGTTGGTTCCCGAAACAATAGTTCATCATTAAACCAAAGAGAGGATGAGGAGGTGGCTCATGGGCTCAGCGACAATTCATCGAGAATTCCAAACAGATGGATTTCCACAATAATGTGATCAAGATGATGACACTTATCAATTCAAATGATATAACATTGTATGCTCGAGAAAAACATACACAATTAATCATTAGGTGAAAGGTGTGCCCGAAATATGACCTTAGGCAGCAAGATCAATGTTAGAGTGACGATTCAATAACCAACAGTCTAAGAACGAACTGTCGATCGTTAACTTCAAATCAATAGGGTTGCTAGAAGTGCATAACTCAAGTAGCATCTTTAGCATATTGGTATCCCGGTTGAAAACAACACGGGGACCAAGGAAGAATGGTGATGGGGAGTAGTATCACTATACCAAGAATTCTGATGAGGTGGAGCAGTCTCGCATCTTTCTTGACATAAAAGATGGTAATACTTCAAGATAGAACATATTACAAGTTGGAGAGTAAGTTTTAATCATAACGTGTACAAGCTCGCGATGGTAGGAAGTCAAGGGTGTTGTCGATGATAATAAAAATCATCGAGGACAAGGAGGGTATTTCTCATCATAAACTCCATTGACGTCTCAATAGAAGTCAAAGTGTTGAAGGTGATCACGACACATTTGTCGGGAGGTTTCAAGAGGATGCAATCGAAGATCGGCTGCGTCAAGCAATGGAATGACGAAGTGGCAAGTTATAGGACCAATATATAAGATGCAAGCTCGGAACCAAAGTTGCCTTTCAAGGCAAGCACCATGATGGTGAAAGCTCGACGTAAGTCGTGCTCACACACTGAAGAATTCGTGCACCAGAGAAGGACAAGGTAGCATAGTCAAAGATAGCAAGACCAGGATGCAGCCGATAGTCTAGGAATGACCAGATTGAGTTCAGAAATTCCCAGTAAATTCCTAGGGGTATTTGATTTGTAGTGCGGAATAATTCCACTAGTCGGTGTCCTCGGTTGAAAACAACCCAGAACCCGTAGTGTGATTACGACAAGGAAAGACATTACTGTAACAAAGTTAGTAAGATGTGGTGCAATGGCAAGACATCTTCGAGATATCAGGGGGTAACACTTGAAGGTAGAACATGCTAGAAGTAGAACCGGGTCATTGACCTATGACAGTAATTACTTCAACCTAGCCAGAAATAGACGAGGAGCTGGAATGAATTCCATCAGATATATCAGATCAGGACAGCATGGTCGGAACCATAACTGTAAGGAATCAATTCAAGAATTTCGAAAGAATCGTATAGCTCGATAATCATTTTGCAAGAAGCTTCCGAGACGGTCTACATCATTTTCATGGGCATGAACACAAAGTTCAAGGTCGACTCCCACTTCTTTCATGCAAATCATTTCATTCACCTCTCGCTTTGATAAAACTATAGTGTTGGAATGTTATTTGGTAGAACACCGGAAAAGTATGACTTGTGAAAAATTTCGGGTTCTCACGGACTAGGAGAAGGCATAGGTTCAACCCATCGGGCATCTTAGTAACATATACCACAAGTTTCAAAAGTAAAAACCCAAGCTCAAAAGCAGAGCATGGTTGGCCAAGCAGAGGATACAATTTAGCGAAGGCATTATGCATCAGGGGAAGAACTCACAAGGTGATTGAATAAGAAGGACAATGTCGGATAACAACCCAACAACAGATCGAGCGATCCACAACGGAGCTGATGTGAGTATCGGTACTCACTCAGAGGAAGAAAGAATGCAGAGGCATCAAATTCAAGAATCACCTGATTAGTCTGATGCTTAAATAGAACGAAATTATGGTTTCCAAAACGAAGGATCAGAAGTAGACGCTCTGATCAAGGATGGATAAGTTGAAAACACTTACTTGGACAATCAATTAAAGGTTTGAATTGTCGAGAACCAACTCATGTTCGGAATGGCATCCGAGCCGGAAAGATAATTTTAAAAAGGATAACCTGATGACTGCGTGCATACGCACACATTGAATCAATAGGCTCAAAATGGCTAAGATAAGGGATGTTAATGAAGACTACTAGTCATATGGAATTAACCATAATGCAAGCAGGCAAGAATTTCAGGAGTAACAGGCTACAGAGGATTTTTGAAAGATCAAAAGGTATTCCGATGAATTTTGTGAGACATATGAACAATTGAGAAGAACGGGTCCTCGATAAATGTGAGGAAATAACCGTGAGGGTTTTCATGTGACATAAAACTGCAAGACAGTAAACTCAAAGGATTCTTGGGACAACGGAGAATATTTTGAGGCATCTTGTTACAACAAGAGCGCCGAGGAATGATCATTAGAATGACGAGTACAAGCAGATATTCATAGGGATATATTAGTGGCAGTGAATTGCAAAGGCGATGAGCACAAGGGTCTCGGGAAAATATCGAGGGAGATCCTCAGAATCTTCTGACGAAGCAGGCGACCATCTTGACTGAAGGGGCTCACCGGGAGAAAGTATTTTCGAGAACCTAAAGTTAGATTTTAACAATATCACTTAACCCGAATAGAAGAGGGATCAGAATCCCATAGTATAAACAAGGAATAAAAGATCCTAACACCACCCATTGGTGATGTGGGCCCGTAAGCCACACAACAAGTTAGTAATTTGTTTTTCAAAGACTAGACTCAACTTCGGCCAAGGAGTTGGAAAGGGGGATTCCTACAGGTAGTCGGCTATGATACCAACTTGTGACGCCCCCGATTTGTCTGTACAGTAATCATGCACGCAAATGTGTACGACCAAGATCAGGGACTCACTGGAAGATATCACAACACAACTCTAGACACAAATTAAAATAATACAAGCTTTATATTACAAGCCAGGGGCCTCGAGGGCTCGAATACATAAGCTCGAATACACAAGAGTCAGCGGAAGCAACAATATCTGAGTACAGACATAAGTTAAACAAGTTTGCCTTAAGAAGGCTAGCACAAAAGTGTTGGAGATATGCCCTAGAGGAAATAATAAAAGCATTATTATTATATCTCCTTGTTCATGATAATTGTCTGTTATTCATGCTTGAATTGTATTGTACGGAAACAGCGATACATGTGTGAATACACAGACCACAATGAGTCCCTGGTAGGCCTCTAGTTACCAGCTCGTTGATCAACAGATGGTCACGGTTTCCTGACCATGGACATGAGATGTTAGTGATAACGGGATCACATCATTAGGAGAATGATGTGATGGACAAGACCCAAACTTGAGCATAACACGAGATCGTATAGTTCGTAATGCATAAGCTTTTTAGTGTCAAGTATTTATTCCTTAGACCATGAGGTTGTACAACTCCCGGATACCGTAGGAGTACTTTGGGTGTGCCAACCGTCACAACGTAACTGGGTGGCTATAAAGGTACGCATCGGGTATCTCCGAAAGTGTCTGTTGAGTTGGTACGAACCGAGACTGGGATGTTGTCACTCCGTATGACGGAGAGGTACCTCTGGGCCCACTCGGTAAAACATCATCATAATGAGCTCAATGTGACTAAGTAGTTAGTCACGGGATGATGGATTACGGATCGAGTAAAGAGATTTGCCATAACGAGATTGAACAAGGCATCGGGAATACCGACGATCGAATCTCGGGCAAGTACCGTACCGATGGACAAAGGGAATAACATACGGGATTGAGTGAATCCTTGACACGGTGGTTCATCCGATGAAGATCATCGAGGAACACATGGGAACCAACATGGGTATCTAGATCCCGCTGTTGGTTATTGACCGGAGAGTGGTCTCGGTCATGTCTACGTGTCTCCCGAACCCGTAGGGTCTACACACTTAAGGTTCGGTAACGCTAGGGTCGTAGAGATAAATGCACGTGGAAACCCGAAAGTTGTTCGAGTCCCGGATGAGATCCCGGACGTCACGAGGAGTTCCAGAATGGTCCGGAGGTAAAGATTGATATATAGGAAGTCTAGTTTCGGCCAACGGGTGATCTCCGGGGGTCACCGGGAGCGTCCCGGGACCACCGGAGGGGCCCCGGGGGTCCACCGGGTGGGGCCACCCATCCCGGTGGGGCCCCTAGGCCACAAGGGGAAGTGGCCAGCCCTCAGGGCTGGCGCACCACAAGGGGGCCCACCTCCCCATGCGCCTAGGGTTAAAACCCTAAGGGGGAGGGGGGCTCCACTTGCCTTGGGGGGCAAGGAACCCCCCCTGGCCGCCGCCCCTTTGCAGATTGGATCTGCAGGGGGTCCAGGCGCACCCCCTGGCCCCTATATATATGTGGGGGGGAGAGGGCAGCCGCACCCAAGTCCTGGCGCCTCTCCCCCTCCCGTCACACCTCCCAACTCCCACGCAGGGCGCCCGGCGAAGCCCTGCTGCGATCTCCACTGCATCCGTCATCACGCCGTCGTGCTGCCGGATCTCTGACGACTTCTCCTCCCCCCTTGCTGGATCAAGAAGGAGGTGACGTTGCTGCACCGTACGTGTGTTGAACGCGGAGGTGCCGTCCGTTCGGCGCTAGATCATCGGTGACGAAGAACGTGAAGAGTACGACTACTTCATCCTCGCTTCGTTGAAAGCTTCCGCACGCAATCTTCATAACGGTATGTAGATGCACTCTTACTTGCTCGTTGCTAGATGTCTCCATAGTTGGATCTTGGTGAAGACGTAGAATTTTTTTGAATTATGCTACGTTACCCAACAGTGGCATCTAAGCCTAGGTTTTATGCGTAGCATCTTGCACGAGTAGAACACAAAGCAGTTGTGGGCGTATGATCTTTTTCAACTTTCTTACCGTTACTAGTCAATCTTGATTCGGCGGTATTGTGGGATGAAGCGGCCCGGACCGACTTTACACGTACGCTTATGTGAGACTGGTTCCACCGACAGACATGCACTAGATGCATAAGGTGGCTGGCGGGTGTCTGTCTCTCCTACTTTAGTCGGATCGGATTCGATGAAAAGGGTCCTTATGAAGGGTAAATAGAAGTTGACAAATCACGTTGTGGTTTTGGCGTAGGTAAGAAACGTTCTTGCTAGAAATCCTATAGAAGCCACGTAAAACTTGCAACAACAATTAGAGGACGTCTAACTTGTTTTTGCAGCATGTTCAATGTGACGTGGTATGGCCAAAACGAAGATGTGATGAATGATATATGTGATGTATGAGATTGATCATGTTTTTGTAATAGGGAATCACGACTTGCATGTCGATGAACTTGACAACCGGCACGAGCCATAGGAGTTGTCTTAATTATTGTATGACCTGCGTGTCACTGAATAACGCCATGTAATTACTTTACTTCATTGCTAAATGTTAGCCATAGTAGTAGAAGTAATAGTTGGCGTGACAACTTCTTCAAGACACGATGATGGAGATCATGATGATGAAGATCATGGTGTCGAGCCGGTGACAAGATGATCATGGTGCCCCGAAGATGGAGATCCAAGGAGCAAGATGATATTGGCCATATCAGGTCACTTTAATTGATTGCATGTGATGTTTATCATGTTTATGCATCTTGTTTACTTAGAACGACGGTAGTAAATAAGATGATCTCTCACTAAAATTTCAAGTATTGTGTTTCCCCTAACTGTGCACCGTTGCTAAAGTTCGTTGCTCCGAAGCACCACGTGATGATCGGGTGTGATAGGTTCTAACGTTCGCATACAACGGGTGTAAGACAGATTTACACACGCGATACACTTAGGGTTCACTTGACGAGCCTAGCATGTACAGACATGGCCTCGGAACACGGAAGACCGAAAGGTCGAACACGAGTCGTATAGAAGATACGATCAACATGAAGATGTTCACCGTTGATGACTAGTCCGTCTCACGTGATGATCGGACACGGACTACTCGATTCGGATCGTGTATCACTTAGATGACTAGAGAGATGTCATTCTGAGTGGGAGTTCATTAAAATTTGATTAAGATGAACTTAATTATCATGAACTTAGTCAAAATTCTTTACAATATCTCTTGTAGATCAAATGGCCCACGCTCCAGTTTCCCTCAACTTCAACGCGTTCCTAGAGAAAACCAAGCTGAAAGACGATGGTAGCAACTATACGGATTGGGTCCGTAACCTGAGGATTATCCTCATAGCTGCCAAGAGAACCTATGTCCTTGAAGCACCGCTAGGTGATGCACCCGTTCTCCCAGCAAACCAAGATGTTATGAACGCTTGGCAGTCACGTTGTGATGATTACTCCCTGGTTCAGTGCGGCATGCTTTACAGCTTAGAGTCGGGGCTCCAAAAACGTTTTGAGCACCACGGAGCATATGAGATGTTCGAAGAGCTGAAAATGGTTTTCCAAGCTCATGCCCGAGTCGAGAGATATGATGTCTCTGACGCATTCTACAGCTGTAAGATGGAGGAGAACAGTTCTGTCAGTGAGCACATCCTCAAGATTTCAGGATTGCACAATCGCTTGTCTCAGCTGGGAATGAATCTCCCAGAAGAAGCGATCGTCGACAGAATCCTCCAGTCGCTCCCACCAAGCTTCAAGAGCTTCGTGTTGAACTTCAATATGCAGGGGATGGAGAAGTCCATTCCCGAGGTGTATTCGATGCTGAAATCAGCTGAGGTGGACATCAAGAAAGAACATCAAGTGTTGATGGTCAATAAAACCACTAAGTTCAAGAAAGGCAAGGGTAAAAAGAACTTCAAGAAGGACGGCAAAGGAGTTGCCGCGCCCGGTAAGCCAGTTGCCGGGAAGAAGCCAAAGTTTGGACCCAAGCCTGAGACTGAGTGTTTTCATTGCAAGGGAACGGGTCACTAGAAGCAGAACTGCCCCAAATATTTAGCAGACAAGAAGGCCGGCAACGTCAAAGGTATATTTGATATACTTGTTATTTATGTGTACCTTACCAGCGCTCGTAGTAGCTCCTGGGTATTTGATACCGGTGCAGTTGCTCACATTTGTAACTCAAAACAGGAGCTGCGGAATAAGCGGAGACTGGCAAAGGATGAGGTGACGATGCGCGTCGGGAATGGTTCCAAGGTCGATGTGATCGCCGTCGGCACGCTGCCTCTACATCTACCCTCGGGATTAGTTTTAAACCTGAATAATTGTTATTTAGTACCAGCTTTGAGCATGAACATTGTTTCTGGATCTCGTCATATGCGAGATGGCTACTCTTTCAAATCAGAGAATAATGGTTGTTCTATTTATTTGAGAGATATGTTTTATGGTCATGCCCCGCTGGTCAATGGTTTATTTTTGATGGATCTCGAACATAGTAATACACATATTCATAGTGTAGATGCCAAAAGATGTAAAGTTGATAATGATAGTCCCACATACTTGTGGCATTGCCGCCTTGGTCATATTGGTGTCAAACGTATGAAGAAGCTCCATTCAGATGGACTTCTGGAGTCTCTTGATTATGAATCATTTGACACGTGCGAACCGTGCCTTTTGGGCAAGATGACCAAGACTCCGTTCTCCGGAACAATGGAGCGAGCGACCAACTTGTTGGAAATCATACATACCGATGTGTGCGGTCCAATGAGTGTTGAGGCTCGCGGAGGCTATCGTTATGTTCTCACCCTCACAGATGACTTGAGTAGATATGGGTATATCTATTTGATGAAACACAAGTCTGAGACCTTTGAAAAGTTCAAGGAATTTCAGAATGAGGTTGAGAATCAACGTGACAGAAAAATAAAGTTCTTGCGATCGGATCGTGGGGGTGAATATTTAAGTCATGAATTTGGCACACACCTTAGAAGCTGTGGAATTGTTTCACAATTGACACCGCCTGGAACACCTCAATGTAACGGTGTGTCCGAACGTCGAAATCGTACTCTGTTGGACATGGTGCGATCTATGATGTCCCTCACCGATTTACCGCTATCTTTTTGGGGTTATGCTTTAGAGACTGCCGCATTCACTTTAAATAGGGCTCCGTCAAAATCCGTTGAGACGACTCCGTATGAACTTTGGTTTGGCAAGAAACCGAAGCTGTCGTTTCTAAAAGTTTGGGGTTGCGATGCTTATGTCAAGAAACTTCAACCTGAAAAGCTCGAACCCAAATCGGAGAAATGCGTCTTCATAGGATACCCAAAGGAAACAATTGGGTACACCTTCTACCACAGATCCGAAGGCAAAGTCTTTGTTGCCAAGAATGGATGCTTTCTGGAGAAAGAGTTTCTCTCGAAAGAAGTGAGTGGGAGGAAAGTAGAACTTGATGAGGTGACAGTCACCCCTCCTGGACCGGAAAGTAGCGCAGCACAGGAAACTGTTCCTGAGGTGCCTGCACCGACAAGGGAGGAAGTTAATGATAATGATCATGAAGAAACTGATCAAGTTACTACTGAACTTCGAAGGTCCACAAGGGTACGTTCCGCACCAGAGTGGTACGGCAACCCTGTACTGGAAATCATGTTGTTAGACAACGGTGAACCTTCGAACTATGAAGAAGCGATGGCGGACCCAGATTCCAATAAATGGCTTGGAGCCATGAAATCCGAGATAGAATCCATGTATGAAAACAAAGTATGGACTTTGGTGGACTTGCCTGATGATAGGCACGCCATAGAAAACAAATGGATATTTAAGAAGAAGACAGACGCGGATGGTAATGTGACAATCTATAAGGCTCGGCTTGTCGCTAAGGGTTACCGACAAGTTCAAGGGATTGACTACGACGAGACTTTCTCTCCCGTAGCGATGCTGAAGTCAGTCAGAATCATGTTAGCTATTGCCGCATTCTATGATTATGAGATATGGCAAATGGACGTCAACACAGCATTCCTTAATGGCTTCCTCAAGGAAGAGTTGTATATGATGCAACCGGAAGGTTTTGTCGATCCAGAGAACGCTAACAAGGTATGCAAGCTCCAGCGCTCGATTTACGGGCTGGTGCAAGCATCTCGGAGTTGGAATATTCGCTTTGATGAAGTGATCAAAGCGTTTGGATTTATACAAACTTATGGAGAAGCCTGTATTTACAAGAAAGTGAGTGGGAGCTCTGTGGCATTTCTCATATTATATGTGGATGAAATATTGCTGATGGGAAATGATATAGAATTCTTGGAAAATGTAAAGGCCTACTTGAATAAAAGTTTTTCAATGAAGGACCTTGGAGAAGCTGCTTACATATTAGGCATCAAAATCTATAGAGATAGATCGAGACGCCTCATTGGTCTTTCACAAAGTACATACCTTGACAAAATATTGAAGAAGTTCAATATGGATCAGTCAAGGAAAGGATTCTTGCCTGTTTTGCAAGGTATGAGATTGAGCAAGGCTCAGTCGCCGACCACGGCAGAAGATAGAGAAAAGATGAGTGTCATTCCCTATGCCTCGGCCATAGGTTCTATCATGTATGCCATGCTGTGTACCAGACCTGATGTGAACCTTGCCATAAGTTTGGTATGGAGGTACCAAAGTGATCCCGGTGCGGAACACTGGACAGCGGTCAAGAACATCCTAAAGTACTTGAAAAGGACTAAGGACATGTTTCTCGTTTATGGAGGTGACGAAGAGCTTGTCGTAAAGGGTTACGTCGATGCTAGCTTCGACACAGATCTGGATGACTCTAAGTCACAAACCGGATACGTGTATATTTTGAATGGAGGGGCAGTCAGCTGGTGCAGTTGCAAGCAAAGCGTGGTGGCAGCATCTACATGTGAAGCGGAGTACATAGCTGCTTCTGAAGCAGCGCAGGAAGGAGTCTGGATGAAGGAGTTCATCACCGACCTAGGAGTCATTCCAAGCGCGTCAAGCCCGATGACTCTCTTCTGTGACAACACTGGTGCTATTGCTATTACCAAGGAGCCCAGGTTTCACAAGAAGACCAAGCACATCAAGCGCCGTTTCAACTCCATCCGGAATTGTGTTCAGGATGGAGACATAGATATTTGTAAAGTGCATACGGATCTGAATGTCGCAGACCCGTTGACTAAACCTCTTTCACAAGCAAAACATGATCAACACCAGAACTCTATGGGTGTTCGATTCATCACAATGTAACTAGATTATTGACTCTAGTGCAAGTGGGAGACTGTTGGAGATATGCCCTAGAGGCAATAATAAAAGCATTATTATTATATCTCCTTGTTCATGATAATTGTCTGTTATTCATGCTTGAATTGTATTGTACGGAAACAGCGATACATGTGTGAATACACAGACCACAATGAGTCCCTGGTAGGCCTCTAGTTACCAGCTCGTTGATCAACAGATGGTCACGGTTTCCTGACCATGGACATGAGATGTCAGTGATAACGGGATCACATCATTAGGAGAATGATGTGATGGACAAGACCTAAACTTGAGCATAACACGAGATCGTATAGTTCGAATGCATAAGCTTTTCGGTGTCAAGTATTTATTCCTTAGACCATGAGGTTGTACAACTCCAGGATACCGTAGGAGTACTTTGGGTGTGCCAACCGTCACAACGTAACTGGGTGGCTATAAAGGTACGCATCGGGTATCTCCGAAAGTGTCTGTTGAGTTGGTACGAACCGAGACTGGGATGTTGTCACTCCGTATGACAGAGAGGTACCTCTGGGCCCACTCGGTAAAACATCATCATAATGAGCTCAATGTGACTAAGTAGTTAGTCACGGGATGATGGATTACGGATCGAGTAAAGAGACTTGCCATAACGAGATTGAACAACGTATCGGGAATACCGACGATCGAATCTCGGGCAAGTACCGTACCGATGGACAAAGGGAATAACATACATGATTGAGTGAATCCTTGACACGGTGGTTCATCCGATGAAGATCATCGAGGAACACGTGGGAACCAACATGGGTATCCAGATCCCGCTATTGGTTATTGACCGGAGAGTGGTCTCGGACATGTCTACGTGTCTCCCGAACCCGTAGGGTCTACACACTTAAGGTTCGGTAACGCTAGGGTCGTAGAGATAAATGCACGTGGAAACCCGAAAGTTGTTCGGAGTCCCGGATGAGATCCCGGACGTCACGAGGAGTTCCGGAATGGTCCGGAGGTAAAGATTGATATATAGGAAGTCCAGTTTCGGCCAACGGGTGATCTCCGGGGGTCACCGGGAGCGTCCCGGGACCACCGGAGGGGCCCCGGGGGTCCACCGGGTGGGGCCACCCATCCCGGTGGGGCCCCTAGGCCGCAAGGGGAAGTGTCCAGCCCTCAGGGCTGGCGCACCACAAGGGGGCCCACCTCCCCATGCGCCTAGGGTTAAAACCCTAAGGGGGAGGGGGGCTCCACTTGCCTTGGGGGGCAAGGAACCCCCCCTGGCCGCCGCCCCCTTGCAGATTGGATCTGCAGGGGGTCCAGGCGCACCCCCTGGCCCCTATATATATGTGGGGGGAGAGGGCAGCCGCACCCAAGTCCTGGCGCCTCTCCCCCTCCCGTCACGCCTCCCAACTCCCACGCAGGGCGCCCGGCGAAGCCCTGCTGCGATCTCCACTGCATCCGTCATCACGCCGTCGTGCTGCCGGATCTCTGACGACTTCTCCTCCCCTCTTGCTGGATCAAGAAGGAGGTGACGTTGCTGCACCGTACGTGTGTTGAACGCGGAGGTGCCGTTCGTTCGGCGCTAGATCATCGGTGACGAAGAACGTGAAGAGTACGACTACTTCATCCTCGCTTCGTTGAATGCTTCCGCACGCAATCTTCATAACGGTATGTAGATGCACTCTTACTTGCTCGTTGCTAGATGTCTCCATAGTTGGATCTTGGTGAAGACGTAGAAATTTTTTGAATTATGCTACGTTACCCAACAAAATGTAACAACGATCGAAAAGGCAAGGCCTCCTGCCTGGGACCTCCTAACTACTCCTCGAAGCCAAACTCCACGTAGAAACATCGTCGGGATCCTCTGGCTCCTGGACTCCACCATCTGGTTGCGTCATGCGAGAAGAAGGAACAGAAAGGGGAAAAGAGGGAGCAAAGCAACCGTGAGTACTCATCCAAAGTACTCGCAAGCAAGGATCTATACTACATATGCAATGATATATATGTAAAGGGGGTAATATCTGTGGGCTAAACTGCAGAATGCCAGAATAAGAGGGGGATAGCTAATCCAAACAAAGACTACGCTTCTGGCCACCTCCATCTTGCAGCAGTAGAAGAGGGTAGCTGGAAAGTAACAAGTATCCTCGTATCTCGCAGCCTCCGTCTTGCAGAAGTAGAATAGAATAGATGGTAAGTTCACCAAGTAACAACGTATAGCATAATCCTACCCAGCGATCCTCCCGCACGTCATCCTGTGAGAGAGCAACCACCGAGTTATATCTGGCACTTGTAAGGGTGTGTTTTATTAAGTATCCGGTTCTAGTTGTCATGAGGTCAGAGTACAACCCCAGGTCGTCCTTTTACCGAGGGACACGGCTATTCGAATAGATTAACTTCCCTGCAGGGGTGCACCACATAACCCAGCACGCTTGATCCCATTTGGCCGGACACACTTTCGAGGGTCATGCCCGGCCTCGGAAGATCAACACGTCGCAGCCCTACCTAAGCACAGCAGAGAGGTCAGCACGCTGGTCTAAACCCTAAGCGCACGGGGGTTTGGGCCCATCGCCCAATGCACACCTGCGCGTTGCGAGGGCGGCCGGTAAGCAGACCTAGCCTCTCCTAATACCAGAGTAGGCTTTCCAGTCCAATCCGGCACGCGCCGCTAAGTCGCTGACGTCAAGAAGGCTTCGGCTAATACCACGACGTCGAGTACCCATAACTATTCCCACGTAGCAGGTTAGTGCGTATAGACCAAATGGCCAGACTCAGATCAAATAACAAGATCTCGATAAATGTGTTATTATGACATAACCACGGACAATGACCAGGGCCAGGCCCACCTGTCTCCTAGGTGGTCGCAACCTGCCCTGTCGCTCCGCCACAAAGTAACCATCAGGGGGCTGTCGGGAACCCAGGCCCACCACTACCTGGGTGGAACCACCTGCCCCTTCAGCCCCCATCTCCGAATCATCATCATGTGTATGTAAAGTATGTATATAGTATATACCCGTGATCACCAGCCGAGTGATCACGGCCCGATGGTATAGCATGGCAGACGGACAAGAATGAAGGGCCACTGATGGAATACTAGCATCCTATACTAAGCATTAGGATGGCAGGTAAAGTATCAACAGTTGTAGCAACAATGACAGGCTATGCAGCAGAATAGGAGTAACCGAACAGTAACATGCTACACTACTCTAATGCAAGCAGTAGAAAGAAGAATAGGCGATATCTGGTGATCAAAGGGGGGGCTTGCCTGGAAGCTCTGCAGACGAAAGGAATCTTCGGAAGCGTAGCCATAGTTGAACACCGAAGCATCAATGGTCTCGGGGTCTATCACAGTATCGGAGTCTACAGAAAATAAGCAACGTAGGGGAAACAAATAAATAACAGAGCAAACAATAGCATCACAAAAGCATAACATGGAAATACGCGATGCTACGTGTGACCTAACGCAGTAGGAGGTGATACTGGCAAGGATGAAAAACATCCGGGAAAGTATTCCCGGTGTTAGGCATTTTCGGGCATATGAAACGGAGGGGAAAGTTGCATGTTTGGTATGATAGAGGTGTGTGGCGGACGAACGGACCGCGTATTCGAATTTGTCTCGTCGTTCTGAGCAACTTTCATGTACAAAGTATTTTCATCCGAGTTATGGTTTAAAAGATATGATTTTCTAAATTTTTATTAATTTCTGGAATTTAATATTAATTAAATTCATTCGAAAAAGGGTTTATGACATCAGCACGACATCATGCTGATGTCAGCATGGTTGACTGGTCAACCTGACCAGTGGGTCCCACTGGTCAGTGACACAGTATAATTAGTTCTATATTTAATTAACTAAACCTGATTAGTTTAACTAATTTAAAGTTAATTAGATTAATCACAATTAATTAATTTAATCTTAACATTATTCAATTTAGTTAATTGTCCATTAGGTTAATTAAAGACAGGATTAATTAGATTAATTATCTAGTTAATTTAATTAATTAATTAATATTATTAATTATTTATATTTATATTTCTTTTTCTTTCTTTTTTTTGTTTTCGTTCTTGGGCCTAGGCCCCCCTTGGCATTGGCCCGGGGGGGCTTAACGGGCGTTGGGTTATGGGCACTGGGCACGGCCACGAGCGCCCGATGGGAGCGAGCCGGTGCTGGCCTCGGGCGAGACCAGCGGCGCGGCGGGACCGGTCCGGTCAGTGGCGGCAAGGCAGGCTGGGTGAGGCGGGGCGTGCAGGAGCGCCGGCGGCCGCGGCGAGCTGCGCCGGCCACGAGATAGCAGCAGGGGGGCAGATGGGCGCCGGCGTCGGGCGCGTGGCCGGCGGCACGGCTAGGCGCGGGCCATCGGCAGCCAAGGCGCCGGCCAGGGGGCGGCGGAGGTGGCCGCGGGCGGTCGCTGGTGGTGGTTGGCGCCGCCGGTCGGAGCCAGTCGTGGCTGCGAGCAGCGCGGCCAGGGCGCGCGGGTACAGGGGGAGGGGCGGCGCAGCCGAGCGAGGGTGGGGATGAGCGCGAGCGGCGACGGTG
>LR738714.1:508459908-508486843 GCA_902687465.1 Secale cereale | reverse complement strand
TGGGGAAGGGATTGGGCTAGGGTTTCGGGTCCGTGGGGTTATACAGCCGGGATGGGCCGGCTGGGTTGCGTGGGTGGCCAGCTGGGCCTGTTAGCCTAGTTGGCCAGGGGGCCTCTTTGATTTTGTTGTTTCTTTTTTTGTTTGTTCTTTTAATTCTTTTCTGTTTTCTTTATTTTAGTTACAAAAATAGTTTTTTTTTAAGTTAATCCTTGCTCCTAAATTAGCATAACGACATAGGCCACCTCTACAAAAAGTTTGGCGACTAAATAAACTAGTTTAATATTTGTTTAACATGCAAAAGCATTTAATTAATACTTTGGGCCCGTGATTTATTTGTTTTAGAGCATTTAAGCATTTTATCAAAATGTGGTACCTTCATCATATTTACTCATGATTTACTTTGACACATCTAGAATATTTTAGTTTTAATGTTTGAAAACTTTTGTTGTTTGCGTTTGTTTCAAAATTTGAATTTGGATCGTTCTGAACTAATGCGAGATTATCAACAGCGATCGTGGTGACGTGGCATCCTTAGTGTGGAATTACTGTAGTGTAATTACCCGGGCGTCACAGCCGGTGAGCGGTCGCGTCCTCTCTTGCGGGCATGAATGCGGGCACTGAACGTTTTGCGTGTGGGGGTGGAGGGGGCGCGCGTGCGAGGGGGAATGGGTTTGGGTGGGCCACGGTTGTCAGAAGCAGGCGCATGAGTGGTCAGGACTCCCGCAAAGCCCCCGTGTTTGTCTCCGGTTTGCGGGAGAAAGTACGTCTGGACCGCACCGTAGACCGATACAGGACCGTGTTGGATGGTTTCCGCGGTTCGGACAGCGTGGTCTGAACGGATGTGGGAGTTTTGAGGGTTGACGTTCGAGATGCCCTTATCCTCCACATGAAAAGAGGGGAGGTGGGGGTGGGGGGTAAGAGGGAGCATGTTATAAATTAGTCATCTAGCCTTAGATATGTGTGTTATTGTGTTTGTAGTTTTGTATATGGATGATTGTATACGGTCGATGCTTTATCTATAAAGTAGGGTGCATGTCTTCTTTGAATCAAATCTAAATAAGCTAAGCAACAAAAGAACAATACCCACATTCTTTTTGCTATAATTATCTTCTCTAATCTATGAGAGAAACACAATTTGATCGCCTGTCATTTACTATATGCAGACATAAACAAAATTCATCATATAACTTTATTCATCACGTGTCGACGATAGGCCTGGCAAGGTCGGTGCGTCAGTACTTGCTCTGGAGATAGATCAGTGGAAGATGGCAGCGGAGACCTTTGAGAGTGCGCCGGACCGGTGCGTGACCTAGTCACGGCATATGGTTGGGCTGGGGCATCCGGCTTTAGATGTTAGGTTGCGCGATATCTGTTTCGTATTAGGCTCTGACATTCTGCACCCCTTCATCGAGAGGATAGGAGTAGCGACAGGTGTCGCCAAAATGGTCGCTTCAGGCTTATGGATGTATTACTTTGTAAGGTTATTGTGAATACTACCTCCTTCCTGGTTTATTGGTCCCCTTCGAATTTTGTGCTTAATTTTGACCTTGGATTTAACTAATAAAATGTTAATGCATGTAACAAAAAATAATATCATTGAAAACTAGGTTCAAATACGGATCCAAAGATATAATTTTTGATGACATGCATTATATTTTTTTTGTTAAATATATGATCAAAATTTGGCACAAAATACTAAAAAGATCAATAAACCAGGACAGAGGTAGTAATTAATAAAATAGTTGCATGCATCGTCCATATGCAGAGACAGGGGGTATATCCTCCTTTTTGAAAAAAGAAACTTAGTTCTCACAAGTTGCAGCCAATCTTCCAGCAAAGAACTTGCAACTTGCAAGTTCGGGGCCAATGACTGATGCATGACTAATAATCCATGGATAATCCGTAATAGCAGCTCCAAACAAGATGTCCTGATTCCGGCTGCTGGATTGAACCGTTCTCAGCTCATGACGCTCACTAAACCACAGCCTTTTCCTCTGGACTTTGCTTCTACCTGAATCGGTCGTATCGTATCCTATCCAAACAAGCCCGACGAAAGCTTGCTTTCCAACTCGCAAAACGGAAGATTCCAAGCAGGAGGGGGCAACAGAGTAGAGTCCCGGCGACGAGAGTAGCGTGTACCGGGGGGACTCTGGCCGGAAAGCACCGGGCCGAGTATGCACGCTTTGCTGCTGCTGTGATAGCAACAGGGCAGGAGAAGCAGCATCGACCTGGATCCAGTGATAGCTTATCACGTTTGGCTCTACTATCGCCTGGCTGATCTTTTCGGCGGGCGACGAGACGACGGAGACCTCGCCGTATAGAAAGCAGGCGGCGACAAGGAAAGAAAGCTGTCACTTGACTTCTGCAAGCTGCATGCACAGACGTATCCACGTTTTCGCCACATACTACCATATTTTCATGTGCATCCGTCACACGTCCCGTCAGTGCTTGCCGTGGCGCTGTCAGTCTGTGTGAGACGAATTCCTAGCCACAGTTTGTCAAGCCAAAATTTGGCAGCCACAGTTTAATTCATATGTGTTTGGTTTTTACCATACTTTGGCTTGACACATTTTATTACCCCTATGGCCCACTGTCATATAGACAATTTTTTTTGTCAACTTTTACCAAAGTTTGTGTGGCTTGCCATACTTGTGTGGCTAGCCACACTTTAGCTTGGCTCTCCAACCAAGCATGCGAAGAAGTTTGGCTTTCGTGCGAGAAGAAGAAGTTTGGCTTTCGTGCGAGATTCGTAGTACGATGACGCAACGAGGCCGAGCTGACTGTTGTCTGGTGTAACAAGTTGGTGCATGGAAAAGAATATATGTCTTCGACTTGGCTTTGGACTTCTGTACACCCTACGTACGCCGCCGCCTGCCTATGTCGTGAGCTGTGTCGCACATAGGCCCTGTTTGGATACCCTGGGTTAGAGTTAGTTTGGGTTAGTTTGGACTCAACTAACCCAAAAGTATCCAAACAGGAGGGCTAGTTTGGGTTAGATGCATCTAACCCATCCAAAAAAACTAACCCACCCAAGAGGTGCTTATTTGGGTTAGTTCTCCTTGAGATCATTAAAAAAAAATATTTTTTTCTCCCGCTCTCTCCGCAACAGATCCCTCCCCACTTCCTCGAAGCTTCTCGTCCTCTCCCGTCCTCCCTCTCGCACCGCCCGTGAAGGCGCCTCACCGTATCCGCGCTCCCGTCCGTCAATCTAACCCTGTCATCCAAACACCTCTTCGGTTAGAGTTAGTTCAGGGTTAGTTCAGGGTTAGAATCTAACTCTAACCTCTAACCGAGTTAGAGTATCCAAACAGGGCCATAGCTGAGCGTGGTACGTACGTGCATATACTATTGTTGGGAGAACCAAACGGGATAGGATAGGTACGTGTGCGGTGAATCGGCTAGCGACGCATTTTATAGTATGGGTGTGAGTGGCATGTGTGAGTAGAACTTTGTACTGATACGCAGCTGTAGCGTCTAAGGTGTAGCGTCTAGTTTTCTAGACGAAAAAGAGGACATACACGCACACTTCGCAGCTTCTGCTTGAGGTTCTAGTAGGTACTGACACGAGGATGACTTGCGCTGTGAACTTGTTATCGGCGGTACCGTCACGTCCGAACCATGCACATGATTGCATGTGCATTTGTTATACTAACTGAGTGTTCTTTGTGTGTGGGTTTATAATGCTGCATGTCAGTTTTTTCATGTGACAGCAATGCTACCTGTGAGGTCTATGTGGTGTGATCCTGGCCAGAAAAGATATTTTGTGGTCTGAGCTTGATCTGGTCGACGCGACGACAAGCACCGTAATTTAGACAAGGACGGACTTGATGGCACGGGGAGCGCACTGTGCAAAACCAGGGAAAGCATCCGATCGCGTGAAGCCGTACGAACTGGTTAGGTCGCTGTGCCGCTGGGTCGCACGTCCACAGTGACGCGCTTTAATTCCGTGTCGTCTGATCCCATGTTTCTCTAGGAACGTGCATGCGTCCCGATCGACAGCGGACCGCAGAAAAAGATAAAGGAGACCACCTAAATTTCACGAGCTAGCTAGCTCGCCGTAAGTTTAGGCTTTCTTGTTTTTCCTCACATGACATGACCTTTGAGTCTTGAGCACTGAGGTAAGCAGGATCGGCAAGCAACTCAAGTGACAAAACCTCAAATCACGACTGAAAAAAGTTTCTAAAGGTCCGGGGCACATCATTGCAAATTCCACCAAAGCACGATCATCAAATCTAAAAGCGGAGTTGGCCTAAACTTCCTGGATATGTGTGACCAACCAACCCAAGAGTAAACTCCAACAAATAAAGCACAAGCAGGCTCCCATAGTAAAACACATCATACAAATGTGCAACCACTCCCAACATGTATTATACAACATTTAATTCGAGCTTCTTGATATGTTATTTCAAACAGTAAGAAATACACCACTTATATAGATTTTTCTTAGCATCACTAGACAAAGTAACAATATAATAATCATCAAAATAATTATACGAATCTACTGACGAGCAAGTCGAAAAGAGAGCGAAGGGAGATGGAGTCAACGTTGCCGCCACGCGACCAAAGGTGGGTAGTGCACCTCTTATCCCATCTCCGGGCGACGGCTCTGTTGGTTTTCCTGCGAAATGAGCTAGTCCGACGAGCCAAATTGCGGCGCATCGTGCTTCTCGACGATCGAGGCATACATGTCGACGATCGGGCTGTGTGAGAGGGTGAGGTAATTGGAGAAGGTGTAGATTTTCCCCTTGTCACGCTGCTCTAGTTGGGCGGTTGCAGGGGGAGTCTCGACGTGTTGCGAGGTTCAAGGGGCAAAGGGAGGTGGATCGCCATGACGGGAGAGCTTTTAATGTTGATCGAGGGATTCGGGGTGTCATTTTCCATTCCCTCGCTCCTCGACGACTCCAGTCCCCTCTCTCCCTGTTTCCGATCCGGGTCACATCTAGGGTTTGATGGTGCACTGGAAGCTGTAGCTCGAATCCAGGATGCTGGAGATTGCGAGCGGAGATGATATGAAGATGGAGCGAAAGCGGGAGATCCTCTCCTAGTTTGCGGAGAAGAAGGATTTGCAAGCCGCGAAAGCGAAGGCCTACCGCAAGTTCTCTGAGGAAGAGGATCTCCGCCTAACCCCCATGGGGATGCCGGTGGGATTGAGGGAGTCCTGGATTTGGGGGGGTCCTCGGGTGTCCGGACTACTTGTTGTGGGCCGGACTAATGGGCCATGAAGATAAAGCAGAGGACCGTCCCCCGTGTCCGAGTAGGACATACATATATGTAGAAAGGCAAATTTGATGTCCGAGTGTAATGTTTCCTTCCTCCGCAAGTCAACTCTGTACAACCCTAGGCCCGCTCAGGTCTGTATATAAACCGGAGGGTTTAGTCCATGGAGACTAGCAAGAAAAATCATAGGCTAGACCACTAGGGTTTAGCCATTACGATCTCGAGGTAGATCAACACTTGTAACCCCTATAATCATCAAGATCAATCAAGCAGGAAGTAGGGTATTACCTCCATTAAGAGGGCCCGAACCTGGGAAACATCGAGCCCCAATGTCTCTTGTTACCATCGATCCTTAGACTCACAGCTTGGGCCCCCTTACCCGAGATTTGCCAGTTTTGACACCGACAATGGTGATTTCATTGAGAGCTCCGCTGAGTAGTCGCGAAAAGCTATATGTGGCTCACCTTGTCATCAACGACGATATCACCTCTGGGAAGAGCCTGGCTTTTGCTCAGGTCCTCCAGCTCGGTGAATTCACCATATGCGGCTCCATGTCCATTCAGCCGACCGCGTCCCCCACGATCGCCAAGCATCACCCCTACATCTGCCTCGAACACTCCAAAAAGACGGATCCGGCGACACCTCGTCCTTAAATGAGCTGCTAGATCGCATCGTCACCCTAGGGCTTTCAATGGCCAACGATCAGATCAGGCTTAAATTCGACCAGGGGGAAGACTATTCCTCGCCGATCACTCATCTGGTGGCGGCCGTCGAAGAACGAGCCGAAAACGCTTCTCCTCTCGAATTGGAGACCAGCCATGTTCTCCGAACCCTTTGAGCTAGATACCCCCCCTTGGGCGGGACTCCACATCTTCCGAGCTCAGGGTCGGGCACGGAGCCCGAGGAGCGCTCAGATCCTCCCGGGCCCGGACTGACAACACCGAAGACTTTGCGAACTCCGGATACTATATTGGGTCAGGATTCAAATTTTACCACACCCAACCACCACAATCAATACTATCCAAGTAATTCTGGCCCTCCAAACATATATGACTTGATGTACGTGCGGCAGCAACCTCAGGAGATGGTCCATCACTTCTGGTCCAGGTTCCTACTTGTTAAAAACAAGATTAAAGATTGTTGCGACAACGACGCGGTTCTGCTCTTTCATCGTGATACGTCTCCATCGTATCTACTTTTCCAAACTTTTTTGCCCTTGTTTTGGACTCTAATTTGCATGATTTGAATGGAACTAACCCGGACTGACGTTGTTTTCACCAGAATTGCATTGGTGTTATTTTTGTGCAGAAATAAAAGTTCTCGGAATGGCCCGAAACTTCATGGAGAATACTTTCAGAATATATAAAAAATACTGGTGAAAATAAATATCGGATGGGGCCCACACCCTAGCCACAAGGGTGGGGGGCGCGCTACCCGTCCTTGTGGCCCCCCTGGACCACCACCGACGTCAACTCCAACTCCATATAACCTCTTTTGGGGAAAAATCAGAGAGAAGATCACATCGCGTTTTACGATACGGAGCCGCCGCCACCTCCTGTTCTTCATCGCGAGACCTGATCTGGAGTCCGTTCGAGGCTCCGAAGAGTGGAGATCGTCGCCGTCATCATCACCAACCATCCTCCATCACCAATTTCATGATACTCACCGCCGTGCGTGAGTAATCCCATCGTAGGCTTGCTGGACGGTGATGGGTTGGATGAGATTTATCATGTAATTGAGTTAGTTTTATTAGGGTTTGATCCCTTGTACCCACTATGTTTTTAGACTAATATTGTTATGACTTTGCTATGCTTAATGCTTGTAACTAGGGCCCGAGTGCCATGATTTCAGATCTGAACCTATTATGGTTTCATGAATATATTTGTGTTCTTGATCATATCCCGGCAACCCCGGAGTGAAAATAGTCGGGACACTTCCCGGTGATGACCATAGTTTGAGGAGTTCATGTATTCACTAAGTGCTAATGCTTTAGTCCGGTACTCTATTAAAAGGAGGCCATAATATCCCTTAGTTTCCATTAGGACCCCGCTGCCACGGGAGGGTAGGACAAAATATAACATGCAAGTTCTTTTCCATAAGCACGTATGACTATATTCGGAATACATGCCTACATTACATTGATGAATTGGAGCTAGTTCTGTGTCACCCTAGGTTATAACTGCTACATGATGAATATTATCCGACACCTATCATTGCCGATCCATTGCCTACGAGTTCGTTCCATATTGTTATTTGCTTCGTTACTTTCATTACTGCTGCTGTCACCATCACTACAAAACTGCTACTGTTACTTTTGCACTGTTACTGTTACTTTCATATTACTTTGCTACTAAATATTTTGCTGTAGATATTGAGTTTTCCAGGTGTGGTTGAATTGACAACTTAGCTGCTAATACTTGAGAATATTATTTGGCTCCCCTTGTGTCGAATCAATAAATTTGGGTTGAATACTCTACCCTCGAAAACTGTTGCGATCCCCTATACTTGTGGGTTATCAAGACATTTTTCTGGCGCCGTTACCGGGGAGCATAGCTCTATTCTCTAAGTCACTTGGGATTTATATCTGTTGATCACTATGAAGAATCTGAAGGATGATACAACCAAGACCGTTCCCTCTAGAACGAGGGGAGGTAAGAACTGCCATCTAGCTCTGCACTTGATTCACCATCTGTTTTAAGTAAACTTGCGACACCTACATCTGCAATTGAATCTGATATGTCGCACGATATTGATGATGCCACTTCTATTATGAATGCTGCTTATGATGCTACAACTATGCTTGATGAAACTGTGCCATTGGGTGAATTACTTGATAAACATCTTGCTAGAGCTAGTACTATCGATTATGCTAAAGATGATGATATTTCTGAAACTGATGAAATTATTGATACTGAAAACTTTGAAACACATGTTAGACATACTTCCCCTAGATATGAATTGCCTATTGTTCCTGAGGGATATGTTATGGAAGGAGAAGTAGCTAGAGACTTTCTTGCTTGTGATGATAAAAATTAGTACGCAAGTGGAAAGAAAAATCTTTGAATGCTAGAATACAAGATGATCTTGAATTTGCTACTTCACCTATCCAAGTTACTGATAAGGATTATGAATTCTCTGCTGATCCTGAGTTAATTATTTTAGTTGAATCCGATCCTTTTCATGGTTATGAATCTGAAACTGTTGTGACACATCTTACTAAATTAAATGAGATAGCCACCCTATTTGCTCATGAGGAAAAAATTCGCTATTACTATATTCTTAAGTTGTTTCCTTCTCATTAAAGGGTGATGCTAAGTTATGGTTTAATTCTTTTGCTCCTGGTTGTGTGCGTAGTCCCGAGGATATGATTTACTACTTCTCTGCAAAATATTTTCCTGCTCATAAGAAACAAGCTGCCTTATAGGAAATATTTAATTTTGTGCAAAATGAAGAAGAGAGTCTCCCACAAGCTTGGGGGAGGCTTCTCCAATTACTTAATGCTTTGCCTGATCATCCTCTGAAGAAGAATGAAATACTTGATATCTTTTATAATGGATTAATCGATGCTTCTAGGGACCACCTAGATAGTTGTGCTAGTTGTGTTTTCATGGAACGAACTGTTGAACAAGCTGAAAATTTATTGAATAATATATTGAGTAATGATAATGATTGGACTCTTCCCGAACGAACTCTGAAGCCAACTCTGAAGAAAAAAGTATTGTATTTCTCAGTCTCGAAGATATGCAAGAGGCAAAGAAATCTATGAAAGAAAAAAAATATTAAAGCTGAAGATGTTGAGAATTTACTGCCTATCGAAGAAATACACGGTATTGATAACCCGACACAGGTAGTAGAGGTAAATTCTCTCTATAGATTTGATGAAGGTGATATTCCTCATAATAAGTCTGCTAGCCAATGCTTAGATGAGTTTAATAATTTTATTGTTAAATAAGAAAACGTCAATGCTTATGTTAGTAGACAACTGAAACGTAATGCTTATATGCTTGAACACTTGGGTGATCTTGTGACTAGAACTTCTAATGATCTTAAACTTATAAGTAAACATGCTTCCATGGTTACCACTCAAGTAGAACAAGTAATTAAGGCACAAAATGATTTGCTTAATTAGTTGAATAGTATAAGAATAATGATAATGTTGTTATGGTTGCAACTAGAGGTGGTAAGATGACTCGGGAACCTTTGTATCCTGAGGGCCATCCTAAGAGAATTGAGCAAGATTCTCAGAGAATTAATATTGATAAACCTAGTCCTAGTAATAAAAAGAAAAAGAAAACTGATAGGACTTTGCGTGCTTCTAGTGAACCTGTTACCGATACACGTGAGAATCCCAATAAGATTTCTATTTATGATGCTGAGACTCAGTCTGGTACTGAACATGAACCTACACTACAGGAATCAGGCATTTTGCCGACATGTGCTCTTTTTGCCGTCAACATTTCGTCGGGGTAGATGGCAAATGGTGGTTTTGCCGTCATGAGCAGACGGCAAAAAAATATTATCGGCAAAAAATAATAAAAACAGACGGCGAAAGGCAACACACGGCAAAGACATATTTGCCGTCAACTACGTGTGCAAATAACGGCAAAGATGAATCATTGCCGACTTCCTTCACTGTGACTGACGGCAAAAAACTGTGATGTAAACGGGCCTAAACGAACATATTTTGCTGTCTTGTTCTTGGCCCAGCTGACGGCAAAAATAGATGATTTTCCGTCTGCTGCTCTATACAGATGACTGCAAAGCTTAACATCTCTTCTCAGAAAAAAGAGCAAAGACTGAAAAATAAAGAAAAGAAAACCCCCAGCCTCCCAAAAAAAACCCCAACCCACCCCGATCTCACAGGCTCTCAGTTTCCCCGTACTCCACCCCCAGCCTCCCGTGCGCGCCGCCGCCCTCACCGGTCGTCGCCGCCGCCCTCACCGTCGCCGCCGCCGCCGATTTCCCCTAGATGGCCGGAGGCTAGGCATCCCGCCGGCCATTCCCGCCCCACCGCGAGGGAGGAGACCGGCCGGCCGTAGCGCCTCCCCGCCGGTCGCCGCCCGCCACCCCAAGATCAGGGCCGGCCGCGCCGGTCCCCGTCAGCCACCGCTCCCGACCCGCGCCGTCCCCGTCAGTCACCGCTCCCGGTTCGGGTACAGATTTCTGCTCCCGATTCATACACTTTGGTTCACATGTTGTTAAATCCAATGAACACCTTAGGAAAGATAAATAAAAAAATCTACAAGGAGACCAGCAAAATGCAAAGATGTGTTCACATGTTGTTAAATCAAAGCAAGCAATTATGCTAGTTGACATCCCAGACCAAGGGAAGAAGGTAGCATATCACTGTAGTTCTAGACCCCGTTTTTCAAATAAAGGAAGTGATAGCGTTTGTATATTGATCTCCACTTTGGTTGAATGCTTGAGAATGTTGAAAGCGTACAATTTGGCTGAGATGTAGAGAGACCACTACCACTAAGATTGGAGGTGACAAAACTAACAATACATGCTGGTGGTGGCACCAGAAAGATAGCGTTGCTTTTCCGTGATATGTATTGGAAAAACACGCGCGTAGATGGCTTTTGCCAGAATCTTGATGGGGTTGCCTGCATGTGCCAGCGGTAAGAAGTAGGTGCAGCAGGAAGTTGTCACCGATGACTTTTTATTATTATACCTATATAATTCTGTATAAACAACTGGGTGTTGAAAATGCATCAAAACAAAATGTCAAGAAAATACCAGCTTGTTCTTGAGTTAGGGTGTGTATGGACCATCACTGTATGGACTATGGAGTAAGTCTTGCTACAAGGAAACATAATCAAAATGGACAAAAGAGTAAAACCTTATAGATTCTTATTCACAAAAAAGTACCCTTATATATATTTTGTTTTCGTAATATGAGGATGTGCCGTTCCCTGTAGTTTTGTCATACAAACATTAACTTGTTGAAAGATGCGACATGCCGACCTAAAATTAGAACAAATAAACACCAACAAATTTTTAATTTAAAATTTTGGTATTTGGTTTCCGTAACCTATAAAGCAAAATGTACCTTGTGTGTTTATTCCAATTTTGCAAGTTGCTCCGCAGCTTCACGCAAAAGCCAGAGTCCATGTTGTAGTAGTGGCTCCACATCACGTAATTGGCAGCGCCTTCTAGCACCAGCAGGACCTGTGAAACGAATGAACCCACGATGTCCAAAAGATCCAAACATGCAGGCAGGCCGAGGTACAAAGCCGATGTTCTACCACGGGCTCTATTGGGTGCTTGAGTCTCCTGACGTGGACTCGCACTTGTAGACTGCAAATGAACCATCTTATTGTGGATTAATTCTCGTTGACAGTACTGTCATCAGCTGAAACTTCTCCCGTATGGCTTCAAGCTTGTTGTCACCATCTTATCCACTTTTCTTTAAAGAAAAAAAAGTAGGACAGATCATGAATAGGCCGCCATGGCACCGCGGAGCAATGATCTGTGTGTTTCTCAGGCCTGTGTTCTTGTGGGGGTGATGACGGAAGGCAGACTGGAACCTTGAGAGTCGAGGCCATCGTAATATAGAAATATATGCAGAGTAATGAAGCTCTGTACCATAGCCCATAAAACTGAATGTAGAAATTAAAGTTATCAAATATATATGCTCTGGTGATCTAATATATCTGAACCAAAAAATTATGTGCAAGGTTATGTCTACTTACAGGCTTCGCTTGGCTTGAATGTTGAATGTTACAATTGCATATGCTATACTGGCTTGAATGTTGACCATCCATTTGGCTCCATCTCCAATGCTGCTTGACATATTCTGAATCAAAATAACAAATTGTTTATGGTGTCAGCAGCTCAACACATAAGAAACAGGAGCTCCCTGTTACTAGTAGTTCCCATTACTTGGAGAAGCATGGCAAACAAAGGCCACACGAACACAGAACATATTATTTTTTGGGTTCTTTCTTTCTTGCGTATTTTCTTTTGGTTAGATGTTGTTGAGATGTGAGATGATGTTGTTGATGTTGTTTATTAGATTGTTGTGTGAGTGCTTATGTTGGTTGTGCCGGTGCTTTTCATGTCCAGGTATCTTCTCTTCATCTCGAGGAGCACCATTGGTCCCGTTGTTGTTGCCCTCGTCGTTCGACTACTGCCTCTACGTACGGTCTAGGGGTGAGCTCGACTATCATCTCTTCCCCCTCCCCTATTTGCTTTGTTCCCGTTGTCGTGCCGATGCCAATACATTTTGCTTTCATGTCAAGTCTCGTAACCTAGGCATCTCCCGTTCGAAAGGGTGACATCTATAAATATGCATGTCTTTGCATATTTATAAGCGTCATCTTTTCGAATTGTCCACGTTATCCATGGACAGCCCAAGTACGTGTAGATTGGGTTTCGTTTCCCGTGCTCTACTTTGGTTCGAGGCAAAATTTCGTCAGCGCCACCCCGTTGTTCTCTGGGTACACCTTCTCTCTGCTTGTTGCTGAGACGTGTATCTGGAGAACAGCGGGGAGGTGCTGCCGAAATTTTGCCTCGGACCGGAGTAGAGCATGGGGAACGAACCCAATCTACACGTACTCGGGTGGGATTAGGACCCATCTTTACCTATTAGAGATAGGATTCAATCCATGAATGTCTGTTTCCTTTTGCATGGTAAAAAAATAAAACTATGGCGTAAATAATATGACATAAGTAATTAGTTATGTATCTATTCCTAATTACATTATATATAATTTGATGAATATGAATTTGGTGGCCGTATTGTCAGTGCAAGTAGCGGTATGGATGATCGTGAGTGGATGTATACTGGCCACCCTAGTCAGGCTGGCATGACCGTTGAGTGGGTGGACAAGACCAATGAATTCATAGAAGCAACATTTGCTAGTGGCAAGAGAAAAACTTGGTGTCCCTGCTTGAAGTGCAACAACTATCTAGAACAGTCAAAGAAGACTATGTGTTTACACCTACAGAAGCATGGGTTTAAGCCTAGTTATACTCGGTGGACCTTTCATGGCGAGACTGAACGTAGCAGAGAGGAGGTGGTGCGTCGGCACACCGACGACAATGGTACCGGGATCGATGACATGGTAACCGACTTCAACGATGCACGTGATGCCGGATCAGAGGAAGAACCAGAGGAGTCTGCGAGGGCGTTCTTAGAAATGTTGAATTCGTCACAGCAACCTCTTCACGACTACACAGATCAGTGCCAGCTGGATGCCATCGGACAAGCAATGTCTATGAAGACCCAGTTCAACATGAGCAGAGATAACTTTGATTCAATGATGACCTCTTGGGGTCGCTCTCTCCCTAAAGGTCACAAACTGCCTAAAAGCTGGTATGAAGCGAAGAAAACCCTACGTGCACTTAAGATGCCGTATGAGCAGATACACGCTTGCCCAAATGGATGTGTCTTATTTACGAAAGAGTATGCCGACGACAAGTACACGTGAACATGACCATTGGGATCCTCCTTAAGGAGCATTTCCCTGGCATGGTTACTTTGCTAGGGGAGGGCAATGTTCCGGAGGTAGCATCGACTTGGGACCACTACAAAGCCTGTGAGGATGTTGGTACATTCAACAACATCGAGGTTCACAACAAAGCCGAGCGGGTCTTTGCTGAACTTTGGGTAATCATTAAGTTTAGTTCACACATTGCATACATATAATCCATAGCTAGTTAATTTCTAATCTCGTTTAATCTCATGTGTATTTGCAGGATTTCTATAGATGCGAGGTTGGGAAGTTGGAGGAGGCACAAAGGAACGTCAACATTCATTGTAAGAAGCTTGTGCGCAATATGTTCTATGATGCACGCGTTATTGCCGTCCGTTCTTATAAGGCATCTCAGGGCTATAAGATGGCTACTAAGAAACCAGCTACGAAAATCTTTCTTCACAAGGACGAGTACATGCGGGTAAATAAATCATGTTCATCCTTGTTATTTCCTCAATTTGCCGGCACTCATTTCTTTTGACTTATATGAGATGCAAATGATCAATTAGGTTACTCCTAGATGGTGTGTTGATAAGGGGGAGTGTTGGGAGCGAATTGTGGACTACTGGTGTTCTAAAGAGTATATGTTGAAACACGTCGATTACAAAAATCGGCGAAAGGCAATGATTTATCCACCACACCATCAAGACAACTTGAACCTCAAGGGATTCAAGAAAATATGGGTACATCTTTCCTCCCATCGATTTGTTCTTCATAAGTTCTTTCTTGTCATACATGTTGCCAATCCTTGTGATGAAATTCTAATGATGTTGGTTTGGTTGCAGGGGCGTTACCACAAGGTTCCGGAGCCCAACCTTTTCGTTGGGTATGCTCTGGCCCATAAGGCACCGTACAGAAAAGCCACACCATATGACCCGTCTGACACATCGTCTGCGTACACCAACAAGACCGCCTACAATCGGCTGACCAAAGTTAAAGAGGTGACAACAAAGCTGGGAGGGCCCGACTATGATGTGACATCGGAGCCCCTTGACCACGAGTTGGTTATGATCGCTGGAGAGGGAAGGAAGCATGGCAAGGAAGCAATTGGAGGAGGCATGTTTCCTAGGTCCTCCACTCGCACTCTACCTGAGTACAAGGCTCGGCTAGGTCTGCCAAAATATTTTGTATGTCAACGCGCGACTCCGGCAAGGGCTGAGATGGAGGTATTCTATAATAGTCTTTCTACCTATGATTTTTCTAATTCTTACATAATGCTGGATTTGAAGATGCAATTGCGACCCCATATTCTGTAGTCTCTACTCGAGGAGAAGTTGGCAGAGGAGAGGCGATGGGCGGCGGCGGAGAGGGCGGAGGAGAGGGCGGAGGAGAGGCGACTGGCGGCGGAGGAGAGGGCGGCAGAGAGGGCGGAGGAGAGGCGACTGGCTGATGAGAGGACACAACAGGCGTTGTGGGCACAAAATACTCAAAACTTTCAGATGTTTACAGTTAGTTCCTTAATAGCCAAGCACAATTCCTTAATAGTTAGCACATGTAGTCTTTTACTACCCGTACTTAACTTTCACTCCTCTTTAACATAATTTGCAGGCTTATTGCACCCAGAATGGTATGCCCGCTTTCGATATGTCTGCCTTTACTCCACGCTCTACGGTTAGTTAACTAAAATACTTGCAAGGATCATTATTGCATTTCTTTGTCCGAGTGTCATGCTAACCATGTAATGCTTCATGCAGTATCCATCGACCCATGGATCGAATAATGCTGGATCTTCACATGCTCCTGGCTTAGGTGGCAATAACCTTGATGGTTCTCTGCATCTTTGAGATCTACTACGGTTAGTGCCTCCATATCTCATTTACAAGTAGAGACCACTTGAACATCTTCATAATTTAGTGACATATGGACATATGCCCATGATCAAGAAACTGACAAGTACATTTGACCCATTAGCTATGCATTATTGAAGCTATATATTTTCTTGATTTAGAGACCATTTGAAGCTATGTATTTATGATTTAGAGACCACCTGGAGATCTTCATTGTTTAGTATGTTAAATTGAATTGAACTTATATCAAACCATTTGTATCACACGATGATTTAGAGACCACTTGAAGACCATTTGAACCATACCATTTCTACTTATTATCATGACTTAGAGATCTTCATGATTTAGAAACTTGCAAGTGTTGATTTATCACCATTTGAACCATTTGAAGATCAAACATATAACTAGAGACCATTCATGAAGTTCTTTGTGATTTAGAGTGTTAAATTTGAAATCTTCAAAATTTGACAAGTGTTAAAGAAACTCCATATGGGCTAGAAGCTATTTTTGTGGGAACTTGCAATGGAATATGAATAGGGTGTGATATGGATCACTATTTATTTTGTTGGGTCTTCGAGTACTTTCTTTTGTATATTTGACATCTTCATGATTTAAAGCACCTTATTTTGTTATTGTGGACACGTAGCCCTTTATTTTATTGTTGTGCCAAAATTTGACATATGTGCATGATTTCTTCTTGTAGGTTGCCATATGGATCCTCTTTTGGACTATGATATGGGCATGAAGACATTTATCGTAGTGCGAAATATTATGTAGTGATGCCTGCTGTATATATATGTGAAATATTATGTAGTGATGCCTGCTATACATATTCATATGCTATGAAACATTTATATATGGACTGTGCTATATGGATGTGTTATGGACTGTGCTATATGGATATATATATGGATGTGTTATGGACTGTGCTATATGGATATATATATGGATGTGTTATGGACTGTGCTA
The DNA here is from genome assembly GCA_902687465.1 of Secale cereale. Taxonomy (NCBI): domain Eukaryota; kingdom Viridiplantae; phylum Streptophyta; class Magnoliopsida; order Poales; family Poaceae; genus Secale; species Secale cereale. The sequence goes on along the minus strand of LR738714.1, from coordinate 508,470,390 downwards.
TATGGATATGTATATGAACTGTGCTATATGTGCGAGGAATCATTGTTGTGTTATATTGTCAATGTATTCTCGTGTTCATTGTCTATATCTACTGTCATTTTTCTATTTATCTATGTGTTAGGAATCATTACTGATTTTTGTTTTTAAATAAAAAGAGTGCAGCCTCTTTGCCGTCATGTTCATGACGGCAAAAAAGGACACATGGTGCCCTAGTGTACAGCCTGTCAGAAGGGTTTGCCGTCTATGCAAAAGTAGATGACGGCAAAGATATAGCAAGTTTGCCGTCTGGTATAGTATGCGCTGCCAGCAAAAAAGGTGGTGGCTTTGCCGTCTTGTAGTCCCGCACTTGACGGCAAAAAATCGTAGTTTGCCGTCTAGGTTACCATTAGCCTCACGACAAAAAGAACTCACGCCGTCCGGTGGATGGGCGTTCCGTCTATTTACTTTTTTATGCCGTGTAGGAATTCCGGCTGACCGCAAAATGTCTTCACCGACGGCAAATTTTTTGCCGTCAACTCGATGTTGGACTGACGGCAAAATGAGACTTTGCCGATTTTGAGGTTGCCGACATATTTTGCCGTCATGGGCTGACGGCAAAAAATTTGCCGTCTATAATCCTTTCTTTGCCGTCTGTAGCGTACTGACGGCAAAATGCCTGATTCCTGTAGTGCTAGTGATAATGTTAATAATGATGTTCATACCGATGCTCAACCTAGTAATGATAATGATGTAGAAATTGAACCCGCTGTTGATCTTGATAACCCACAATCAAAGAATCGACGTTATGATAATAGAGACTTCATTGCCAGGAAACATGGTAAAGAAAGGGAACCATGGGTTCAGAAACCCATGCCCTTTCCTCCTAAGCCATCCTAGAAAAAGGATGATGAGGATTTTGAACGCTTTTGTGAGATGTTTAGACCTATCTTTTTGCAAATGTGTTTGACTGATATGCTTAAAATGCCTCCCTATGCTAAGTATATGAAAGAAATTGTTACTAATAAAAGAAACATACCGGAAGCTGAAATTTCCACCATGCTTGCTATTATACTTTTAAGGGTGGAATACCAAAGAAACTTGGAGATCCAGGAATACCTACTATACCATGCTCCATTAAAGGAAACTATGTTAAAACTGCTTTGTGTGATCTTGGAGCCGGTGTTAGTGCTATGTCTTTCTCTTTGTATCGTAGACTTGAATTGACTAAGTTGACACCTATTGAAATCTCTTTGCAAATGGCTGATAAATCAACTGCTATACCTATCGGTATTTGTGAGGATGTGCCCGTTTTGGTTGCAAACGCCACTATCTTAACAGACTTTGTTATTCCTGATATTCCTGAGGACGACAGCATGTCGATCATCCTTGGTAGACCCTTTTTGAATACTGCATGGGTTGTTATTGATTGCAACAAAGGCAATGTTACTTTTCATGTTAACAGTAATGAGTATACGGTACACTTTTCGTAGAAACAACCTTAAGTTAATAACATCAATTCTATTGGAAAAAAATTCAACTGTCACTCTTGGAGGTTTTGAATTCCCTATTCCTACTATCAAAAAAGAAACATGATATTCTTATTGTTGGGGACATGCATATCCCCATTGAGGTAACCTAGTGTTATTTGAAAATTCTCCGGTTTTATATTATTCGAAAGAAGTTTGTTAATGAGACTTGATCAACCTCGTTGACGGATTCCTTTTGATGAGCATGAGAGGGATGAATTCAGAGAGTACCACCTTCTGTACCCAACTTTTACTTTCTGTTATTTAGATTAAATAAAGTAAAAATAATATTATCTGTTTGTTTTTCGAATTATCCGTGCAATAAAAAATGTCCCAAAAATAAAAGTTCTCCAAATGCCGTGAAAATTTAATTTGATTTTTTGTAGAATATTTTAAGATTTTGGCACTAAGAATGCACCAGGGGGCTGCACCAGTGGGTCACAAGGGTGGAGGGCACGCCCTACCCCCCTGGGCGCGCCCCTATCCTTGTGGGCCCCACATGGCCCCCTCCACTTATTCCAACACCCATCCTCTCCTTCCTCCAGAAAAAATCATCCACCAGCTCAAACCCGTGTTCTAGCTCATCTTGCTGCCATTTTCGATCTCCTTGCTCAATTCATCATTTGGAAAACTGTTTTGGGGGATTGTTCTTCGGTATATGATTCCTCCAATGGTCCAATTAGTTTTTGTTCTAGTGCTTTATTTATTGCAAATTTTTTCTACTGTGGTGACCTTGTTCTTGATCTTGCATGTCAAATTTATATGGTCCAAAGTAGTTTTGATGCATGATATAGCATCTAGACACTTGTAGGAGTAGTTACTATCAATTTTGTTGAGTTTGGTTCACTTTTATTTTGAGTCACTAAAAATTTCAGAATTTTTTTCAAAGAGATAAAATGTCTAGGAGAATATACCAAGGTGGCCCTTCAAGAAAGCAAGCCCCGAGGCTCGCGATACGCGAACCGGACCTCGAACCACCAATGGATGCTCAAGTATGGCCTTGTGAATGGACGTCGGATGAATTTATAAATCGCGTAGGTTTCAAGGATGAGTTTGATGCGTACGTACAAAATGTTGGCCTTGAGGACTTCGTGTCAAATATGTGCCTGCAATACTATTACCTCACCGATTCCTTTGTGCGGATGTAAAAGGGAGATATTTTATAACCAGAGAGGAGGCGAATGCATATGAGAGAGAGGCGGAGACCGCTCACCTTCAGGAAGAAGCTCACCAAGCAGTAGCTGCCGCAACACTATAGAACCCCAACTATGATTTCGAATATCATCCAGGCCAGTGGTGGCCCTAGACCAACTTTGGCAAATGCCTAAGCTTGGGGGAGTACGTATTTCTCACCGACATTACATTCATGTTCACACATTTATCCCAGTTGTCGATGTTCATACTTCTTCATTGTATTATCCATGTTAGTTTATTTTTCTCACTTTCTTCTTGTGTGTTTGAAAAACTGTAGAAAACCCAAAAATATTTCTTGCTTCATTTTGTCTTTTCTTTCTAGTTAGTTTCTTAGTAGTTTGTAGTATTAAAAGAAAATCCAAAAAGATATCTCGTTCTTCTTTTGTTTGTTGGGAGCTTTCCCGTGTAAAAAGTTTTTCTCGTTCTTGTTTTGCTTTCTTTAGAAAAACAAAAACTCCAAAAATATTTCAGTGTGTTTCTTTAAAATTCTTTTCTTTTCCTTTGGGGGTCGAGAGGAGAAGACCACGATGAAAATGATGAGTGGCTCTCATATGCATTATTGTTGATCTAACAAAGAGCCCATATTACCCTGTCTTCTACTTTGCATAGATGTTTGCAGATTCCGTCTTAGTCAAATGCACATGCACTATTATTATTATCCACACCGTTCGGTCGTGCAAGTGAAAGGCAATAATGACGATATATGATGAAATGATTGAGATGGAGAAAAGCTGCTATGAACTCGACCTATTTTGTTTTTGTAAATATGATTAGCTTGTCATTCTTGATTCAGCCCATTATGAATGAAACAAGCTAGCAATGACAATTAGAGATTATAGTTACTCATGCCATGCTTAGTTAGCTTGGAGTTTATAATGGTTTACCTTGCGTGCCAAAATGCTTTTAAAATGGTTGTGATGTGGTATGATAGGATGGTATCCTCCTTTGAATGATTTAAGTGGCTCGACTTGGCACATGTTCACACATGTAGTTGAAACAAAATCAACATAGCCTCCACGATATTTATGTTCATGGTAATTTATATCCTACTCATGCTTGCACTCAATGTTGGTTAATCTCAAGGCATGTTTATGACCGTTGTTGCTCTCTAGTTGGTTGCTTCCCAATCTCTTTCTAGCCTTTACATGCAGTAAGTGGGAATACTGCTTGTGCATCCACTTCCATAAACCCAAAGTTGTTCCATATGCGTCCACCATACCTACCTATATGCAGTATTTACCTGCCGTTCCAAGTAAATTTGCATGTGCCAAATTCTAAACCTTCAAATAAAATTCTGTTTTGTATGCCCAAATCTCTCATGTGGCGACTGGGGGTTGTCTTTATCTTCCATGCTAGGTGGGTTATTCTCACGATGAGTGGACTCCGCTTGTCATTCACGAGAAAATGGCTGGTAACTGGGATGCTATGATCAAAAGATAAAAAACAAAATCACAAATAATTAAACAAATCTCCCCCAGGACTGTTGTTGGTTTGGACGGTATCCGTTGTTTTGGATAAGCCGTGGAGTGTGTTTGATGGTGGAGGGGGAGTAAAACTTTACCATTCTGTTTGGGAACCGGCTATAATGTATGTAGCATGGAAGATATTGAGAACTCTTGGTCGTAGCGTTGACAAAGAAAGCATACCGTTAAAAAAAATTGATCTCCGGTTTAAAAACTTGAGCTCTGGCACCTCTACAAATCCCTGCTTCCCTCTGCGAAGGGCCTATCTATTTAATTTTATTGCTGAGTCATCATCCTCTTATAAAAAAGCATAAGTTGGAGAGCACATCTATCATTTATATGCTTTGTTATTAATTGATATTGAGTATGAGTGTGACTGGATCCTTTAACCATGAATTACAATGTCTAGTCAGTCCTTGTCTTCTTAGGTGCGCTGCGTTTATGTTTTGCGGTCTCAGAAGGGCTGGCGAGATACCAATTTGTCATATTATATCATGATTATTTTCAAAAAGTGTTGTCATCCGAGATTTATTATTATTGCTCGCCAGTTGATTATGTCATTGATATGAGTAAACATGAGACCTAAATGTTATTGTGAATGTGGTTAGTTCAAAATCTTTGCTGAAAACTTGAATGTTGGCTTTACGTATTTACAACAACAAGATCAAATAGAGTTTGTAAAAGTTTTTCTTTGTCACTTTCAGTTTATCAATTGAATTGCTTGAGAACAAGCAATGGGTTAAGCTTGGCGGAGTTGATATGTCTCCATCGTATCTACTTTTCGAAACTCTTTTGCCCTTGTTTTGGACTCTAATTTGCATGATTTGAATGGAACTAACCCGAACTGGCGCTGTTTTCAGCAGAATTGCCTTGGTATTATTTTTGTGCAGAAATAAAAGTTCTCAGAATGACCTAAAACTTCACGGTGAATATTTTTAGAATATTTAAAAAATACTGGTGAAAAGAAATACCGGAGGGGGCCCACACCCTGGCCACAAGGGTGGGGGTGCCTCCCCCCTAGGGCGCGCCACCCATCCTTGTGGGCCCCCTAGACCTCCATCGATGTCAACTCCAACTCTATATAACCTCTTTCGGGGAGAAAAAATCAGAGAGAAGATCCCATCGCATTTTATGACACGGAGCCTTCGCCACCTCCCGTTCTTCATCGGGAGACCTGATTTGGAGTCCGTTCGGGGCTCCGGAGAGTGGAGATCGTGGCCGTCGTCATCACCAACAATCCTCCATCACCAATTTCATGATGCTCACCGCCGTGCGTTAGTAATCCCATCGTAGGCTTGCTGGATGGTGATGGGTTGGATGAGATTTATCATGTAATCGAGTTAGTTTTGTTAGGGTTTGATCCCTAGTATCCACTATGTTCTGAGATTGATGTTGCTATGACTTTGTTATGCTTAATGCTTGTCACTAGGGCCCAAGTGCCATGATTTCAGATCTGAACCTATTATGTTTTCATGAATATATTTGTGTTCTTGATCCTATCTTGCAAGTCAATAGTCACCTAGTATGTGTTATGATCCGGCAACCCCGGAGTGACAATAGCTCGGACACTTCCCGGTGATGACCATAGTTTGAGGAGTTCATGTATTCACTAAGTGCTAATGCATTGGTCTAGTACTCTATTAGAAGGAAGCCTTAATATCCCTTAGTTTCCATTAGGACCCCGCTACAACGGGAGGGTAGGACAAAAGATGTCATGCAAGTTCTTTGCCATAAGCACGTATGACTATATTCGGAATACATGCCTACATTACATTGATGAATTGGAGCTAGTTCTGTGTCACCCTAGGTTATAACTGCTACATGATGAATATTATCTGACACCTATCATTGCTGATCCATTGCCTATGAGTTCGTTCCATATTGATATTTGCTTCGTTACTTTCGTTACTACTGCTGTCACCACTGTTATTGTTACTTCCATATTACTTTGCTACTAAATACTTTGCTGCATATATTGATTTTTCCAGGTGTGGTCGAATTGACAACTCAGCTGCTAATACTTGAGAATATTCTTTGGCTCCCCTTGTGTCGAATCAATAAATTTGGGTTGAATACTCTACCCTCGAAAACTATTGTGATCCCCTATACGTGTGGGTTATCACATCGCAATTGCACCGACGAGGGAATTTTGAACACCCTCAACATCCATCGCATACAAAGTTTCACGGAATTGTCGCACTTAGTACGAAAGTACTTCGCGATGGAAAGCACATGGAAAGCTCAAAACACCCATTTGGAATAGTCCGTCTTCGAGCAATATGATGCTAAAGCAAAACAAACATACCCTAATGGGGCATCCGATCATAAGCCCGTATGCAAGAAAAATAAACACTTTACAGGATACATGTCCATTCTTGATGAACTCCTAGACAAGCCCTGCCCAATACATGCGATCTCTGGCGCGGTCCCAACTCACAGCCTTCGAGCGTGTTGGGTACTTTGGCAGGTAGCCACAAGTGACGAAGCCATCCTCGCCGACGCAACTCTAGAGAAATACCCTCTGGAAGATGATGATTTTAATATCCTCACGGTCTTCAAAACCTTCTCCTCAAACAATCGGCGTAAGAGGACACTTCACGAACTCACCGAGGTCCACCAAATAACCACAGTGAGCCCATGGAACAACGCGGCAATTACCTTCACCGCTGACGACGAACCTAGGGTCCGATCAGTCCGAGCACCAGCCGCTCTTATACTAAACCCAATAGTAGATGGATTTCATCTTACCAAAGTGCTCATGGACGGATGCAGTGGACTTAACCTCATATATGAGGACACGCTCGACAAAATGCAGGTCGATAAAGCCCGCATTGATCAAAGTAATACAACCTTTCGAGAAATTATCCCCAGCCAGGAGGCCCGATCTTCGGGAAGCATTAAACTCGATGTAGTATTTGGCACGCCTGAAAACTATAGGTCAGAAGAGCTGCTCTTTCACATTGTTCCCTTGAACAGCGGATACCACGCACTTCTAGGGCGAGACACTTTGTCACGCTTTCAAGCCATACCCCATTATGGGTACATCAAGCTTAAAATGCTAGGGCCCAATGGAATAATCACAGTCACAAGTGATCTGGATAGAGCACTCCATGCTGAAAATAAAACCGCATCCCTGGCTCTTGAGGCACAATCCGAAGCCTTTGCGGCCGAAAAATTAACTGTAGGGGAACGGAGCATGGAAAACAAAACAAAAATTCCAGCGCACACATAATGATCTATCCATGGAGATGCATAGCAACGGGGGGAAGAGTGTTTCTGCGTACCCTCATATACCGTAAGCAAAATCGTTATATCAACGCGGTTAATGTAGTGGAACAACTGCACGATCAACCTGATCAAGTACCGAACGTATGGCACCTATGAGTTTAGCAGACATGCGACTCGATGACGTATCCACCTTCTTGACCCAACAAGTGGGAGTGGAGAAGTAAATGGGATCACAACCAACACGACGGCATGGTGGTGATGGTGGTGGTGGAGCACCGACAGCGCTTCGCTAAATGTCGTCGGGACGAGGCGATGGCCCTACAGAGTAACGGGAGAGAGAGGGGCGCCAAGGGCTTGGTGTGTCCTCTTGGGGCGCCCCTCACCTCTATATATGTGGAGGGGTGTGGCCAACAGCCCCTGCAAGCCCTAGGGCGCAGCAATAGGGGAGAGGACTTGGACTCCAAGTCCAATATATTCCTATTAGGATTCCTTCCCTTTTTGCCTTCCCTAGCCACATGGGCTTTTGAGGACTTGGTGCGCATGGCCCACTAAGGCGAGGGAGCCTCCCCTTAGCCCATGCCAGCCCTTGGAACGTGGTGAACCCACTTGTGGACTTTTGGACCCCTCCGGAATTCTCCGGAACCTTCTGGAAGCTTCTTGGTACAATACAAAAAAAACTGTACTTTTTTTTCGAAACCCAAAATATGACTTCCCATATATAAATCTTTACCTCTCGACCATTATGAGGCTCCTCGTGACGTCCGGGATCTCATCCGGGACTCTGAACAACATTTGGTTACCACTCATCAAATATCCCAATACTACTCTAGCGTCAACGAATGTTAAGCGTGCGACCCTACGGGTTCAGGAATTATGTAGTCCTGACCGAGACACCTCTCCGGTCAATAACCAATAGCAGAACCTAGATGCCCACATTGATTCCTACATATTCTACGAAGATCTTTATCGGCCGAACCGTTATGACAACATACGTAATTCCCTTTGTCCATCGGTATGTTACTTGCCCGAGATTCGATCATCGGTATCTCCATACCTAGTTCAATCTTGTTGCTGGGCAGTCTCTTTACTTGTTCCGTAATACATCATCATATGATTGAGTCACTTTGCTTGTAAGGCTTCTGTCACAGCCTGATTTTTGGCCCTTTCTTTTTCTTTGGATTTTCTGAGATTTTTGCTTGAGATTTCTTTTTCCGTGGCTATGGGGTTTGGAAACTGAAGAAGATGGCCTCTTGTTTCTTTCCAGAGTGTCTTGTCACCCTCATATCCATCCCTAGACCTTGCCATTTCTATCTTGGACCAACCTAAAATTCTATTTTTATGGGAATATTCCTTTTTCTATTAAGGAATAACCCTTTCTGCCCTAGGTTGTGAAGCAACCTATATTTCCATCACTCCAAAAATTACCAAATAAATTCTAATAAATTGTTTGGGTCATATCTTCATAAAATATGGCAAAACTTTTCATTGCCATGTTCAAAAATATTTCACCAATATTCCTTTTTCTATTCTGCCCAAAATGGCACTTTGTGAAGCAAGTGCTATTTATCTTTGCCCAATTGACCTCCAAATCCTTGGACACCTTTTCCTGTCCATATAATTGCCACATGCCAAAATGCAACCTCATTTGCCTAGTAATTATTTAATTATGATTTTCCAAAGTTTCTATCCGAAAAGAAGCTTTGTGAAGGAGGTGCAAGCTAGGCATATCGAAATGAGTTGCCATTTTGCATGATCCCTCATATAATCATATCAGAGCCCTCCACCAAAGTAGAGCTCATGTCATGCCTCCATGTGAGCTCATCTTCAATTCTTTGATTCTGTCCAAAATTTCAGTTCGTGAAGAAAGTATATTTTATCTTGCTCCATTATGGCTGCCAATTTCTCTAGGCCTTATATTATCCATATAACTCACCTCCACCCATTTTGGGCATGGTTCATCAAGCCATTATTCCTCTAGAAGTTTTGCAAGTTGTTGGTCAGAAGGGATGTTTGTGAAGGAAGTACCATTTTGGCAAGTCCAAATGGCATGTAATTTTTACAGCGTCTCTATATGACCAAATGACCAAGCCTTGCAAAATTTTCGCTCAAGTGGCCTCACCAAGTGAGTGCAACATCCAAATCTTGTTTCTGGACCAAATATGCAGTTGTGAAGCAACTATATTTATTTTTGGTCCAAATCAGCTCAAACTTACCAGGACTGTAGTCCTTCTTTACCTCAATCTCGCACACAAGCTCTCTGGCTCCAAACCCTTTCCTGTTAATCAACAGTGCTCTGCCAAGTTTGATGCAGTAAACTTCAGAGCTGGTTTACCATTTAACCACTATGTATTTAACCAAGTTACCACCTCAGTTGCAACCTACCCAGGAAGGACTCCACCCCACACATCGTTTGGCCGACCATGTGGCACTGTGTGCACCAGTGCATGTGGTGATCACGAGCTTTGGCATGCAATGCGCGCGCTCTGCTGGCATTGGCCGCGTCCAGTGCGTTTTCTAGCTCCACCCCCTCTCCCTCTCGTCGTCTTCGCGCTCGTGAGTATGTACAACAGCTTCACCGCGTCGTCTCCGTCCTCTTGGAGCCATCCCCTCCTCCGTAAGCCCCTCCGTTAGCACTCGTCGCCGCGCGCCCACGGGTGCACTATGGCCGACCGAGCCTTAATGGCGTTCGGCCGCATCTCTCCTGTGCCCTCGGCCCCTCTTGCCCTATGCATCCCTGTAGAGCGTCCGCATCCCCGTCGTCGTGATCCCGTGCCACCCGTGCTCGCTGAACCTCGCCAGAGCTTCGGCCGAGCTCAAACGGCGGCAACCGGCTCGGCCCCCACCTCCATTAATGTTTGCCAGAGCCCTCCCAAGCCTTCTCGACCTTACCCGAGTCCTCCCGCTCCTCCGTGAACGCCCCAGACTCGTCTCCCCTCTCTCCCCATGGCTCTGCTCGCGACAACGCAATGGCACACGTGTCACCGCGGCCGCGCTTGAGCACTTCGCCCCGCGGCTAAATATAGCCATCCCCCGAGCCCTTCGAGCACATAACCAGCCTTGCCTCACTCCTCTACCCCTCCCCAGCCATTCGC
>LR738714.1:508426617-508451629 GCA_902687465.1 Secale cereale | reverse complement strand
TCCCTCGTTCTCAGCTTCCCCGAGGCCCGTGTCTTGCCTGGATGGGTGCGGCGCCTCCTCTCGATCCCAACGGCGGTCCAAGCTCCACCAGAGGTGGCCGGAGCCGGCTGGACGAGCACCGGCGCCGCGCTCCTCCCTCTGCTCCTCTTCGCCCCTCCTCTCGGCCCCGCTAGTCAGTGACCCCAAGCCCCGGCCCCGCCACTACCTACCTGGATAAGTGGAGACGCCTTCCTCGCAGTACGTTTTTCAGACTCCGAAAGTGCATTTTCGTTCTTCTTCGTCCGAAAGTGCGTTTTATCTGTTCGAAAGCGTAATATCTGAAATAAGCTTTCTGTTTTCTCAGTCAGGGGCTTGTTTGCAGCAAACTTTTTACAAATAGGTCCCTGGCAAAAAAACTATCACAACTTTTTGCTCGACACTCCGAACGAGGTGAATCAGACGCCCACGTCTTTATATCGTCGAGCCCGTTCTGTTGGTATCATTTTCATTATGTTTTGACATTCTGAAAATGACCATTTTGCCCTTGCCGTAAACAGCCCCTCCGGGAGAGAACTGTTTCTGGCAAATCTTTTCGCGGCTTCACCGCACTTCTCCCCGGTGCCTTCTTCATCCCCAGGCAAGCCACAATAACCGCTTGCATGATAGTCATGCAATAGCCATGTTTTCCACTTGAATATTTAATAAAAGTTTGATGTTGTATGTCTGCTTGTTTGCTACTGATGTCGTTGTTTCGGTTATGCCCATGGTTTCATGTTCACTGGCATGCTATGATCTGATACTTCTTATTATCTTGTACTACTTGTTAGTATCATGTTCACATGTTATGCTTGGTAGTAGAAGAACATGCTAGTAGTAGTCTTGATGCATGCTTGTTATCTGTCAAGTACTGTGATATGCATGTTCCGTTGCAACTAGTTATTTTACATGATTATTTGGCAGTGTTCTTGCTATGTTCTTGCATGTTATCTATTTATGATGCTAGTAGTCCTGTATGCCATGAGTAGTGTTATACTTGTAATATTCAAGCTCGTCAGTATGCCATGCTCATTTGGTTAAATATTTCATATGGTTATGCTCGATGATTATGTTGCACCTCCATGCTTATGTTGATATCATGCTCATGCATTGTAATTGTATCTTGTTATTTTATTATGAATCAGCTTATTGCATTCAAGTTTAACGGGTTAATAATGAACTTGAACAACTGTTGGCTGAGTCATGGTGCCACCAAATCGAGCTGACCAGTGCAGCCACACTTAGCTTTTATGGGAAGGTCCTAACTTGGTCTATTGTCATGCCTCTTGCCGGTGCCTCCAACGAGGGAAGGTTATGCGCGGGCGCTACCTTGGCCGGGTAGGACGGCATAAGCCTTGTGTGCCCGAGTTGTTTTGCGCACTTTTGTCCCCGTTTGGGACCATTTATGTTTTGCCACGACGGTGGCCGTTGATGCCTTTGGTAGGCAAGGGGCCACCCATGACTTAGCCCAGAGGGGAGTTGGTCAGAGTGGCCGGGAGAGTGTCATGACAGTAGAACGGTTATGTCGGAATGCCGTTGGTCCACCCGAATTGGAATGCAAGGCCATGGATTCCGTGGTGAGGGTACAGTGTGCTAACCTCTGCAGAGTGTGTGTCTAAATCTATCGATAGCCACGCCCGCGGATAAGGGCCCAGTTCGTGTCGGTCACACCGTGAGTCAACAGTAATAAAAATAATAATGTGCTTAATAACAACCCCGGTTCGATGACGAGATAATTTGGTTGTGATTGCTGGAATGATCACTGTGGTATCGAGGATACCGAGTTGTTGGATATTTGTGATGTTGTACGAGAGTCAGTGGTAAAGATCAAGCTCGTTGTGGTCATTTAATGATTACTACGGTATTGTTTATACCAAGCTTGATTTGATCCTGAGATGATCGTGTGATGCCCGTGTTGGTAAGTTTGTGCATGTGATGGTTACAAAATAACCCGAGCAGAGTAAGTTGGTGCATGTTAGTATCATCATGTTGCATGTAGTATCATCATACTCGTTTGTTCATGCTATGCTTGTTCTAGTTGTATCATGTTCAGTTGTGCCTGCCATGTTGTTCTGTTAGTATCATGTTCATGAATTTAATTAACATGCTAATGCCATGATGTTGTCTGTCTTGATTACTTTTGGTTTATTCTGAGCTTGCAAGTACATTCAATGTACTGACATTTTGCGGGTTGTGCCTGGATTGCTTGCTTGTTTGGTGTGGTTCCTGTGTTCGCGAGCTAGGATAAACGTTCCAGCCAGAGTCCCTGCAGATTGGAGTTCACCACCGTCATCGTCGTTCCACTACCAATAGTTGTTCCGCTGCTTCGAGTTGTTCTGCTGCTTGCATAGAGCAACCGTGGCAGGCGTAGTGTCGCCGTGCCGATGTAATCCCCTTGTAATATCGGAGACCCTGTAATCATCTTCGTATAATAATATAAGGATGGTTTGTTCTATGCTAAGCAGTGTCGTATTCCAGAAGACATCTCCTCGATCTCTGGGCTGGAATCTGGGGCGTTCCGGTTTCTCTGAGCCGGGGTGCCACAACTTCTTATGATGTGCATTATCGAGAGGGCCTAGAGATACCTCTCCGACACACGGAGTGACAAATCCCAATCTTGATCCATGCCAACTCAACAAACACCTTTGGAGATACCTGTACAGTATCTTTATGATCACCCAGTTACGTTGTGACGTTTGATAGCACACAAGGCATTCCTCTGGTATTCGGGAGTTAGATGATCTCATGGTCGGAGGAACATGTATTTGACATTTGTGAAAGCGGTAGCAAATAAACTGAAACGATCAATAGCTATGCTAACGGATGGGTCTTGTCCATCACATCATTCTCCTAATGATGTGAACCCATTATCAAATGACAACTCATGTCCATGGCTAGTAAACCTTAACCATCTTTGATCAACGAGCTAGTCTAGTAGAGGCTCACTAGGGACACCGTATTTGTTTATGTATCCACACATGTATTTTAGTTTTCGGTTAAATACAATTATAGCATGAATAATAAACCTTTATCATGATTAAGGAAATATAATAATAACCACTTTATTATTGCCTCTAGGGCATATTTCCAACTGTCTCCCACTTGCACTAGAGTCAATAATCTAGTTCACATCGTCATGCGACTAACGCCCATAGTTCACATCGTCATCTGATTAACACCCAAAGAGTTTACTAGAGTCAATAATCTAGTTCACATCGCCATATGATTAACACTCATAGTTCACATCGTCATGTGACCAACACCTAGAGTTTACTAGAGTCCATAATCTAGTTCACATCGCCATGTGATTAACACTCTAAGAGTTCTAAGGTGTGATCATGTTTTGCTTCTGAGAAGGGTTTTAGTCAACGGGTCTACAACATCTAGATCCATGCGTACTTTGTAAATTTCCATGTCTACAATGCTCTGCATAGAGCTACTCTAGCTAATTGCTCCTACATCCAATATGCATCCAGATTGATACTCAGAGTCATCTGGATTAGTCCCAAAGCTTGCATCGACAGAACTCTTTACGACAAACTCTTTATCACCTCCATAATTGACAAACATTTCCTTAGTTCCCTAGTTACTAAGGATAATTTTGACCGATGTCTAGTGATCCACTACCGGATCACTCATGTATCCCTTTTGCCAGACACAAGGCAAAGCACACATCAGGTGTGGTACACAACAAGGCATATTGCATAGAACATATGGCTAAGGCACAGGGAATGACTTTCATTCTCTTTCTATCTTCTGTCGTGGTCGGGTTTTGAGTCTTACTCAACTTCACACCTTGTAACACAGGCAAGAACCCTTTCTTTGACTGATCCATTTTGAACTTCTTCAAAACTTTATCAAGGTATGTACTTTGTGAAAGTCCAATTAAGTGTCTCGATCTCTCTCTATAGATCTTAATGCCCAATTAGTAAGCAACTACACAGAGGTCTTCCATTCAAAAAATCTTATTCAAGTATCTTTTTATGCTATCCAGAAATTTTATATCATTTCCAATCAATAATATGTCATCCACATATAATATCAGAAATGCTACAGAGCTCCCACTCACTTTCTTGTAAATACATGCTTCATCGTGAGTTTGTATAAAACCAAATGCTTTAATCACCTCATCAAAGCGTATATTCCAACTCCGAGATGCTTGCACCAGTCCATAGATGGATCGTTGAAGCTTGCACACTTTGTTAGCACCTTTAGGATCGACAAAACCTTTTGGTTGCATCATATACAACTCTTCTTTAAGAAATCCATTAAGGAATGCAGTTTTGACGTCCATTTGCCAAATTTCATAATCATAAAATGCGGTAATTGCTAACAAGATTAGGACAGACTTAAGCATCGCTACGGGTGAGAAGGTCTCATCTATTCAAATCCTTGAACTTGTCAAAAACCTTTTGCGACAAGTCGAGCTTTGCAGACAGTAATATTACCTTCAGCGTTTGTCTTCCTCTTGAAGATCCATTTATTCCGAATGGCTTGCCGATCATCGGGCAAGTCCACCAAAGTCCATACTTTGTCCTCATACATGGATCCAATCTCATATTTCATGGCCTCAAGCCATTTGTCGGAATCCGGGTTTGTCATAGCTTCTTCATAGTTCATAGGTTCGCTGTTGTCCAACAACATAACTTCCAGGACAGGATTAAAGTACCACTCTGGTGCGGAACGTGTTCTGGTGGACCTACGAGGTCCAGTAGTAACTTGATCTTAAGTTTCATGGTCATCATCATTTGCTTCGTCTCTGTTTGGTGTAGACATCACGGGAACTGTTGTCTCCAATGTACTACCTTCCAACTCGAGAGGAGGTACAATTACCTCATCAAGTTCTACTTTCCTCCCACTCACATCTTTCGAGAGAAACACCTTCTCTAGAAACGTTCCATTTTTAGCAACAAAGATTTTGCCTTCGGATCTGTGGTAGAAGGTGTACCCAATAGTTTCATTCAGGTATCCTATGAAGACGCACTTCTCCGCTTTGGGTTCGAACTAATCTGGTTGAAGCCTTTTGACATAAGCGTGGCATCCCCAAACTTTAAGAAACGATAGCTTAGGTTTATTTTTGAACCACAGTTCATACGGTGTCGTCTCAACGGACTTAGACGGTGCCATATTTAACGTGAATGCATCTATCTCTAATGCATAACCCCAAAATGATAAAGGCAAATCAGTAAGAGACATCATAGAATGCACCATGTCTAATAAAGTACGGTTACGGCGTTCAGATACATCATTACGCTGTGGTGTTCCACATGGCATGAGTTGCAAAACTACTCCACATTGTTTTAAATGAAGGTCAAACTCGTAACTCAAATATTCGCCTCTGCGATCAGATCGTAGAAACTTTATTTTCTTGTTACAATGATTTTCCTCTTCACTTTGAAATTCTTTGAACTTTTCAAATGTTTCGGACTTGTGTTTCATTAAGTAGATATATCCACGCCTACTCAAATCATTTGTCAAGGTTAGAAAATAATGATGCCCGCCACGTGCTTCAATACTCATCGGACCGCATACATCGGTATGTATTATTTCCAACAAGTCATGAGCTCGCTCCATTGTTCCGAAGAACGTAGTTTTAGTCATCTTGCCCATGAGGCATGGTTCGCAAGTATAAATGATTAATAATCAAGTGATTCGAAAAGTCCATCAGTATGGAGTTTCTTCATGCGCTTTACACCAATATGACCTAAACGGCAGTGCCACAAATATGTTGCATTATCATTATAAACTTTGCATCTTTTGGCATCAATATTATGAATATGTGTATCACTACGATCGAGATTCAATAAACGATTTACACTGGGTGTATGACCATAGAAGATTTTATTCATGTAAATAGAACAACAATTATTCTCTGATTTAAATGAATAACCGCATTGCAATAAACATGATCCAATCTTTTTCATGCTCAATGCAAACACCAAATAACATTTATTTAAGTTCAACATTAATCCCGAAAGTATAGGGAGTGTGCGATGATGATCACATCAATCTTGGAACAACTTCCAACACACATCGTCACCTCACCCTTAACTAGTCTCCGTTTATTCTGTAACTATTGTTTCGATTTACTAATCATAGCAACTGAACTAGTATCAAATACCTAGGGGCTACTACGAATACTAGTAAGGTACACATCAATAACATGTATATCAAATATACTTTTCTTCACTTTGCCATCCTTCTTATCCGCCAAGTATTTTTAGGGCAGTTCCGCTTCTAGTGAACATTTCCTTTGTAGTAGAAGCACTCAGTTTCAGGCTTGGGTCTAGCTTTGGCCTTCTTCTTGGGATTGGAAACTTGTTTGCCATTCTTCTTGAAGTTCTATTTCTTTCGCTTGTGTTTTTTCTTGAAATTGGTGGTCTTGTTAACCATCAACACTTGCTTTTTCTTGATTTCTACCTCCGATGATTTCAGCATCGCGAAGAGCTCGGGAATTGTTTTCGTCATCCCTTGCATATTATAATTCATCACGAAGTTCTAGTAGGTTGGTGATAGTGGCTAGAGAATTTTTTCAATCACTATCTTATCTCGAAGATTAACTCCCACTTGATTCAAGTGATTGTAGTACCCAGACATTCTGAGTACATGCTGACTAGCTGAGCTATTCTCCTCCATCTTGTAGGCAAAGTACTTGTCAGAGGTCCAATACCTCTCGACATGGGCATGAATATGAAATACCAATTTCAGCTCTTGGAACATCTCATATATTCCATGGCGTTCAAAACATCTTCAGAGCCCCGATTCTAAGTCGTAAAGCATGGTGCACTAAACTATCAAGTAGTCATCAGATCGAGCTTGTCAAACATTCAAAACATCTGCATCAGCTCCTGCAGCAGGTTTGTCACCTAGCGGTGCATCAAGGACACAATTATTCTGTGCAACAATGAGGATAATCCTCAGATTATGGACCCAGTCCGCATTATTGCTACCATCATCTTTCAACTTAGTTTTTCTCTAGGAACATATAAAAACAGTGGAGCTATATCGCGAGCTATTGATTTACAACATAGGTGTGCAAAAACTATCATGAATAAGTTCATGATAAATTAAGTTCAATTAATCAAATTACTAATGAACTCCCACTTAAAATAACATCCCTCAGATTATTTAAGTGAAACATGATACAAATCAAGTAAACCTTGTTC
Source organism: Secale cereale (assembly GCA_902687465.1). Classification (NCBI taxonomy): domain Eukaryota; kingdom Viridiplantae; phylum Streptophyta; class Magnoliopsida; order Poales; family Poaceae; genus Secale; species Secale cereale. Next base: position 508,444,448 of record LR738714.1, on the reverse strand, counting down.
GATCATCACGTGAGATGGAGTAGTCTTCAATGGTGAACATCTACATGTTGATCATATCTACTATATGACTCATGTTCGACCTTTCGGTCTCCAGTGTTCCGAGACCATGTCTATACATGCTAGGCTCGTCAAGTTTAACCCAAATATTCCATGTGTGTAAATCTGGCTTACACCCGTTCTATGTGAACACAGAGTCTATCACAAGCGATCATCACGTGGTGTCTCGAAACGACGAACTGTAGCAACGGCGCATACTCGGGGAGAACACTTTTTATCTTGAAATTAAGTGAAGGGGTCATCTTATAATGCTACCGTCATTCTAAGCAAAATAAGATGCATAAAGGATAAACATCACATGCAATCAATAATATGTGACATGATATGGCCATCATCATCTCGTGCTTTTGATCTCCATCTCCAAAGCATCGTCATGATCTCCATCGTCACCAGCTCGACACCTTGATCTCCATTGTTGCGTCGTGGTCGTCTCGCCAACTATTGCTAACTCATAGTGATAAAGTAAAGCAATTACATCACACTTATATCTCGTACAATAAAGAGACAACCATAAGGCTCCTGCCGGTTGCCGATAATTTACAAAACATGATCATCTCATACAATAACATATAACTCATCACATCTTGACCATATCACCTCACAAGCATACCCTACAAAAACAAGTTAGACGCCCTCTACTTTGTTGTTGCAAGTTTTACATGGATGCTATGGGTTTTGAGCAAGAACCGTTCTTACCTACGCAAAAACCACAATGTGGTATAGTGATTGCTTTTTGATCTTCAAAAAGAACCATGTTCATTGAATCCGATTCAACTAAAGTGAGAGAAACAGGCACACGCCAGTCACCTTTATGCAACAAGTGCATGTCAATCGGTGAAACCAGTCTCATGAACGCGGTCATGTAATGTCGGTTCGGGCCACTTCATCTCACAATAGCGCGGAATTAAGAAAAAACTAGTGACGGCAAGCAATATGCATATACCCATGCCCACAACTCCTTTGTGTTCTACTTGTGCATATCATCTTCACATAGACCTGGCTCATGATGCCACTGTAGGGGAACGGAGCATGGAAAACAAAAAAAGTCCTACGCACATGTAATGATTTATCCATGGAGATGCATAGCAACGGGGGGAAGAGTGTGTCTGCATATCCTCGTAGACCGTAAGCGGAAGCTTTATATCAATGCGGTTGATGTAGTGGAACGACAACACGATCCAACCGATCAAGTACCGAACGTACGACACCTCCGAGTTTAGCACACGTGCGGCTCGATGACGTCTCCTCCTTGATCCAGCAAGCGGGAGAGGAGAAGTAGACGGGATCACAACCAACACGATGGCGTGGTGGTGGAGCACCGACAGCGCTTCGTTAAGTGTCGCCGAGACGAGGCGATGGAAGTGTTGTTGAGGAAATTGTTAATTGGTACCTACTCGGTTGGCTGGCGAGTTGGGGATTAATAGGCTAATCGACAAGTTAATTGGCCATTTAATTAATTAGTCAGATGATTTATCGGGTTATCGGCTACTCGGGGACCCTACGAGTAGGGATTAATCAGCAAGTTAACTGGTTAATCGGATGAATTCTTGAACATGGGATGGAACTACGGAGTAACGGGAGAGAGAGGGGTGCCAAGGACTTGGTGTGTCCTCTTGGGACGCCCCTACCCTCTATATATATCTGGAGGGGCGTGGCAACAGCCCCTCCAAGCCCTAGGGCGCAGCAATAGGGGAGAGGACTTGGACTCCAAGTCCAATCCTATTCCTATTAGGATTCCTTCCCTTTTTGCATTCCCTAGCCACCTGGGCTTTTGAGGACTTGGTGCGCCTGGCCCAATAAGGCCAGGGCGCCTCCCCTTAGCCCGTGCTAGCCCTTGGGACATGGTTAACCGACTTTTGGACTTCCGGACCCCTCCGGAATCCTCCGGAACCTTCTAGAAGCTTCCCGGTACAATACCAAAAAATTGTACTCTTTTGGAACCCAAAATATGTCTTTTCATATATAAATATTTATCTCTCGACCATCTCGAGACTCCTCATGACGTCCAGGATCTCATCCGGGACTCCGAACAACATTTGGTTACCACTCATCAAATATCCCAATACTAGTCTAGTGTCAACGAAGCGTGCGACCCTGCGGGTTCAGGAATTATGTAGTCATGACTGAGACACCTCTCCAGTCAATAACCAATAGCGGAACCTAGATGCCCATATTGATTCCTAGATATTCCATGAAGATCTTTATCTGTCGAACCTTTATGACTACATACATAATTCCCTTTGTCCATCGGTATGTTACTTGCCCGAGATTCGATCGTCGGTATCTCCATACCTAGTTCAATCTCATTACCGGCAAGTCTCTTTACTCATTCCGTAATACATCATCCTGTGACTGAGTCACTTTGCTTGCAAGGCTTCTTATGATGTGCATTGCCGAGAGGGCCCAATGATACCTCTCCGACACACGGAGTGATAAATCCCAATCTTGATGCATGCCAACTCAACAAACACCTTTAGAGATACATGTAGATCATCTTTATGATCACCCAGTTATGTTCTGACGTTTGATAGCACACAAGGCATTCCTCCGATATTCGGGAGTTGGATGATCTCATGGTCGGAGGAACATGTATTTGACATTTATGAAAGCAGTAACAAATAAACTGAAACGATCAATAGCTATGCTAACGGATGGGTCTTGTCCTTCACATTATTCTCCTAATGATGTGATCCTGTTATCAAATGACAACTCATGTCCATGGCTAGGAAATCTTAACCATCTTTGATCAACGAGCTAGTCTAGTAGAGGCTCACTAGGGACATGGTATTTGTGTATGTATCCACATATGTATTTTATTTTCCGGTTAAATACAATTATAGCATGAATAATAAACTTCTATCATGATTAAGGAAATATAATAATAACTACTTTATTATTGCCTCTAGGGCATATTTCCAACATTAACCACCCTACGATCCACGGTGGACAAGGACGATGTGGTCCTCGATAAGAGGTCTAAATCCACCTCTTTCAGGCCAGCAGATGAAATTGTTAAATTTTAGGTGCGTCCGACGGACCCTAATAAAACAGCATCCATCGAAGCACAGCTGGACCCAACGGTAGACACCGCTGTACGTGCATTCCTACGCGAAAACTGGATACAGTTGCCTGGCACCCTTCAAACATGCCTGGAATCCCACGCAGACTGGCCAAACACAGCCTCAACATCATCAAAGGATTCAAGCTGGTCAAACAATCATTGTGATGACTTTTCGAACCCAAAAGACAAGCCATGGGGGAGGAGCTAGCCAAATTACCCGAAGCCGAATTCATCGGGGAAATTAAACACCCAGATTGGCTAGCCAACTTGGTCATGGTGCCGAATAAAGATTAATCCTGGCGCCTCTGTGTCGATTTCAAAGACCTCAACAAGGCTTGCCCTAAGGATCCCTTTCTGTTGCCCCGCATTGACCAAAACATTGATGCGACTGCGGGACATGATTCAATATGTTTCCTCGACGCTTACTCCAGATACCATCAGATTAAAATGCAGGAATCCGACCAGGCCGTAACGGCGTTTATCACCCCGTATGGGCCTTTTTGTTTCAACGTTATGCCTTTTGGGCTTAAAAACGCTGGCGCCACTTACCAACGCATGATTCAAACATGCTTGGAGAAACAAATCAGCAAGACAGTAGAGCCATATGTGGACAACATAGTTATTAAGACTAAACATATCGAATCATTGGTGGACGATCTTCGCCTCACATTCAATAACCTTCGAACATACGACATACGGCTCAACCCGGAAATATGCGTCTTCGGCGTTCCAACCGGAAAGCTACCGGGGTTCATTGTCTCCCACGGAGGAATTGAAGCAAACCCAGCTAAAATTCGAGCTTTGTCACAATTGGCTACACCAATCAACCTAAAACAAGTTCAAAGACTAGCTGGGTGTGTTGCGGCCTTAAGCCGCTTCATCTCCAGACTAGGAGAAAAAGCATTATGACTCTACAGACTGCTCAAACGCAGCGATCACTTTGAATGGACGGAAGAGGCCACAACCGGATTGGAGGAAATAAAAGCCTTATTAGCAGGCAACCCAATCCTAGCCGCTCCAAGTGTTGGCGGGCTGATGCTGCTCTATATCTCAGCAACTCACCAGGTTGTGAGCGTTGTGCTCGTTGTCGAATGAGAGGAAGAGGGACATAAATTCCCAGTCCAAAAATCAGCCTATTATGTATCGGAGGTCCTCACACCATGCAAATTGCAATACCCTCATTATCAAAAAATCGCTTACGTGATCTTTATGGTATCCCGGAAGCTCCGACACTACTTTCAAGAGTGTTCAATCATAGTGGCATCCGAAGTACCACTTAATGATATTATAAACAACAAGGACACCACTGGCCGCATAGCCAAATGGGCCATTGAGCTCCTACCATTCAAAATAACATACAAGCCACACCGAGCTATTAAATCTCAGGTGCTGGCCGACTTCATTGCAGAGTGGATGGAAGCCGAGCTCCCAACAGAGTATAGATCATACTACAACTGGACCATGTATTTCGACGGCTCTAAAATGCTAGCTGGACTAGGGGCTGGCGTCATCCTGACATCCCCTACAGGGGACACAGTCCATTACGTATTACAAATCATGTATACGGACTCGAACAATGCTGCCGAATACGAGACACAATTACACGGTCTCCGCATGGCTATGTCCATGGGAATACAACGCCTAGAGGTGCGCGGAGACTCAAACCTGGCAATATCTCGGGTAAACGGAGAGTTTGATGCGAAAGATCCAAAAATGGCGGCTTATCAAAACGCCATATTAAAAATATCAGCTCGGTTTGAGGGGCTCGAATTTCATCACATCGCTCGAGACAGTAATCAGGCAGCGGACATACTTGCCCGCATGGGCGCCAAGCGTGACCCAGTCCCACCTAACACCTTTGTGGAAAGGCTCTTCAAGCCATCCGTAGTATGGCAGGACGAGAGTAAAGACGCCAGCTTAGACCTCATCACGCCCCCATCAGCCGAACACAATACGGATATCATCGGGGATCCAGAAACGGACATAACCCCCTCGGCTCATGAGATCATGGTCGTCATTGCTCATTGGACCGAACCCTTCCTTGCCTACCTTAATAGGCAAGAGCTTCCCGATGATCAAAATGAGGCCCGTCGCATAGTTTGACGTTCTAAAGCCTACAAAGTTCATGAAGGTGAACTGTACAAGGAAAGCACTATTCGTGTTCTCCAAAGGTGCATCTCCGAAGAGGATGGATGGCAACTCCTGCCGAAATACATACTGGTCTGGGCGGCCATCACGCCGCAGCTTGGGCCCTCATAAGCAAAACTTTTCGGACATATTTTTTCAGCTCGACGACCCGAGCAGATGCCCAAATGCTTGTCCAACATTGCATGGGATGTCAGCTTTTCGCCAATAAAAGTCATATGCCTCCCATCGCCTTAAGACCAATCCCCATTACTTGGCCTTTTCCAGTCTGGGGGCTGGATATGGTTGGACCCCTCAAACGGGGAAGCCATAAAAAGAAATATTTACTGGTTATGGTGGATAAATTTACTAAGTGGACAGAAGCCAAACCAATAAAAACGGCTAAAGCAGAGCTAGTGATTGGTTTTATATCTAGCATCGTAGACCGCTACGGTGTCCCACACAACATCATCACAGATAATGGCTCCAACTTTACGGTCGATGAGGTTAAAAATTGGTGCACCAAGTTAGGCATTAAACTTGACTATGCATCCATCTACCACCCTCAAACAAATGGTCAGGTCGAATGGGCCAATGGCCTAATAATGAGCGGCATTAAACCCCGACTGGTGTGCTCCCTACGGGAGTCAGACAAACACTGGGTTGAGGAGCTTAACTCTGTACTCTGGGGGCTTCGGACCACACCTAACCGGACAATCGGATACACACCTTTCTTCATGGTGTATGGCAGAAAGGTTGTTCTGCCCTGCGACATTATTCATGACTCACCTCGAGTGCACATGTATGAAGAGCGAGAAGCCAAGCTCGATCGGCAAAATGACCTAGACGGCCTTGAAGAGGAGCGTGATGACCCACAAGTGTAGGGGATCTATCATAGTCCTTTCGATAAGTAAGAGTGTCGAACCCAACGAGGGGCCGAAGGAAATGATAGGCAGTTTTCAGTAAGGTATTTTCTGCAAGCACGGAAATTATAGGTCACAGATAGTTTTGTGATAAGATAATTGGTAGCAAGTGACAAACGGTAAAAGTAAATAAGGTGCAGCAAGGTCGCCCAATCCTTTTTATAGCAAAGGACATGCCTGGACAAACTCTTATGAAAAGTAAAGCGCTCTCGAGGACATATGGGAATTATCGTCAAGCTAGTTTTCATCACGATCACCTGATTTGCGTTCGGTACTTTGATAATTTGGTATGTCGGTGGACCGGTGCTTGGGTGCTGCCCTTACTTGGACAAGCCTCCCACTTATGATTAACCTCTAATGCAAGCATCCGCAACTACAAAAGAAGTATTAAGGTAAACCTAACCATAACCTGAAACATATGGATCCAAATCAGCCCCTTACGAAGCAACACATAAACTAGGGTTTAAGCTTCTGTCACTCTAGCAACCCATCATCTACTTTATTACTTCCCAATGCCTTCCTCTAGGCCCAAATGATGGTGAAGTGTCATGTAGTCGACGTTCACATGACACCACTAGAGGAAAGACAACATACATCTCATCAAAATATCGAACGAAGACCAAATTCACATGACTACTAATAGCAAGACTTCTCCCATGTCCTCAGGAACAGAAGCAACTACTCACAAGACATAATATTGTTCATGATCAGAGGGGTATTAATATGCATAATGGATCTGAACATATGATCTTCCACCATATAAACCAACTAGCATAAACTACAAGGAGTAATCAACACTACTAGCAACCCACAGGTACCAATCTGAGGTTTTGGTACAAAGATTGGATACAAGAGATGAACTAGGGTTTGAGAGGAGATGGTGCTGGTGAAGATGTTGATGAAGATAGCTCTCCCCAAGATGGGAGAGTTGTTGGTGATGACGGCGGTGACGATTTCCCCCTCCCGGAGGGAAGTATCCCCGACAGAACAGCCCTAGATTGGTTTCCGCCTCGGTTCTGCCTCGAGACGGCGGCGTCTGGTCCCGAAAGCCTCCCCCTCATTTTTTCTAGGTCAAAACGCTTCATATAGGAGAAGATGGGCACCTGGGGGCCACCGGCTGGCCCTCGAGGCAGGGGGGCATGCCCTGGGAAGGGGGGCGTGCCCCCACCCTCGAGGCCAGCCAGTGGTCCTCTTGTGGGTTTCTTCCGCCAGGTATTTTTTATATTTTCCAAAAAAATGTTATGTGGAGTTTCGGGGCTTTTGGAGTTGTGCAGAATAGGTTTCCAGAGTTTGCTCCTTTTCCTGCCCAGAATTCCAGCTGCCAGCATTCCCCCTTCTTCATGTAAACCTTGCAAAATAAGAGAGAAAAGGCATAAGTATTGTGACAAAACATGTATGAACAGCCCATAATGCAATAAATATCAACTTATAAGCACGATGCAAAATGGGCGTATCAGAGCGCGACATCGTGCAAGCTCATTCTGCATTCTATCAACAAAAGGTCAGGCGATACCAGAGCAGAGAAGTGCGGGCCAAAATATACAACGTTGGCGAACTCGTTTTGCATCTCCCAGAGAAGAAAAAGGATAAGCTCAAACCAAGATGGGAGGGCCCCTTCATCATACATGAAGTTCTCACCGGAGGAGCCTATCGCCTTTGAAATGCATCAGACAATCGCCTTGAGCCGAATCCATGGAACACTGCTAGGCTCCAACGATTCTACGGATAGTCCGATAATACTTATATTTTTTTTATTTTTGACTAGGTTTCCTTTTTTCTCCTCTCCCTTTTATGTTTATTCTTTAAAACATCCCATGATGTGTTCGGATATACTGAACTGTTAGGGGTACACATCTTTAAATGTATATACCCCAAGATAAATGGGGGCTTCTCTAACGAAGTTTTCTATTAATGTTCGTTTCTTACATGCCTCGGATATACTGAACTGTTAGGGGTAGACATCTTTAAATGTATATACTCCAAGATAGCCGGATTGCAATACCTTGTGTGCAGTTCTATCTCCAGCATGGTGTCCTCCATAGGCCTCGGAGTGACACTTGCATAGGATCTGTTCTTGTTCATGCTCAGGTACACAACATCTAATAACATCATCTACTCCTTTATAAAGGTGTGGGTCATCCCAAAAGTAATGTCTTAAATCATAGAAAAACTTTTTATTTTGTTGGTATGTGAAGCTAGGTGGTATAAATTTAGCAACAATGTAATTAACATAATCAGCACACCAGGGAGCATTACACGAAGCATTTATGATAGCTAATTGTTCAATAGGTAGTGGGTCGTCAGGAACATTTTCTAACCTAGAAAAGTTATCTGCAACGGGGTTCTCAGCTCCTTTTCTATCAATGACATACAAATCAAATTCTTGTAGCAAGATAACCCATCTAATAAGTATAGGTTTAGCATCTTTCTTTTCCATAAGATATTTAATAGCAGCATGATCGGTGTGAACAGTTACTTTGGAATCAACAATATAAGATCTAAACTTATCACAAGCAAAAACAACTGCTATGAATTCTTTTTCAGTAGTAGCATAATTTCTCTGGGCACTGTCTAGAGTTTTACTAGCATAATGAATAACATTCAATTTTTATCAACTCTTTGTCCTAGAACATCACCAGCAGCATAATCACTCGCATCACACATAATTTCAAAGGGTAAATTCCAATCAGGTGGTTGAACAATAGGTGCAGAAATCAAGGCTTTATTAAGTATTTCAAATGCATCTACACAATCATCATAAAAAACGAAAGGAATATATTTTTGCAAGAGATTAGTGAGAGGCCTAGAAATTTGAGAAGTCTCTAATGAACCTCCTATAGAAACCATCATGACCGAGAAAACTTCTAATACCTTTGATATCTTTAGGACACGACATATTTTCATTAGCATCAACTTTAATACCTCTTTAAGAAATCTTATGCCCCAAAACAATGCCTTCATTAACCATAAAGTGGCACTTCTCCCAATTCAATACAAGATTAGTTTCTTCGCATCTCTGCAAAACTCGATCAAGGTTGCTTAAGCAATCATCAAAAGAAGTTCCGTAAACGGAGATATCATCCATGAAAACCTCAACAATCTTTTCACAAAAATCAGAGAATATGGCAGTCATACATCTTTGAAAGGTAGCAAGTGCATTGCATAGACCAAAAGGCATACATCTATAAGCAGAAGTACCGAAAGGGCAAGTAAAAGTAGTCTTTTCTTGATCTTCTTTTGACACGAGTATTTGAGAGAAACTAGAATAACCATCTAGAAAGCAAAAATGTGTATGTTTGGATAATCTTTCTAGCATTTGATCAATAAAAGTTAGATGGTAATGATCTTTCTTAGTAGCTTTATTCAATTTACCAAAATCAATTACCATTCCATAACCTGTAGCAATTCTTTGCGTGATCAATTCATCTCTATCATTAGGAACAACAGTAATGCCTCCCTTCTTAGGGACACAATGAACATGAATTTACCATTGACTATTACCAATAGGATAAATTATACCTGCCTCTAGAAGATTTAGTATTTCATTTCTTACCACCTCTTTCATCTTTGTATTTAATCGTCGTTGGTGATCAACAACTGGTTTACACGTTCCAACTTAATTTTGTGTTGGCATAAAGTGGGACTAATGCCCTTAAGATCATCAAGAGTATATCCAATAGCAGCACAATGCTTCTTCAGAGTTTTCAATAATTTATTTTCTTCATGCTCTGAAAGGTTAGCACTAACAATAACAGGTTATATCTTATTTTCATCGAGATAAACATATTTAAAAGTATTGGGTAATGGTTTAAGTTCAAACACGGGATCACCCTTACGTGGAGGAGGGTCCCCAAGGATTTCAACATGCAAAGAGTTTTTTAGAATAGGCCCATGTTTAAAGAATATTTCATCTATTTCCCTTCTTTCATTTATAAATATATCATTTTCATGGTCTAGCAAATAATGTTCTAAAGGTTTAGTAGGAGGAACAACAATAGAAGCAAGACCAATAATTTCATCTTTACTAGGCAATTCTTTATCACGGGGTTGTCTACGAAATTTAGAGAAATTAAAATCATGTTTCATGTCCACTAGACCGACAGTAATAATATCTTTCTCGTAGTCTATCCTAGCATTAACAGTGTTCAAGAAAGGTCTACCAAATATAATGGGGCAAAAGTCATCTTATGGGGAACCGAGAACAAGAAAATCAGTAGGATATATTATTTTCCCACACAAGACTTCAACATCTCTAACAATCCCAATAGGTGATATAGTATCTCTATTAGCAAGCTTGATGGAAACATCAATTTCTTCTATCTCAGCAGGTGCAATTTCATTCATAATTTCTTTATATAAAGTAAAAGGAATTGCACTCACACTAGCACCCACATCACATAAGCCATGATAAAAATGATCTCCTATTTTAACAGAAACAACAGGCATGCCAACAATAGGTCTATGTTTATCTTTAGTATCAGGTTTGGCAATTCTAGCAGCTTCATCACAGAAATAAATAACATGCCCATCAATATCATGAGCCAAGAGATCTTTAACCTTAGCAATACTAGGTTCCACTTTAAAAAATTTCCAGGTGGTCTAGGTGCTCTAATATTACTATTTTTAACCACAGTTGAAGCTTTAGCATGATCCTTTATTTTAACAAGAAAATGTGGTTTCTCAATATAAATAGTAGGAATAATAGGATCAACATTATAGGTAATAGTTTCTTCTTCAACTTTAATTGGTTCCACTACTTGCACTTCAATGGGAGGATGATATTTAAACCACTTCTCCTTAGGGAGATCAACATGAGTAGCAAATGATTCACAGAAAGAAGATACTATCTCAGAGTCAAGTCCATATTTAGTGCTAAATTCATGAAAAGCATCTGTATTCATAAAAGATGTAACACAATCAAACTTAAGGTTTATACCTGACTCATTAACTTTGTCGAGATCTCAGTCTCCAGAGTTGCGTTTAATTCTTTCCAATAGATCCCATTTGAATTCAATAGTCTTATTCATATAAGAGCCAGCACAAGAAGTATCGAGCATGGATTGATCATTATGAGAAAACCGAGCATAAAAATTATGAATAATAATTTCTCTTGAGAGCTCATGATTGGGGCATGAATATAACATTGACTTAAGACTCCCCCAAGCTTGAGCGATACTTTCTCCTTCACGAGGATAAAACTTCTGATGAAATTCCAGTTTCAATCGGTTGTAGTTCCATGATCCAATATCATCACATAGCATGTACCCTATCAATTCCTTTCTCTTCAAAGATAAAGGGAAGACCTTCTTCTTGAAAACATCCTCTGGGATACCTGCAAGCTTAAACAATCCACAAACTTCATCCACATAGATTAGGTGTAAATCGGGATGCAATGTTCCATCTCCTGCATAAGGATTAGCTAGCAGTTTCTCTACCATACCCAAAGGAATTTCAAAGTAAATATTTTCATTAGGTGCAGTAGTGTGAGGAGCAACTCCTTGTTCTTCCGGTCGAGCTGAAGATACCCCAAACAAACCCCTCAACGGATTATTTTCCATAATTACAAGTGACAGTAAATATTAGCACACTATATAAATGTTTCCTTACCAAATTCCACTTACCAAAGGTGCTTCACTCCCCGGCAACGGCGCCAAAAAAGAGTCTTGCTGACCCACAAGTGTAGGGGATCTATCATAGTCCTTTCAATAAGTAAGAGTATCGAACCCAGCGAGGAGTAAAAGGAAATGACAAGCGGTTTTCAGCAAGGTTTTCTCTGCAAGCACTAAAAGTATCACTAACAGATAGTTGTGTGATAGTATAATTCGTAACGGGTAACAAGTAACAAAAGTAAACAAGGTGCAGCAAGGTGGCCCAATCCTTTTTGTAGCAAAGGACAAGCATGGATGTACTCCTATATAAAGCAAAGCGCTCCCGAGGACACATGGGAATTGTTGTCAAGTTAGTCTTCATCATGCTCATCTGATTCGCGTTCACTACTTTGATAATTAGATATGTGGGTGGACCGGTGCTTGGGTGTTGTCCTTCCTTGGATAATCCCCACACTTATGATTAACCACTCTCGCAAGCATCCACAACTAGAAAATAAGAATTAAGATAAATCTAACCATAGCCTGAAACATATGGATCCAAATCAGCCCCTTACGAAGCAACGCATAAACTAGGGTTTAAGCTTCTGTCACTCTAGCAACCCATCATCTACTTATTACTTCCCAATTCCTTCCCCTAGGCCCAAATAATGGTGAAGTGTCATGTAGTCGACGTTCACATAACACCACTAGAGGAAAGACAACATACATCTCATAAAAAAATCGAACGAATACCACATTCACACGAATACTTATAACAAGACTCCCCCCATGTCCTCAGGAAGAAATGTAACTACTCACAAAGGATATTCATGTTCATGATCAAAGGGGTGTTGAATAGCATTAAGGATCTGAACACATGATCTTCCACCGAATAAACCAACTAGCATCAACTACAAGGAGTAATAAACACTACTAGCAACCCCCAGGTACCAATCTCAGGTTTTGAGACAATGGTCGGATACAAGAGATGAACTATGGTTTGAGAGGAGATGGTGCTGGTGAAGATGTTGATGGATATTTACCCCCTCTCAATGAGAGGATCATTGGTGATGACGATGGCTTCGATTTCCCCCTCCCGGAGGGGAGTATCCTCAGCAGAACAACCCTTCCGGAGCTCTAGATTGGTTTTCGCCCAGGTTCCGCCTCGAGACGGCTGTGATACGTCTTCAACGCATCTATAATTTTTTATTGTTCCATGCTATTATATTATCTATCTTGGATGTTTTATATACATTTATATGATATTTTATATGATTTTTGGGACTAATCTATTAACCCAGAGCCCAGTGCCAGTTTATGTTTTTCCTTGTTTTTGAGTTTCGCAGAAAAGGAATATCAAACGGAGTCCAAGCGGAACGAAACTTTTTGGTAATTTTTCTTGGACCAGAAGACATCAGATGGACTTGGAGTACATGCCAGGCGATCCATGAGGCCGCCACAAAGGGTGGAGGGCGCGCCCTGGGGGGTAGGGCGCGACCCCCTACCTTGTGGGCACCTCGTGCCTCCCCCGACCAACTACTTCCGCCTATAAATACCTATATATTCCAGAAACATCAGAAATCCATCGAAAACCACTTTTCCTCCGCTGTAACCTCCTTTTCTCATAATATCCCATCTGGAGGCCTTTTCTGGTACTCTACCGAAGGGGGAATCAACCACGGAGGGCATCTACATCAACCCTATTGCCCTTCGATGAAGTGTGAGTAGTTTACCACAGACCTACAGGTCCATAGCTAGTAGCTAGATGGCTTCTTCTCTCTCTTTGATCTTCAATACCATGTTCTCCTCATTGTTCTTTGAGATCTATCTAATGTAATCTTGTTTTGCGGTGTGTTGTTCAAGATCCGATGAATTGTGGGTTTCTGATCAGATTATCTATGAATAATATTTGAGTCTTTTCTGAATTCTTATATGCATGATCTTATATCTTAGTAATTCTCTTTGAACTATCATTTTTGTTTGACCAACTAGATTGATAATTCTTGCAATGGGAGAAGTGCTTTGCTTTGGGTTCAATCTTGTGGTGCTCAATCCCAGTGACAGTAGGGGACATGACACGTATTGTATTGTTGCCATCGAGGATAAAAAGATGGGGTTTCCATCATATTGCTTGAGTTAATTCCGATACATCATGTCATCCTGCTTAAGGCGTTACTCCATTCTTATGAACTTAATACTCTAGATGCAGAATCGTTTCGGTCGATGTGTGGAGTAATAGTAGTAGATGCATGCAGGAGTCGGTCTACTTGTCTTAGACGTGATTCCTATATTCATGATCGTTGCCATAGATGTCGTTATAATTATTAGCTTTTCTATCAATTGCTTGACAGTAATTTGTTCACCCACCATAAACTTGCTATCATGAGAGAAGCCTCTAGTGAAACCTATGGGCCTCTAGTCTCTTTTATATCTTATAAGTTTCAGATCTACTATCTTGCAATCTTTTTACTTTTCAATCTATAAACCAAAAACCTATAAATATTTACTTTATTTGTTTATCTATCTCTATCGGATCTCACTTTTGCAAATAACCTAGAAGGGATTGACAACCCCTTTATAGCGTTGGGTACAAGTTGTGATTGTTTGTGCAGGTATTTGGCGACTTGTGTATAATCTCCTACTGGATTGGTACCTTGGTTCTCAACAAACTGAGGGAATACTTACTTGCTGCATCACCCTTTCCTCTTCATGGAAACACCAACTTTACCTCGGGAAATAAGCAAGGAAGCAAGCGTCGCTTCATTCCAAAAACCTCCTTATGATTTTTTTCAGGTCAAAACACATCATATAGCAGAAGATGGACGCCGGGGGCCTGCCAGGGGGCCCACAAGGTAGGGGGCGCGCCCTCCACCCTTGTGGATGGCTAGTGGCCCCCTGTGGTGCTTTCTTCGCCCAATATTTTTTTATATTCCAACAATATACTCCGTGATGTTTCAGGACTTTTGGAGTTGTGCAGAATAGGTATTTCAGATTTGCCCCTTTTCCAGTCCAGAATTCTAGCTGCCAGCATTCTCCCTCTTCATGTAAACCTTGTAAAATAAGAGAGAAAAGGCATAAGTATTGTGATATAATGTGTAATAACAGCCCATAATGCAATAAATATCAGTATAAAAGCTTGATACAAAATGGGCGTATCACCGCTCAAGGTGAGTATTGATAAGGCGGTAACTGAAGCACTTGCTAACGAAAGTGGTGTCACTATTGAGAAACACCTAAGAACCGAGGACCTCCCCATGGCTGCTAAATTAGCATGGAGATTTGTCCCCGGGAACCCTCTGGTCAGGCCTGAGCAGGTCCCGCTTCTATCAACACAAATGTGTAGATTGCATGGCTGGTACCTAAAAGAATTTAAGGCCAGGCGAGAGAGCCTTTACGTGGAAGTCAAGCCAGAGCATTACTTCCATGGAAACGATGCGTAGATTGAGTTTTCAAAAAAAAATAGTTATTCAACCAAGGCGCACTCGAAAAATCTATCGCCAGTTGCTATTGTCTGTAAATGATTTCTTTCTATAATTTAAGTCTCTAGCTCATTGATAACCCACAAGTATAAGGGAGCACAACATTTTTCGAGCGTAGAGTATTCAACCCAAATTTATTGATTCGACACAAGGGGAGCCAAAGAATATTCTCAAGTATTAGCAGTTGAGTTGTCAATTCAACCACACCTGAAAGACTTAATATCTATAGCAAAGTATTTAGTAGCAAAGTAGTATGGAAGTAAAGGTAACGATGGCAAAAGTAACAGTAGTAGTTTTGTAACAATTGTAACAGTGGCAGTGGAAAAGTAACTAAGCAAGGATCAATATGTGAAAAGCTCGTAGGCATTGGATTAGTGATGGATAATTATGTCGGATGCGATTCCTCATGTAGTAGTTATAACATAGGGTGACACAGAACTAGCTCCAGTTCATCAATGTAATGTAGGCATGTATTCCGAATATAGTCATAGGTGCTTATGGAAAAGAACTTGCATGGCATCTTTTGTCCTACCCTCCTATGGCGGCGGGGTCCAATTGGAAACTAAGGGATATTAAGGCCTCCTTTTAATAGATTACCGGACCAAAGCATTAACACTTAGTGAATACACGAAGTCCTCAAACTACGGTCATCACCGAGAGTGGTCCCGATTATTATCACTTTGGGGTTGCCGGATCATAACACATAGTAGGTGACTATTGACTTGCCAGATAGGATCAAGAACTCACATACATTCATGGAAACATAATAGGTTCAGATCTAAAATCATGGCACTCGGGCCCTAGTGACAAGCATTAAGCATGGCAAAGTCATATCAACATCAATCTTAGAACATTATGGATACTAGGGATCAAACCCTAACAAAACTAACTCGATTACATGGTAAATATCATCCAACCCATCACCGTCCAGCAAGCCTACGATGGAATTACTCACACACGGCGGTGAGCATCATGGAATTGGTGATGGAGGAAGGTTGACGATGACGATGGCGACGATCTCCACTCTCCGGAGCCCCGAACGGACTCCAGATCAGCCCTCTCGAGAGAGATTTGGGCTTGGCAGCGGCTCCGTATCATAAAACGCGATGAATCCTTCTCTCTGATTCTTTTCTCCCTAAAGTAAATATATGGAGTTGGAGTCGGGGTCGGTGGAGTCTCTGGGGGCCCACGAGACAGGGGGCGCGCCCCCCACCCTCGTGGACAGGGTGTGGGCCCCCTGGTCTTGATTCTTTCACCATTATTTATTATATATTCCAAAAATATTCTCCGTTGATTTTTAGGTCATTCCGAGAACTTTTATTTCTGCACAAAAATAACACCATGGCAATTCTGCTGAAAACAGCGTCAGTCCGGGTTAGTTCCATTCAAATCATGCAAGTTAGAGTCCAAAACAAGGGCAAAAGTGTTTCGAAAAGTGGATACGTTGGAGACGTATCACTCATCCCGTTCATTGCCTGTAATTATCCTAACTATATTCTTTTGTGTGGTATTATGCAGAATGAAGTTTTTTGAAATGAAAAGAGATGAAGTCTATGGCATTGGGTCATTGACCCAAATACTGTTAATGAAAAAATGTTAAAAGACCACAAAGATGACACAGAGCATAACTTGCTAATGTTTTTGAAGGAACTAAATACTAGACCGGAAATACTTCTTCCTTACAACTTCAAGTGAGTGTTACTGTCTTGTACTACAAAATCTATTTTGCTTACTCGATGTTAAGTGTACGTAGTTGATGAGTTATGCATGTGCCCGCTTATATAAACGTGTGCGCAGTTTCCACTAGATCTTGCTAATCATTAGAGTTTACGCTGGAACTATTGTATTACTCGACTCACTAAGTAAATACCCTAAAGAATACTGCGGCTTGTATTTGATGCTCGACAGGTAATTTCAATCATTATCACACTATATTGTCGGCCTCTTTAGTTCATTTCCTGATATCAAGTAATTAATAACTCATTTATTCATTTTCTTTGCCGGACAGTGTTTGGAGCCGGTTCATCAAAGAGGTTGTCGGTGCATGGGTACCAAAGCTGAATTGGCGATGGTCCAAGGTAACTAAGTAGTACTATCTACATCCGCGCATCTCTTTAATTCTAGTTTCAATACCATTATCATGCTTGATTATTATCTGATTGAATTCTATTCTCGTAAAGTGCATGAGGCAAGAAATGAGGAATAATTTATGTGCATACTACGTTTGCTAGAACATTCGCTTTATGACTGAAAGGAGCAGAGATGCAAAGACATCTATCGGTACGTAAACACTACATTTCTTTATTATGATATAATAAATACACACAACTAATATATTCATATTGATCTCCTTTAATTAAAGATGGTGGCGATGCGAGATAGGCTCCAACCAAAGGACAACATACGAGCAATTCAAGATGAAATTATGGGATTTTTGCTTGATCGGGTCATAGATTCCAATGGAGAATACTATTTCACCAAATGTCTGCATGTAATGATGTGCAAATTGTAGGAGAAATTGTATATACCAAATTGTATGTATGTATATATATATATATATGAGTGGGCGCGCGCGCGCGCGTGTGTGTGTGTATGTGTG
>LR738714.1:508369522-508425544 GCA_902687465.1 Secale cereale | reverse complement strand
GTGTGTGAAATTCGATGATATACGATTGGTCGTATGAGAAACTCTATTATATATGCATGACATGTACAGTATGTAGTAGCGTAAAATATGTTTGAAAAGTAAAAAAATTATATGGAAAACACAAAATTAAAAGAAAAAATAAACGATAAACACTAAAACCCTAAAACCCTAAACCCCGAAACTTGTAGTCCCGGTTGGTGACACCAACCGGGACTAAAGGTCCCCAACCCCTGGTGCGCGCTGCCAGCCACGTGGAAGGGATTTAGTCCCGGGTCATGGCCAACCGGGACTAAAGAGTGGCGGCCTTTAGTCCCGATTTATTTGTCCCGGTTGGTGACCCGGAATTAAAGGCCCTTCCCAACCAGGACTATAGGTCGTTCCTCTACTAGTGCATGAGAGTGTCTTGGTCACTTCCTACCAGACGGTGGGCTTTGGGGTTGCTCAAACGCCATCTCTAACAAGGTGATCATAACGACAACTTTGAGGATCACCCAAAAGTTTGAAAAGTCATCAGATAGCTCAAGAGTGGGATTTGCTCCTTCGATGATGGAGAGATATTCTTAGGGCCCTCTTGGTGTGATGCGTCCATCATCATCTGGCCAAACACATGTGACTATGTCACGAGGATGCCGAAACACGTCAATGAGAAAGTAGAACAAAATTGGTAACAGGAACAACGGTATAGTGAGCATGGCGATGAGTTAAGAGGATAGTGATGCACACCGGGTTTTGTAAAAGTATCGCGAAGCAAAGGGAACATCACATGATGACTAACAGTTCACTTGAATATCATTCGTGTAATCACAGGGACCGATATGGATGTCCACGGTTCCTCTATGGGTTATTGAGCGAAGGGGTTTTCGTTCATGTCTACAGTTTACCGAACCTATTGGGTCACATACTTAAGGTAATCACGATCTGCTCGGTGTTAGTAGGATGGGAGTCATGAGAACATATTTGTGGAATTGTTTCATCAATATCCATAATAGTTCTGAGAGGTTCCAGAAGCGTTTCGGGGTCACCGAAAGGGTTTCAGATGTTTCCAGAAATGTTCTGGTGCGAAGACACTTGGTTGGGCCAAGGGGTAAGGCCCACGTGATTTTAGGTTGGTACAAAAGTAAGTTTTGCGGAGGTTTGGGACCAGACGCCGGGGACCCTGCCATCTGGCCCTGGGCCAGATGCCACCATGGCGTCTGGGCCAGATGTCGAGGACCGTGGCATCTGGTGCTGGACTCCGACATGGAATCTTCCTTCCATTCCAAACCGACTTTGGGGAGGCCCTCTCCCCAAGTTACGACCCCAGGGCTCAACATATAAATAGAGGAGTAGGGCTAGCCCCAAAGACACAAGTTTTCGATCCTCCTCTAGTTGATCTAGTTCTAGTTCTTATTGGTCCTAGTTAACTAATTAGAGCTAGCCATAGCCACCTCTAATACTCATAATTAGAAGCCATGTGTAGTTATAATCTCCTCCCTCTAATTCTCTGACGACGATTATGTCTGGATGGCGAAGTGCCGCCGAATCGTGAAGACCGTATGCTTGCAACCAAGTAAAGAGGTCGTGCTTTCGGTCTTCTGTTCGAGGGATCGTTTGAGGGAAGTTTGCGGGATTGTCATTGACATTCAAGGGACTCCTAGTACAATATACACCGACTCGTCTACTTTCGCTGCACTCTCGGAGTCGGTAACGGTCGTTGATCGCAACCCGTTATGCATATTCATATTATTCCTGGGTGATCGTAGAGCGATTTTTTAATTTTCATCTACATTTCCCAACAGGCAGGGGAAGATCCTCACTGAAGCTCCCAAGAAGGGGATCAACACCAAGGTTTTGAATTCGATGCGGCCTCCATGTCGGCTAGAAGTTTCCTCAAAATCCATACGCTCCACCAAATTCATGGAGCCAGCAGACAGAGAAGACGACCATGGTAGCCGGGAGCTAGAGTTGTCTTGGAATGCAATAGATCAAGCGAAGGGCATAGCAGTACTAGGAATCAATGGGAATCTAGCTTAAAAGCACCACCACTCAGTCGATGACCGCTCCCCCACGCGCCCGCACGGACGACGAAAGATCCATCTGCACCAGCTAGCGCATACCGTCGCTCAGGCTACACCGCCACTCCGGGAGCCGATACCCTCCATGCGAGATGGAGCCACTAGCTCCCTGCCACCACTTTCATCGGTGTCGCGCGACCATGGCGAAGGAGGATGGGTGGATCGGAGGTTGCAGCTAGGGTTAGCCTCCGACTTGCCTCAGAGGAGATGGCATGGGGAAGGGGCGTGAAATATAGGTGTAGAACTATTCCCATGAGCCCCCATGTAGAGATCAAAAGAGAGCACTCCTACCACTCAATATGATTGATTTCTTGGCTCGTCATACTATCTTCAATGAGTACTCATAATTTCTCAAATTCCCTTCATTTTTCTCCAAATTTTAAAGCAATAACATTCAAGATACTTTCTTTGGAGTAGTAGATTTAGGACATCTCCAAGGCAACCCATCAAATAACCCACAATCGCTCAGACCGAGCAGTCCATACATAGTTTGCAATCCAAGACAGTACCCCCTTGGTCCACCGACCAGTCCGAACATTCGTTTACCTGCATACCCGAAGCACACTAGAGGGCTTTGCGGGTGTCCGAACATATGCTACATACGTGCCAGCTGTTGGGAAACGTAGTAGAAAACAGAAAAATACCCTACGGTCATGATCCCAGGAACACTATGAAGATGCATGCAAGGTTAAATCGAATTGTTACCAATTTGAGTTGCAGCGGAAGAAGAGTTGGTGTAGATCGTCAATGAAGTCCCTCGGACCGTTCACAAACGGTCCTTGAACCGAAGATCAAAAGCATGACCTCTCTACAGATCGCAAGCATACAAGTTTCACGATCCGGTAGCAGAAGAAGAGAATCATGGCTTCTCTATTATGAGGATAAGACATAACTAGATTTAGTCTAGATCAAACTAGAGGAGAACTAGATCTAGAGAGAACTGGAGGAAGCTCTAAAACTTATGTTCTAGGGGCTTCCCCTGCTCCTCTATTTGTATGCGGAGGCCTGGAGTTGCAACTTGGTAAGGGGCCCTCCTCAAAGTCGAGTTGGGCCTCACGGATCCTGGCAATTATGTGAATGCCATGGACATTGGCGTCTGGCCCAGGCGTAGACGTCGTGGCATCTAGCCCCTTTGTGCACCGACCTAAGGCCTCATGGGCCCTGCCCTTTGGCCAAGCCAAGGTTTCCTCGCACCAGGGACACTCTAGATATACCCGGAGGTATCGTAACCTTCTGGACATTACCAGAAGTTCCTAGGACCTTCTCAGAACCTTGCTGGAAACATGTGAATCTCTATAAAACTCTCTCAAAACTATTTCTTATGTTCCTGGGACTATTCCGAGAATATTTTTTTCATAACTCTCACTCTACTCACTCAATTGATCGTGATTCCCCTAAGCTTGTGATCCTGTAGGTTCGGTAAAACATAGATGTGGACAAAACTCCTTTCGTTCAATGATCAATAGCGAAACCATGGACATCCATATTGATCCCTATGAATACACGAATGACATTCGAGTGAACCTTCGTTTGTGATGTGATATTCCCTTTGCTCCACAATACTTTACAAAACCTGAGGTGAGATACATCGCTATCCTCTTGAGTCATTCTCATGCTCATTATACCGGTCTCCTCATTACCGGTTTTGTTCTTGTTTCCCATTGACATGTTCCGGCATCCCTATCACCTAGTCACCTGTGTCTGGCTAGGTGATGATGGATGTTGTCACATCGCGAGGGCCCTAAGAATATCTCTCCAGCGTCGGATGAGCTAGTGCCCGCTCTTGAGCTATCTTGCGCCTTGTCAAACACTTCGATGAACCTGTAAGTTGTCGTTATAATGACTGTGTTACAAATGACGTTTGATGTAATGCCCAGGATGGGACTATACCTCCTACGTGTCGAGGCACGACTTAAAGGTATAAGCCCATCCTAGAATGATCTCAAGTTTGGTATCTTTGCACGACTCATGTAAAAGAGGGATTAAATTGCAAAAGGAGATAGTTGGCTTACACTCGCCACTTCACACAATACATTACATAAGCATAACATCATTCAAAACATCACAACCCGACTACGGGCGAAGATCCAAAAGAAAGATACCAAAACAACATAAAGCCATAGGTCAGGATCGAATCCTAGTAGAAACCACTACTGATCGTCGAAACGTCACAAGCATACAGCCAAACTCTTCATCGAGCTCCTGGTGAAGTACTGATCCATCTCCTGCATCAAACTCTGCTGAACCTGCATCTGGTGTGGTGAAGTAACTGTGAGCCACAAAGGACTCAGCAATCCCGTTTGAAAGTGCAACTAATCCCCGGGTGGTTTTGGTAATTAATAACAACATATATATCATTGAACTAATATTATTTTGAGAATCATTTCAGAGAAGTTCGATGATATGGGTATGGAAATGTCTGAAGAAGTGGACCCCTCAAAATGCTAAGACAAGCATTGGCAAAAGCTCAAGACTCCATTTTTGGTTTAGTGATCAAAGATCACATTGAGTCCATAGGAAAAGCCAATACTATTAAAAGGGGATGAGGTTGTGTTAATGTTCTTGTTGCTCAAGTGCTTGGTGATCTAACTCCCTCAACTATCAGCACTATTCACTACTTAACACACACCCATAAGTAATCTCGGTCAAACCAACTCTGTCTCACCGAGATGAAGTTATCTCTACAAACCCTAACATCTCGGTCACACCGATTTATCCAACTCAGTCCCACCGAGATGAACCACTTCAGTTGTTTCTCCAAACCCTAGCTTCTCGGTCAAACCGATTCTGAGTTCCGGTCTCACCGAAAAAGGGCTGCCAACCTTCTGTGATCAGTTGACATCAATTCGGAATATCCGAGTTTATATTTTCGGTCTCACCGAAATGGCAAACCCTAACCTTTGACTCACTTCGGTCTCACCGAGATGGTATTTTCGGTCCCACCGAAAATCCCAACGTTCACTATATTTGAACTTTCGGTCTAACCGAGTTTTCACTTCGGTCTGACCGAGATTGGTCAAATGTGTGTGTAACGGTTGGATTTTGTGTGGAGGCTATATATACCCCTCCACCCCCTTCTCATTCGTGAGGAGAGCCATCAGAAAGTACTACCATTCCTACCATACACTTTCTGAGAAGTGAACCACCTACCCTTGTGTTGAGATCAAGCCATTCCATTCCTACCATATGAAACTTGATCTCTAGCCTTCCCAAGTTGCTTTCCACTCAAATCTTTCTTCCACCACAGCCATATCAGTGAGGAGAGTTGAGTGTTGGGGAGTTTATCATCTGAAGCACAAGAGCAAGGAGTTCATCATCATCAACACCGTCTATTACCTTTTGGGGGGTGGTGCCTCCTAGATTGGTTAGGTGTCGCTTGGGAGCCTCCGTCTTGATGATGTGGAGTTGAACCAAGAAGTTTGTAAGGGCAAGGAGATCGCCTACTTCGTGAAGATCTACCCTGAGTAAGGCTAGTCCTCCGTGGGCGTAGGCCATGATGGAATAGACAAGGTTGCTTCTTCGTGGACCCTTCGTGGGTGGAGCCCTCCGTGGACTCGCGCAGCCGTTACCCTCCGTGGGTTGAAGTCTCCATCAACGTGGATGTACGATAGCACCACCTATCGGAACCACGACAAAAATCTCCGTGTCACCAAACTGCGTTTGATCTTCTCCACCTCTCTTTACTACATGTGCAATTTACTTTCCGCTGCTTATACTCTAGAATTGCATGTGTAGGGTGATACTTGAATTGATCTTAATTGTGAAACTGCCAAAAACTTTGCTTAATCAAAAGGCAGATTTTTATATTGTCAAGTAGTCTAATCACCCCCCCTCTAGACATACTTTCGATCCTACAAGTGGTATCAGAGCTTTGGTCTCCATTGTTTTGGTTTCCATTGCATTGGACTCCATAAGCTTGGTTTCACAACCTAGGAGAGTATGGCGTCTAGTGAGGGTAATTATCGTAGAGGTCCTTACTTTGATGGTACAAATTTTGCTAGTTGGAAGCATAAAATGAAAATGCATATTCTTGGTCATAACCCAGCCGCATGGGGCATTATTTGTGTTGGTATGCAAGGTGATTTCTTTGAAGAAGGAAAAGTTCCGGATCGCGAAGCTACACCGGAAGAGTTGCGGATGTTGCAAAACAATGCTCAAGCTTGTGACATTCTCTTCAATGCGTTGTGTCCCGAAGAGTTCAACAAAATCAGCCGTCTTGAGAATGCTAAAGAGATTTGGGATACTTTGGTTGAAATGCACGAAGGTACTGAATCTGTGAAGGAATCAAAGCTAGATATTCTTCAAGGTCAACTTGACAAGTTCAAGATGAAGGATGGTGAAGGAGTCGCTGAAATGACCGACCGATTCATCATTAAGAAGATTCTCAGAGCTTTGGATGGAAAGTATGACACCGTGTGTACTTTGATCCAAATGATGCCAAACTACAAGACCCTCAAGCCAACTGAAGTCATTGGAAGAATTGTTGCTCATGAGATGACACTTAAGGATAAGGAAGAGCTTCACAACAAGTCAAGTGGTGCTTACAAAGCTACAAGTGATGCTCCTACTACCTCAAGTGACAAGCTAATTTCCAATGAAGAGATAAGCCTAATGGTCAAGAACTTCAACAAGTTCTACAAGAATAGAGGCAAAGAAAGAAGCTCAAAGTCTAGATCATATGATGAAAAGAGATCTTCTAGTCGTGATCGAAACTGCTACAATTGTGGAAGACCCGGACACTTCTCAAATGAGTGTACGGCTCCCCACAAGAGAAGAGAAGAATCTCCAAGAAGAAGAGCAAGAGATGAGTCACCTCGGAGAGAGAGAAGGAGTAGAGATGATCGTTATGAACTAAGACCCTCTCGGAGAAGCAAGGATTCGGAGAGGAAAGACAAGTCATCAAGGAGCTACACAAGAAGAAGACATCAAGCTCATGTAGGTGAATGGGTCTCCGGCTCCGACTCCGACAATCAATCCGATGGAAGCTATCACTCCGACTCCGACTATAGTCAAGATGAAGGTGTTGCCGGACTTGCACTCGTATCCTCCAACTCCAACTCCTACGACTTATTTGATTCACCAAATGAGGGAATTGGAAGATGCTTCATGGCTAAAGGCCCCAAGGTAACACACCCTGAATTCATTGACTTTGATAGTGATGAGGATGACTTGCTTGGTGAAGATGAGCTCTTGCATGATAAATCTAGTGAGCTTAGTAATGATGAAAATGCTAGTAGTCTTTATAGTCGAGAAGAGTCGAATGACAATGCTATGAAGGAGATTGAGCGTCTAACTAAAGAACTAAACACTCTTAAGTTAGCGCATGAAACAACTCAAGAAGATCATAGAGAGCTCCTAAGATCTCATGAGAAGCTACGCTTCGAGAAGCTCACTCTAGAGCAAGAACATGAGTTTCTAAAAGCGATCAATGACGATCTTCGAAAGAAGAGTTCTTCATATCTTGCCAAACGACTTCTCTTGTCTAATTTCTTGCCACCTATTAAGACTAAGCATGACAAGCATAAGAAAAATTCTTCCTCTAGTAGTAACAATAACAATGTTAAATCCAATATTGTTGCTTCTAGTAGTTCTCTTGATTCCACTAACAATGTTTCAAGCCAAGTTACACTTGAGCAAGAAAATAGCTTATTGAAGGAAATCATAGAGAAGGGTGTCTACAAGAGTCTTGCCGGAAGCAAGAACTTTGAGGAGATTGTTCGCAAACAAGGAAGACACCGGAAGAATCAAGGGATTGGTTTTGAGCGAAAGTTCAACGCCGAAGGTGTTGAGTGGGAAGAACGTCAATACCCTACTCCACAGTTTGTTTCACAAAAGGAGAAGTATGATCCTACTTCTTCCAATGTGGAACAAGCTCAAGATGACCTTCCACCACAAGACCACAAGCTAAAGGCCAAGGACAAGCTTCAAGAGGAGATTGATGCATTCATTGAAGCACCTCAAGCCATGGTCAAGTGGGTTCCCAAGGACACATCAAGTTCTACTTCGTCAAGCTCAACTACAACACCAAGGATTCCCATCAAGATGATGTGGATCCCAAAGAAGAAGAACTAGAAGGTTCTTGAGGGTGACTCCGCCAACAAACTTCACTCATATTCATTTTGGCAAGAACTTGTGCAATCAACTTCCACATCATGCACTAGTTCATGGAGTCACAAACCCTCTTGTTGGTAAGTCAAGGGACAAGGTAATCATTGCTTTCATGGACATCATCTTTTATGTACTTCACTCTATGTCTATGGATATTCTTGTTTGTTCCTTGTGGGACTAACCCATGTAGGTATTGAAAGTGCCCTAATCCAAAGGATAGCTCCCAACTCCTGATGATCTACATCAACATTGAGCATCCACATCTTCAACATCTACATGAAGTCTTCTACGACAACCCAAGGTTAGTTTGACCCTTTAAAAGGGGTTCTCACATCTAGGGGGAGCTTTGCTCTAAAAAATTGAGCTAAAGCATCTCCAAATGATGTGAACACATAAATGCTTTATGTAAAAGTGGTAACCCCACTTGTGCTTAAACGATGAGTATGACCTATGATCAAATGTTCTCATTTGGCTCCTAAGTCAATATACTCATATATAGATGACCTAGTCATCGACAAATTGTGTGCTAGTAGCTAGAGTTTTGGTTGTGCATGTTTGACACATATTTCAGTTGCTATCTTATTGTGTGAGCATGTTGAATGCATGATTCTATTCATTCAAGGACATCCATTTGTGGTTTTGATTGTTTTGGTTTCTTTTTCTGGCCAAATGGATGGACAAGAATGCCTAAGCACCTTCCCTAGCTATCTATGCTATCTTGTCTCAAATTCTATTCATGCTCATATCACAACTTTGAACAAGTCTTTTTCGGACAGTCCGAGTGAGGAGCACTCGGAACCACCGATTCGTCTAAGGCTGACTTCCAAAACCTTCTAAGTCCATTTCGGTCTGACCGGCTTCCCAATCTCGGTCCAACCGAAACACTTAGATTGATCTAGGTTTCATCTCGGTGAAACCGAGTTCAAAATCTCGGTCTGACCGATATGCGTAACTGCACTGCAATTATGCATCTCGGTGACACCGAGTTTTTCAACTCGGTCCCACCGACAGCACGGGGTTATATATACTGAGGGCTGCGCGCGATCTATTCCTTTCAAACGTTCGCCCTCCAAGACCCCTGCTGCCGTCGCCCTGGTCTACGGATCGTCGCCTTCATCACCTGTGCGCCCTCGCCGCAGGTCTCCGCCGCCGTCAACGGTAATCTTCTCCGCCGTTGCCGCCGTAGAGGGACACCACCAAGTTAGGGTGTGTCCCGATCCCTTTCATGCTCCACTTCTGATTCTTGCATGATAGGACTGCCCTGATTCAATCCACGTTTGATATGATCCCAATACATCGTTTAGATCTTCTAGTTTCGAGGAAAATTCTTAGGTTTAGGTTTCCACGGAATGCATCTCGGTGAAGCCGATTCCTGAAACTCGGACTGACCGATTTGGTCTCTGACCATTGCACTACATAGTTCGGTCTGACCGAGTTGTGGAAATCGGAATGTCCGAATTGAAGTTTCTGTGAAACCCTAAGTTTTCGGTAGGACCGAAACCCATTTCGGTCTGACCGAAAGTGGCGTGTAGGTTCTGTTGAACACTTCGGTTACACCGAAACTAGAAATCGGTTTGACCGAAATACATTCTGTGAAAACTCAAAACTAAGTTTTTAACTCATTGTTTTTGCAAAAACTTCTGCAGTTGTGATAACTCTTCTACTCTGCCTACACCTTATCTTTTCACAGGTTTTTCAGCCATGTCAGATGTCAGTGACAGCCAAAACAGGTCTGAATCACCATTTGCTGAAATTCCAGAGGCAGATACAAGTCCTGCAAGCAGCTCTAGTGATGATGGTGAGAGGAGCACCCCTAGTGGTTTGCCTCCCGCAGCTACGAGAACCAGGAAGAAGAGAACTTCTGATGATGAAGATTCCGACTTTGTTGCTGAGGAAGTTACCTCCAAGCCCAAGAGGAATGTGGTTGCCAAAGAGCACCAAGGGCAGCAAACAAGGAAAGGCACAAGTAAAGTGAAGCAATCAGCAGTTGCCAAGAAGCTCAACTTGGAAGAGCCTGCTCCAAGCAAAGTGAAGAAGACTTCCAAAAGGAAGAGGGTTGTTTATGCTGAACCTCAAGTTGATGCTGAAGAAGAAGAAGAAGAAGAAGCACCCCAGCCTCCTCCTCAGAAAGCTAAGTTCATGGGTGATGCTATTCGGGCTCAAGCCTCCTCCAAGCCCAAGAAGCCTGCTCCAGTCAAAGCAGCTCCAGCCAAGCCCAAGAGAACAACCAGAAGCATTCCAGCTTCTGAGAAGAACAAAGGTGAGATGCCACCTTCTGAGTCAGATGAAGAGCATGTGTTGCTCAAGCTCCGTCCCAAGTTGCCACTCCACAATGATGCTCATCCTCAAGCTGAGGACATGAAGGCAAGGAAGGACAAAGGTCTCAGGCTATGGAGACAGTCTGATCCATATGCCGTAAGAAGAAGGACTGCTGTGGACCCCAGATTCCACACCAGAGAGCAGCAGGATTTCTATGAGACCGTGCTAATGGATAAGAAGCCCATTGTTGCTGACACCAGGTATGTTGACTGGGAGTACATTGACAGTGAAGAGCACCGGGACTTCTTTCCCCATGTGCATGAGAGCTTTACTGCATGTGGAGTTGCTGATTTTGTGGGTCAAGAACTGACAGCATGGAATGACGAGATGATCATGCAGTTCTATGCCACAGCCCACTTCTATCCTAATGGCAAGATCACCTGGATGACTGAAGGTCAAAGGTTTTCTTCAACTGTTGCAGAATGGGCAGATCTTCTGAACGCTCCAGTGCAGAGAGAGGACGACATTGATGTCTATGGGATTCCTAAGAAGAGTCATGATTCTATGAAGAATATGTACAAGGAGATCCCAGCTGCTGATTTAGAGGGATGGAAGCTCGGCTCAGTGTATTATCTCCAAGCAGGTCTGACCACCACTAACACTATTCTGAGGCATACTTTGATGCCTAAGTCAGGTGACCACCGGATGATACGAGGCTATTCTATCAACATGCTGCACATTCTCGATGAGAAGGCACCTTTTAAGGTGATGGACTTGATGGTAGAAACCATTAAGAGGACTGCAGCTGACCAGAAGAGGTCGTGTGGGTTTGCTCCGCAGATACAGATGCTCATCAACGCCAAGTTTGGCACGGGCAAATTCATGTTGGATAGGAAGCACTTGCCACTGCAGCCAGAGCATGAGGACAACGTAGTTGTGATGGATGAAGAGGATCCCACCTCAGTTGAAGGGCAAGCCAAAATTGAAGCTGCGAAGAAAGCCAAAGCTGACAAAGAGGCAGCAGCAGCAGCTAAGCCAAAGAGCTTTGGAGAACAGATTCTTGAAGCAACCCAGAGAATTGAACAACGCCTGGCCAGCATTGAGCAATCTCAGGAGAGCCTTGAGAGGATTGTCGAGGACAAGATCCACGCTCTAGACGTGAAGCTGACTGAAATTCAGGTGTCTGTCAACAAGCTTGAGGCAGACATGGAGGAGACTAGGCAGGAGAGAGCAGAGCTTATGCAGGATGATCTAGTCCAGGACTCTCATCGCCAGACTGCTCCGGTTCCCAGAGGATCCAGATCTGCAGCTATCCCAGTGACAGACTCCAGGGCTACCACTTCAGCACCAGCTACAGCTCCAGCAGTTCCTACAGCTCCAGCATCCACTCCTCCACCGCAGACATCAGCAGAGATCTTCGCAGATGCAGCTATCTCTACACCGACATCTACCCAGACGGGAGCCGCCAGCCGAGCCCGCAGTGACGTTTAGCTCTATACCTTTTCGAACTTTTTGGTAACTTGTTGCCAAAGGGGGAGAAATTGTTATAGATCATAGGGCTTCGAGAGAGAGAGAGTGCTCTTTCGTCTTTTCGTTCTTTTGCCGGTTTTCCTTGAGATACATTGGTTTCTTTTGGTTCCAGATACTTTAAGTGTGCTTGCTACTACATTTGATGCTACCTTAATGAGTGCTTAGCCATACTATGCTTTAATGTGTGCTTATTGCTTATCCTATGCTATTTCTTATTGTATGGCTATTTACTCTTGTCTTGGTGATTGAGTGCATGTTATTCATTCTTATCATTTTGTGCGCTCCACCAAGATGTATGTGACATGGAAGAGTGACCCATAATCCTAATCGATTGTGCATTTGCATTCAAACGCAAATTTTAAATAATGCACAAATTTAGGGGGAGCTCTTGTTTATCACATACTTCTCAAAGCGACGATATTATTCATTGATTATATCTTTTGTCGAAGCTTTGATCTATATGTTGTCATCAATTACCAAAAAGGGGGAGATTGAAAGTGCAACTAATCCCCGGGTGGTTTTGGTAATTAATAACAACATATATATCATTGAACTAATATTATCTTGAGAATCATTTCAGAGAAGTTCGATGATATGGGTATGGAAATGTCTGAAGAAGTGGACCCCTCAAAATGCTAAGACAAGCATTGGCAAAAGCTCAAGACTCCATTTTTGGTTTAGTGATCAAAGATCACATTGAGTCCATAGGAAAAGCCAATACTATTAAAAGGGGATGAGGTTGTGTTAATGTTCTTGTTGCTCAAGTGCTTGGTGATCTAACTCCCTCAACTATCATCACTATTCACTACTTTACACAAACCCTAACATCTCGGTCACACCGATTTCTCCAACTCAGTCCCACCGAGATGAACCACTTCAGTTGTTTCTCCAAACCCTAGCTTCTCGGTCAAACCGATTCTGAGTTTCGGTCTCACCGAAAAAGGGCTGCCAACCTTCTGTGATCAGTTGACATCAATTCGGAATATCCGAGTTTATATTTTCGGTCTCACCGAGATGGCAAACCCTAATCTTTGACTCACTTCGGTCTCACCGAGATGGTATTTTCGGTCCCACCGAAAATCCCAACGTTCACTATATTTGAACTTTCGGTCTAACCGAGTTTTCACTTCGGTCTGACCGAGATTGGTCAAATGTGTGTGTAACGGTTGGATTTTGTGTGGAGGCTATATATACCCCTCCACCCCCTCCTCATTCGTAAGGAGAGCCATCAGAAAGTACCACCACTTCTACCATACACTTTCTGAGAAGTGAACCACCTACCCTTGTGTTGAGATCAAGCCATTCCATTCCTACCATATGAAACTTGATCTCTAGCCTTCCCAAGTTGCTTTCCACTCAAATCTTTCTTCCACCACAGCCATATCAGTGAGGAGAGTTGAGTGTTGGGGAGTTTATCGCTTGAAGCACAAGAGCAAGGAGTTCATCACCATCAACACCGTCTATTACCTTTTGGGGGGTGGTGCCTCCTAGATTGGTTAGGTGTCGCTTGGGAGCCTCCGTCGTGATGTGGAGTTGAACCAAGAAGTTTGTAAGGGCAAGGAGATCGCCTACTTCGTGAAGATCTACCCCGAGTAAGGCTAGTCCTCCGTGGGCGTAGGCCGTGATGGAATAGACAAGGTTGCTTCTTCGTGGACCCTTCGTGGGTGGAGCCCTCCGTGGACTCGCGCAGCCGTTACCCTCCGTGGGTTGAAGTCTCCATCAACGTGGATGTACGATAGCACCACCTATCGGAACCACGACAAAAATCTCCGTGTCACCAAACTGCGTTTGATCTTCTCCATCTCCTTTTTACATGTGCAATTTACTTTCCGCTGCATATACTCTAGAATTGCATGTGTAGGGTGTTACTTGAATTGATCTTGTTTGTGAAACTGCCAAAAACTTTGCATGATCTAAAGGCAGATTTTTTATATTGTCAAGTAGTCTAATCACCCCCCCTCTAGACCTACTTCGATCCTACACCGTTCCCGGGTAACACGACTATTTAAGCCTTGGGTGAGGAACAAGGCTGAAGAAAGAACAAGAGGTGAAGGAACAACAAGAGTCTGCAGCAGCAACTAGCACTAACTTACGTAATAGAGAGCGAGAAGAGAAGTGCCTCGGTCGAGAGATGATCACGAAGTGATCCTAACTAAAGCTCAACAAGCATAACCCCACCGTGTTCAACTCCCGAATCCCTATTCGGAAATTGACAGTCACGGTACGCACGCTGGTAGTGTATTGAAACATGGTGTCAAGTTTTCTACAACCGGATATTAACAAGCTCCCATCTGCCACATAACCGCGGGCACGGCTTTCGAAAGTTCAAACCCTGCAGGGGTGTTCCAACTTGACCCATTACAAGCCCACGATCCGCGGAGTCGCAACTCCAAAGTGGGAAGACCCAAGTATTCTCGGAATCCCGTGCTCAAGATACTTCGAACTAAGGTAAGGCTAATCCAGCAAATCCTCCCGGCGTGTCGACACCCTGATAGGTAGCCGCGCGTATCTAGTCTCAGGACACGACCGGATGGGCGATTCTACAGGTTTATATCAATCCTCGAGTTTCCTCGTGGTGACCCCGCAGACTCCCCGTTTCGGACCAACACTCATGTGGAGCACTGGCCCGGGGTTGTTGATTAAGAACTCGGGTTTGCAAGACCCTATGCAAGTTTTATTAGTTATTAGGCGAATAGTACCAATGTTGGGACTTGCTGGAAAAGACTTAGCACTTAGCGGTTTATCAAGGGGGTCCCATACACCCCAACCGTGTTAGGAACGCATAATCAAGGAACATAACACCGGTTTATACGGTTCCTAATGGCATGAGTGGAACAAAACACCAAGCAAAAGGCTTAGCCTTCCACCCTTGCCAATATATAGATGATTTCATTTTAAGCATTTATATAGTGTGATATAACCCAACCAAACTTCAACATGAAGCAAGCATCTTCAATCTTCACCTGCAACTAGCAATGCTATAAGAAGGGCTGAGCGAAGCGTACTTAGCCAAGCAACGGTTTGCGTAGGTAGGGTGGTTAAACATGGTCATGGTTACAAGTAGGAGGCTGACAAGAAAGGCATGGGCATTGAGGCAAATCCATAGAGCAGAACTACTAGCAATAGGCAAAGATAGTAATGGTATCCGGGTTCGGTCATCTTGCCTGGAATTCCACAAGGGAGAAGAACGGATCCAAGAAGTAGACGGAGCAACAGTCGAGCGAATCCTCACAACTCCGGAGCGAAACCGAAGCTAACAAGAGAAGCAACCGGAAAGAAAGAAACAACACGGTAAACACACAAGCATAAACATGGCATACGATGCACATCCAAGTATGATGCATGTCCGGTTTAATTATGCATGGCATGGCAAAGTGCACAAACAAATACTACAAGTTAAGTGGAGATCAATATGCAATGAGTTGCATATTGACGAAACACCACATTTAATTATTTAATTGACTCTCGTTTATTTACAAGACAAGATTAAATGTTTTTAACATGGCAAGAGGTGAAGCTTAATAAAACTATACTAACTAGGCAATTTAAATGAGGCCGGAAATAACAACAACATATCCGGAAAATCCCCATGAGCATGTTTAATAATTATAAAGCAACAACAATTCACACATATAATGTTGTTAACATGATGCGGATGACATGATCAAGTTTATGCAATTTTATTAAAAGGTTAACAAGAAGATGATATGAAGCATCGTCACCGTGGTGGAAGGAAAAGGGTGCCACGGCAACAATTCCGAAAATGATGCCACGGCAACATATCGGTTCCGGTAACTCGTTGAGAGTCTGGTGCAAAAGGAAAGATGGCGTGAGCGAGTCGAGCGAGTTGAAAGGTGGGGTGATCCCGTCTCCGGGTTCCCATGAGTCGGCGATGAGGCAACCGAGGAACACAACAAAAGATGAAACGGGCACGATGCACACAAGGGTAACATCTCATACAACCACAACAAGCATTCCACGAGTCATCCACGGGGTCGTCTCGTTATACCTTTGAAGCGTGCGTTTCGGGGCGGTTCGAGACGTAGAGGAAGAAGGCGTTCACGTTCGGAGAGGAAGTAGTCGTTCCGTAGAGGGAAGTAGTTGTACTCGCGGTCTTCGGCGACGGTAGTCGTTCGGGCGTCGAGTTCGTAGATGTACTCATCATCGTAGCCGTTCGGTCGTCGTGGTACTTGGTCGTGGTACTTCACATCGGTAGATGTACTCGTTCCGTTCGGTCTTGCCGGTCTCGTCTCGAGTCGTAGTTGTACATGTCGTCGAGGTACTTGTTACATCGCGATCGTAGGGGTACTTGACATATCGGAGGGGTACTTGGTCGGGTCGCCGTGTACTCGTTCATGTAGTCGTACACGGAGCTTGGTCTCGCGTCGAACTTGCCAAAACCTGCTGGACCAAAACAACAACACGAAACCGACGGAAAAACACAGCAACAGAAGGTCTCGGTCACGGCGAGGAGGCCGCTCGGGACGGCGAGGCCATGGCAGCAGCAAAACTCGGAGAGGCACTGGAGGTGCTTGGGGCGACGCCGGCGCTGCACGGACGAGGCGAGGCGCAGAGGCAGAGCCTTGTCGCGGTGGAGAAGAGGCCCTGGCGCGCGACGGGATGGAGAGGGAGCGCTGGGCTCGGGGCCAGGCGCTTGGCGACGGAGAGAGGGGCGGCCGAGCGAGGAGCTGCGGCGTCCGGCGCGGCTGGTGGCTGCTCCTGGCCGGCGCTGGAGCTGAGGCCGGAGGGGGAACGGAGGGAGGATGCGGACGGAGGGAGTCCACGCGCGGGGCGGTCGCCGGCTCTGGCGAGGTCGGAGGTGAGGCCTGGGGCGATGGGGGCTTCGGTCACAGGGCGAGGCGGCGGCTGGCGATGGATCGAGGGGTGCGGTGGCTGGGGTCGAGAGGAGTGGAGACCGGGTCGGGACTCGCGAACGAGGGAATCGGGCTAGGTTCGAGCGACAGAGGGAGAGTGCGGCGGCTTGCGGGAAAGG
This sequence comes from Secale cereale, assembly GCA_902687465.1. Lineage (NCBI taxonomy): Eukaryota > Viridiplantae > Streptophyta > Magnoliopsida > Poales > Poaceae > Secale > Secale cereale. The sequence goes on along the minus strand of LR738714.1, from coordinate 508,408,600 downwards.
GAGGAAGAGCGAGGGAGGCGTCGCTCGCTAGGGTTAGCGGGGGTGAGGGAGCGGGCCAAAAGGAGATGGGCCAGAAGACCAGAGGGATGGGCCGCGGTGGCTTTGCTAGGACGCGGGGAGGCCCAGTACAGCGGCACGGTAAGGCCTTTCCCGTTTTAAATTATTTCTGCAAATAACCAATCCACAGAATATAAGACGGGAAAAGGCCAGGGGTTCACGGGATGAATTTGAAAGAAGTAACAATACTTCTGGACTCCTGGAATTATGCATCATTTAAATAAAATACTCTGGCATTATTTAGAGATAGAAAAATAATTCAAGTTTGAATTTAGTTCAAACTAGAGCCATTTTTGAATCTGACCAGAGCATATCTGAAAAGGATAAAATTTGGAGGAGGGGCATATGGTATGGTCTAGAATTTTTAGGAAAAGAATGAACATTAATGGAGGTAGCGAAGAACTCACTTGCAAGAAGAAGTAAAAGAATAAGAGGAAGAAGAAGAAGAAGGATGGGTGTTGCATGGGACATATGCAAGTGTGTTGGGTTAATTCCAACGAATGGAATATTTAATATAGCTCCCTAAATATTGAGAGGCTTTTATATGTTATAAAGAGAAGTCACACTTCCCTCGATTTAAATTGACCGAAGGTCCACACAATTTATTTAAGTTGAGATGCAAAGAAATATGACATGATGGCATGATGACATGATGCAATGCAAAAATAAATAACACAAGCACAAATGAAACACACGGGCAACCCGGAACATTTGGAATCTTCTGGAATCTTCTGGAATCTTCTGGGACGTCGGTCTTCGGGCGTCACAACTCTCCCACACTAACAGAGGATCTCGACCCGAGATCCTAGAGATAGCACCGGGTAAAAACGGAAGAGGAAGAGGTAAAACAAAGTTGCTTCTTTGACAGACGAGTGAAACCACGAACCTTGGGAGGTTAAACAAGTTGAACAAGAATACAATGGAGATGAACGAAGATGAAAACACTCCGTTGGAAAAGAGAAACAAGGAACATTATGAGAACCTTGTAGGTTGCAAGACATGAAGCAAGAGCTTACGAACCAAAAGAATAAGAAACCGCAATGGTATAGCCAAGGAAAAATAATGACAGAATTTGGACAGCATTCCGTCTGAAAATGGAAGGAATTGAACAAGAACTTGAGGAGATGGGAAGATACTTGATGAAATCAACAACACAGTGCCTCTGAAACAATTAAAAGAATGGCACAATGGGTAAGAAAGATTCAGATAGCACTCCCGTTTAAAAGATAGGAAAAACTAGATAAGATGACGTAACTTGAACGAAGAATACAACACTCCGGTTAAATAGACAAGCAAAGGAAGAATATGATCTCGATAAAACGAGATGATGGTTTGGAGAGATCAACATCACAAAGCCTCCAGAATGAAAGAATAGAATATAGATCAACGAAAGAAATGAATGGAGAAGAAAAATGACAACTTCTTCCACAAATGAATTAGGAAAATCATCCTTATAAAGAAGGGTTGAACGGAGTTGTTGGAAAATCAACAACAAAACGAATAAGCTTGATGTGGGCTTATGGAAAACATCTCAACATTAAGAGGTGACAATCAGCCACTGACGGAACAATTGATTGGATTGAGATCAACAAGGAGACGATAAACTTATTTCACCGGAATGATAAATGAAGAACTTGGGTCATTTATAAACACCAAAATAGCAACAATCCTTAGGAAAAGCTTTAAGGTGAATTATGACCCAAGATAACTCCAACAAATAAATTGAAAGGTTGGAAAGATCTCCTGAACAAAGAAAAATGATGGTTTTAAATATCCCATTCTTGATAACTCGTGAATCGTAATTCATGAAGGACTTGTCAAGAATGACATAACACCATCTCAAAAGATAAGGTAGAAAGAATTGCAATTGGAAGCATGATGAAGAATGCTTGAGCTCCAACAAGAATCTTGATGAAGACTTCGAGGGTGAATTAAATCTTGATGAACCACCATGAAGAACTCCGGTAATGAAAGCATGAGAAGTGAAAGATGAAAAGAATAAGATTCAAGGCATGCGATGAATTAGATGGAGCTTTGAAATGATATAATTGAAATAACTTGAAGCTCCGGAAAACAAGATGGACAACTTAGAACCAAGGATATGATATGATGAACAAGCTCCGAAGGAAGGGATAACCTCTTGGAAGAAACTAGAATAAGATTTATGTTATGCATATCCTTCACCAATTAAATTGATGACAAGCAAGGATTTGGCATACTACTTATTCTCGTTGGAAAGAATTGAGAGAGATCTCGCACAAGCTTGGGTAAAACTTCAACGAACCACCGGTAGGATTGTGAAAGAACAAGTGAATTGATATGATAACAACGGAAGAGTAAACTTGAATGAACCACCGTAACAATAGGGAGACGAATGAAGAGGCATCAATGAAGAATAGTTGGAGGACGAAGTTGCAAACAGAGAACGAAGAAATCTTCTAAAATGATGGCCTTCGGAGGATCACAACGGAAAGAATTCAAGAAATGCTTCGGATGGGTATGAAAGAATTCCTCACAAACGGAACACTTATGAGGATGGTATGAAGGTAGAACCATGAATCTTGAGAGAACGGATAAGGATTCAAGAGGAACTCGTCTTCGAGTCTTCAAAATCTGAGAAGACGATGAGATACACCACCGTGAATTGTTGAGCACTCCGGAATGAAGAATTAAAAAGGTTGAAACAACGATGAAAAGAATTGAACGAGATCTTGGAGAAGGACTGTGACTGATGGGAATCATTCTTACGTCACACTTTGAAAAGAATTTCAAAATAACTCCGGAAAAATAGAAGAGTCAGGTAAGATCCTGGAAAAAGACCTGTGGGTTAGGGCCCACTCAAAGAAATCACCGTTAGAAAAGATTGCTTGTGAGATATAGCACCGGTTGAATTAAATGGCTTGAATAAGATAACAATCCTCAAAAATAATTTGAACGGATTAAGAATGGAATTATGAATCTTCAGCACTCCGGATATGAATAGCAAGAGGAGAATGATTAATTGGTGCACCTGAATAAGAAAACATTATGAAATGAGGAAAAGGATAACACCAAAATCTTGAATTACATCCACCGGCAGAATTAGAGAACAAAAGAATGATGAACTTAAAGCTCTTGAGCATCTTCACGATAACTCACCGGATAAGAACATTGAAGAAAAAGAATGAAGAAATATCACATGAATAAAATGGATACTTCATCTGAGAATTCTTGCTCTGAGAAGAAGAAGGGTGGGAGGGTGGGGAAAACAAAGACAACTTGAATGAATGAAACAGACAAAACGTCGGATTTCTCAACGACGTCCGTATGGAATAACTTGAAGAGAAGGCACACCGGTTGAAAAGGATTAACATGAAACTCTCAATGGTCAAGAAGAATTAGCACTCCCATAGAAATATGAGAACACCGATAAGGAAAGGTATGGAATCAACATTTGACATCGAAGCAACTCGAATACCAGAATCAAAACAAAAACAAAGGATAGGTATGTATATGAAGAAGATTATGTTGCAACATATCTATCCGAACAGAGAATTGAACGAATGAATTCCGCAGGTACATCAACTAGTCGAGAAGCCACTTGGAGAACAAAAAGTAAATAAAAAGGAACAAGGAACAGATAGAACAAATGCAAGATAGAAGCTTCGTTCGACATCTTTGTGCTGAAAGCTCATGGAACGTGTTACAAAAGGGTTTTGCAATCCCCGGATCAGCATAGCCAATGACCCTTTAAGATGCAACTCCCGATCAGAACAAGTCCATAAAACCACTTCACTCAATGTAGAACCCCGAACTTCATATCGTGCATCCGTTGGAAGAATGCCTAGAACTACTAGATGAACCCACCTATAGATTTCCGAAAGTTTCCAGTTATGCAATCAGGTGTTGGGGATACAGGGGAAGCACCGCGCAATCAACTCTAAACCTACATCCAGCTGTATCCATCCTTCAACACATAACCAGTTATCTCCGGAAACCGTTTACCTCGAACCTTCGAAACGCATCCACTATACAAGCTATGGCAATACTCCCGAACTACCTCCCCAGTACTGGGTGATGTCGGGGTTATCTTGCCACTAACCGCATAGGAGATTTTTTGATGTCGGCCGTCTTAAGTATTCTAGTACTGCCGGGATGGATTTGTGACGACAACACCTCGGAGCTCAACTCCCCGGGACACTGCCACAACCCCTAATGACAGGAGGCATCGAGAACAATGTTCTCGTCACAAAGACATCGGAACAATCCAAACAATACTCGCGAGATCCTAAAAAAATTTGGTGCAATTTTTAGAATAGAAGAGATAAAAGTAATCGTCAGGAGTCCTCACCAGAGAGAAAGGGGATGAGAAGCAAAGAAATCCTACTCTCCGATATAAATATAGGACTCAAAACATCTTCAGTGTGTGCCTAGACTCAACCGTCAACGATTCGATCAATCAGTGGGGGCTTCTAGGTCGGAGAAGGCTCTGAATACCAACTTGTAATGCCCAGGATGGGACTATACCTCCTACATGTCGAGGCACGACTTAAAGGTATAAGCCCATCCTAGAATGATCTCAAGTTTGGTATCTTTGCACGATCATGTAAAAGAGGGATTAAATTGCAAAAGGAGATAGTTGGCTTACACTCGCCACTTCACACAATACATTACATAAGCATAACATCATTCAAAACATCACAACCCGACTACGGGCGAAGATCCAAAAGAAAGATACCAAAACAACATAAAGCCACAGGTCAGGATCGAATCCTAGTAGAAACCACTACTGATCGTCGAAATGTCACAAGCATACAGCCAAACTCTTCATCAGGCTCCTGGTGAAGTACTGATCCATCTCCTGCATCAAACTCGGCTGAACCTGCATCTGGTGTGGTGAAGTAACTGTGAGCCACAGAGGACTCAGCAATCCCGTTCCCGGGTAACACGACTATTTAAGCCTTGGGTGAGGAACAAGGCTGAAGAAAGAACAAGAGGTGAAGGAACAACAAGAGTCTGCAGCAGCAACTAGCACTAACTTACGTAATAGAGAGCGAGAAGAGAAGTGCCTCAGTCGAGAGATGATCACGAAGTGATCCTAACTAAAGCTCAACAAGCATAACCCCACCGTGTTCAACTCCCGAATCCCTATTCAGAAATTGACAGTCACGGTACGCACGCTGGTAGTGTTTTGAAACATGGTGTCAAGTTTTCTACAACCGGATATTAACAAGCTCCCATCTGCCACATAACCGCGGGCACGGCTTTCGAAAGTTCAAACCCTGCAGGGGTGTTCCAACTTGACCCATTACAAGCCCACGATCCGCGGAGTCGCAACTCCAAAGTGGGAAGACCCGAGTATTCTCGGAATCCCGTGCTCAAGATACTCCAAACTAAGGTAAGGCTAATCCAGCAAATCCTCCCGGCGTGTCGACACCCTGATAGGTAGCCGCACGTATCTAGTCTCAGGACACGACCGGATGGGCGATTCTACAGGTTTATATCAATCCTCGAGTTTCCTCGTGGTGACCCCGCAGACTCCCCGTTTCGGACCAACACTCATGTGGAGCACTGACCCGGGGTTGTTGATTAAGAACTCGGGTTTGCAAGACCCTATGCAAGTTTTATTAGTTATTAGGCGAATAGTACCAATGTTGGGACTTGCTGGAAAAGACTTAGCACTTAGCGGTTTATCAAGGGGGTCCCATACACCCCAACCGTGTTAGGAACGCATAATCAAGGAACATAACACCGGTTTATACGGTTCCTAACGGCATGAGTGGAACAAAACACCAAGCAAAAGGCTTAGCCTTCCACCCTTGCCAATATATAGATGATTTCATTTTAAGCATTTATATAGTGTGATATAACCCAACCAAACTTCAACATGAAGCAAGCATCTTCAATCTTCACCTGCAACTAGCAATGCTATAAGAAGGGCTGAGCGAAGCGTACTTAGCCAAGCAACGGTTTGCGTAGGTAGGGTGGTTAAACATGGTCATGGTTACAAGTAGGAGGCTGACAAGAAAGGCATGGGCATTGAGGCAAATCCATAGAGCGGAACTACTAGCAATAGGCAAAGATAGTAATGGTATCCGGGTTCGGTCATCTTGCCTGGAATTCCACAAGGGAGAAGAACTGATCCAAGAAGTAGACGGAGCAACAGTCGAGCGAATCCTCACAACTCAGGAACGAAACCGAAGCTAACAAGAGAAGCAACCGGAAAGAAAGAAACAACACGGTAAACACACAAGCATAAACATGGCATACGATGCACATCCAAGTATGATGCATGTCCGGTTTAATTATGCATGGCATGGCAAAGTGCATAAACAAATACTACAAGTTAAGTGGAGATCAATATGCAACGAGTTGCATATTGACGAAACACCACATTTAATTATTTAATTGACTCTCGTTTATAATTATTAAATGTTTATAACATGGCAAGAGGTGAAGCTTAATAAAACTATACTAACTAGGCAATTTAAATGAGGCCGGAAATAACAACAACATATCCGGAAAATCCCCATGAGCATGTTTAATAATTATAAAGCAACAACAATTCACACATATAATGTTGTTAACATGATGCGGATGACATGATCAAGTTTATGCAATTTTATTAAAAGGTTAACAAGAAGATGATATGAAGCATCGTCACCGTGGTGGAAGGGAAAGGGTGCCACGGCAACAATTCCGAAAATGATGCCACGGCAACATATCGGTTCCGGTAACTCGTTGAGAGTCCGGTGCAAAAGGAAAGATGGCGTGAGCGAGTTGAACGAGTTGAAAGGTGGGGTGATCCCGTCTCCGGGTTCCCACGAGTCGGCGACGAGGCAACCGAGGAACACGACAAAAGATGAAACGGGCACGATGCACACAAGGGTAACATCTCATACAACCACAACAAGCATTCCACGAGTCATCCACGGGGTCATCTCGTTATACCTTTGAAGCGTGCATTTCGGGGCGGTTCGAGACGTAGAGGAAGAAGGGGTTCACGTTCGGAGAGGAAGTAGTCGTTCCGTAGAGGGAAGTGGTTGTACTCGCGGTCTTCGGCGACGGTAGTCGTTCGGGCGTCGAGTTCGTAGATGTACTCGTCATCGTAGCCGTTCGGTCGTCGTGGTACTTGGTCGTGGTACTTGGCATCGGTAGATGTACTCGTTCCGTTCGGTCTTGCCGGTCTCGTCTCGAGTCGTAGTTGTACATGTCGTCGAGGTACTTGTTACATCGCGATCGTAGGGGTACTTGACATATCGGAGGGGTACTTGGTCGGGTCGCCGTGTACTCGTTCATGTAGTCATACACGGAGCTTGGTCTCGCGTCGAACTTGCCAAAACCTGCTGGACCAAAACAACAACACGAAACCGACGGAAAAACACAACAGCAGAAGGTCTCGGTCACGGCGAGGAGGCCGCTCGGGACGGCGAGGCCATGGCAGCAGCAAAACTCGGAGAGGCACTAGAGGTGCTTGGGGCGACGCCGGCGCTGCACAGACGAGGCGAGGCGCAGAGGCAGAGCCTTGTCACGGTGGAGAAGAGGCCCTGGCGCGCGACGGGATGGAGAGGGAGCGCTGGGCTCGGGGCCAGGCACTTGGCGACGGAGAGAGGGGCGGCCGAGCGAGGAGCTGCGGCGTCCGGCGCGGCTGGTGGCTGCTCCTGGCCGGCGCTGGAGCTGAGGCCGGAGGGGGAACGGAGGGAGGATGCGGACGGAGGGAGGCCACGCGTGGGGCGGTCGCCGGCTCTGGCGAGGTCGGAGGTGAGGCCTGGGGCGATGGGGGCTTCGGTCGTAGGGCGAGGCGGCGGCTGGCGATGGATCGAGGGGTGCGGTGGCTGGGGTCAAGAGGAGTGGAGACCGGGTCGGGACTCGCGAACGAGGGAATCGGGCTAGGTTCGAGCGACAGAGGGAGAGTGCGGCGGCTTGCGGGAAAGGGGGGAAGAGCGAGGGAGGCGTCGCTCGCTAGGGTTAGCGGGGGTGAGGGAGCGGGCCAAAAGGAGATGGGCCAGAAGACCAGAGGGATGGGCCGCGGTGGCTTTGCTGGGACGCAGGGAGGCCCAGTACAGCGGCACGGTAAGGCCTTTCCCGTTTTAAATTATTTCTGCAAATAACCAATCCACAAAATATAAGACGGGAAAAGGCCAGGGGTTCACGGGATGAATTTGAAAGAAGTAACAATACTTCTGGACTCCTGGAATTATGCATCATTTAAATAAAATACTCTGGCATTATTTAGAGATAGAAAAATAATTCAAGTTTGAATTTAGTTCAAACTAGAGCCATTTTTGAATCTGACCAGAGCATATCTGAAAAGGATGAAATTTGGAGGAGGGGCATATGGTATGGTCTAGAATTTTTAGGAAAAGAATGAACATTAATGGAGGTAGCGAAGAACTCACTTGCAAGAAGTAAAAGAATAAGAGGAAGAAGAAGAAGAAGGATGGGTGTTGCATGGGACATATGCAAGTGTGTTGGGTTAATTCCAACGAATGGAATATTTAATATAGCTCCCTAAATATTGAGAGGCTTTTATATGTTATAAAGAGAAGTCACACTTCCCTCGATTTAAATGGACCGAAGGTCCACACAATTTATTTAAGTTGAGATGCAAAGAAATATGACATGATGGCATGATGACATGATGCAATGCAAAAATAAATAACACAAGCACAAATGAAACACACGGGCAACCCGGAACATCTGGAATCTTCTGGAATCTTCTGGAATCTTCTGGGACGTCGGTCTTCGGGCGTCACATTTGAGCAACCCCAAAGTTCATTGTATCATAAGAAGTGACTATGATACACATATTTTAAATCTTTATGTTATAACGATTGACTTGTGATGATAGTATCTCATAGTATAACATACAAGTTTTGGTCAATTCAATATGAACATTCTTCTAATGCCATATTTTGAAAGTTGTTTTAGGACTATCGTTACACTTATCAATATTCCAAGATCCAGAAAACATGATCACAAACAACACTTTAGCTAGTCCTAGAGGCAATACTATGAATCAATCTTTACCATTTATTATTATGAACATGCGTATGAATTTTTCACCGAATCACGTATTCTAGGATCATAGCAGTTATATCATATAATATAAACTCTTAATTATGAACGTGGAAATAAATAATACAATGTTATGGCCTCTAGGGCATATTTCTAACACTCACCAACCTGATCCCGCGCAATACCTACTCCGAAGAAAAATCCTCTCTGTGTGAAGCGGTTGGGCCACATTCTTGCCTGTCAACGTTGCTACAAAGCGGACGTGACTCCTCGACATTGATGCCGGCCAGAGTGACAATGTTAGACGAGCAGGTGGCGTCGCTTGAATAACGATGTCGTGATTGAGAAGCCTACTTCGGCCACTCCATTGAAGTTGGGCTTCCGTCCCTTTGCCGCCAGGACTAGACACACCTATTTAACCAGGGCTCTAGCATTGTCGAGACCGCTCCACAACCACTCCATTTTCTCTCTTCTCTGCCCGAGTGAAGGAGGAGTCGGAGTTGCCATCACACTACCACGTGAAGCAGGAGCAGGCATCGTCACCTCTGTGCCACATGAAGGCATGATGACCCACAAGAATAATGGATCAATAGTAGTCTTTTAGATAAGTAAGAGTGTCGAATCCGGCGAGGAGTAGAAGGAATTGATAGGCAGTTTTAAGCAAGGTTCCACTTCATGTGTTGTAACTTGTAAGATAGTTTTGTTAGATAGTTTGATAGCAAGATAAATGTAACAAGATAGCAACTAACAATAGTAATAAAGTGCAACAAGTGGCCCAATCCTTCATTGTGGTAAGGAAAAGTCGGAGGCGTTTCTTATATTGACTAAAACGCTCTTCATGACACACTGCAATATCACACTTTCACCATGATTCATTGAGTTAACGTTCATTGCCTTGATAAGTGTTATGTGGGTGGACCGGAGCTAAGGTATTGTCATTACTTGAAAAAAAAACCTACTTATGATAATACTCTTCATTCAAGCACTCGCAACTATAAATGAAGTAATTAAGATAATCTAACCATATCGTTAAACAATTGGATCCTAAATGGCCCCTTATGGAATAATTCACAAACTAGGGTTTAGATTCTATCACTCCCACAACCCATCAACAACAAAATAATTCCACAATGCCTCCCCTAGGCCCAAAGATGGTGAAGTGTCATGTAATCGACATTCATGTAGCACCATTAGAGGAAGAACAACACAACATAATATCAAAGCATTGAACGGGAATCCACTTCATATGGTACTAGTAACAAGACTTCTCCCATGTCCTCAGGAGCTAATGGAACTAGTCACAACTCATCATATTGATCATGATTAGTGGGTGTAAATATATGATTAAGCATCTGAACATAATAATCTTCCACCAATTAAACCAACTAGCATTAACTACAAGATGTAATCAACAGTACAAGCACTCTCAGGTACCAATCCGAAGTTTGATGCAAAGATTAGGCACACAAGAAAAACTAGGGTTTGGAGATGAGATGGTGCCGATGAAGATGATGATCTACACGATGAACAGAGTGTTGGTGATGATAAAGGCTTCGATTTCCCCTCCACGAGAGATGTTTCCCAGGCACAATTGCTCCGCCAGAGTGTAGAAGTGCTCCGCCCAAGTTCCACCTCACAGACGGCGGCGGAAAGTCCTAAGAATTTTCTGTAATTTTTTCTAGGAAAATTCTAAATTTATATCCAAAGAACAATGGGAGATGAGACACCACGGGCCCACACGACCACATGATGTGCCTAGGGGGTGGCCGTGCCACCAGGTCATGTGGAGGCCTGGTGGGTCCCTCCTGGTGTTTCTTCCCTCCAATATGCATCATGTATTTCAAAATAATTCTCCAAAAATCTACGCTTCATTTTGAGTTCCAAAGAATGACTATCTCTTCTGTTGCCTTCTTAGGTCCAGATTCCTTGCTGTCAGTAATCCCCCTCTCTTTTGCATATCTTGCACTTTAAGAGAGAAAATGCATTAGAATTGCATCATATTGTGAAATATATCATTGAAATATGATAAATCGTAGTAAGAATATTAATGCAAAATGGACGTAGCAAGGCAGAGTTGTCATCTCTCCACCCAACTGTCGCGTCCAGATCGGACATATCATGAAGGACGAGCCGACTTCACCGGCACACAACCGGTATTGCCGCGTATATCAGCCGCCTTCGCCGCATCGCCACGACTGGCGCGACAAGGCCATGAAGGAGGTGTTGTCGTGGGCAATCGTGAAGGCGCGCGAGCGCCTCCTTTACTACCTCGGTGGCGACGGCGGTGGCGGCTCCTCCTCGTCTCAGAGCATCGTCACACCAAAGGAGAGGGCGGCTAGGCAGGCGGCGCAATGGGAGTGGCGTAACGCGATGCGCTAGGTCTAGGCGGACCCTAACCTGGTGGAGGCATGGGCCCCCGACAACCCCCGACAATTCGGTGACCATCGCGAAGACCACGGCGCGGTGGCTGCGCCGCCTCGATGGGGAGCTCGCCAAGATCGACGAGGAGTGGTCTCTCAGCGAGAACGCTGCCGCCGTCGCTGTCGGCAGGGGCAACGGCAGGCTCCCCAACCATTGTTTGCATTGGCCGTGGCGGCCCTCCGCACGATGCTGGAGGAAGCTGAGCGGCTCCTCCTCGAGTGCCAAGCGGCACCAGGCAGGACTGCCACGCCCCGCGCCCATACGCCGCTAGAAAGATCGCTTTGACGACGAGGACATGAATGACCATGGTAGTGTAGCTGCCAGGCCGACCATGCATATGAGGTTACCATCCGCTACAAACTACTTAGGTTTTATTAGTTCAACAGACATAATATCATCCGTGTTATGTTAATTATCGTGTCCAAACTTCAGCGGATTCCATCGTGTTTGCATGAAAATTGTACGATTGATTGAAATATGCTTTGAAATTTATTAGACCACGGTTGGATTGCTGAATATCACTCTCCGCGGACTAATACCATGTCCATTTTTAGGGGCCCCGCTGAAGATGCAATGAGTTCCAACGGTCGACAAGCAAAAGCTTTTGGCCTTTCGGATAAACAGAAGACAAGGGATATTGTACTTCGATTTGAACCTAGAAGGAGATATTCATCCGATGGCTGAGAATCAAATCCCCGTTCTCATGCGCGCTCGCAGCCTCAGGTAAGTTACGTGCGCCGCACCGTAACTTTCGTGTGGCCACGCCGTAGCTGGCTCACAATCACAGGATCTCCGGGAAAAGCAGTCGAGAAACCAGCTGTCACGGGCCATGCACGCTGCCACATGTGTCGGCCGGCTCCTTTCGCCCGCAGGAGGAAACCAAAACGTACTAGTCACCAACACCGCGACTCCAACCAGTCGGTGACCACCACTGCCCCTCCCGACGCCCATAAATACACGGCCACCCCACCCCCGGCTCACCTCACAACACAAGCCCACCCATCTCCTTCCTCCTGCCGGTGAGAGCTAGCAAGCAAGAGGCCGGCCGGCGATCTCGCCATACGTAGCCTACCCGAGCGGTTCTGCCCTGTAAATGTCTGGAGGCCTCTCCGGTTTCGTCGAGGTGTCGTCCGGGCTAGAGGTTGCGCTCGTTCCCGTCTTAGACGCGGTGGTCGTTTCCTTTCTGAAGCGCTCGTCGTCCCCGTCGCCGGAGAAGAAGCTGCGTGCCTGCACCGGAGGCTTCATCAACGAAGGTATATACACACACGTGTGTGCTTGATCGATGATCCGATGCTGTCAGTCTATGTATATGTGCGGCGATGGCAGCTCTTGCATGACTGTATCGTTCTCTCCCTCTGTTCATTCTTTCACCATTCTGTGATGGGATGGTTTGATTGGAGCGCTGCTGTGCATGTACCACACGTGGGACCCTGTAGGGTTACGCACGCTATACCATCCCTAAACGTTGTCTTGGATGGAATGATATACATATGTCTTTTTCTTCAAAGAGAAAAGAGTACCAGTAGTGTATATACACACTTCTGAGCGGAGATCAGACAGTGCATGGCGATAAGCGCGCCACCGTCTCCACTTTGTCTGAACTGTTTATGCTAAACAAAGTGATCATGTTGGTCGAAGTAGTGTCTTTTTCTGAAGAAAAAGAGAAGAAAAAGAAATATACTTTGGCAGTGGTCGCATGGTTCCATCCCTGACATGAGCTGTACTCGCAGGTTGAACTAATCTCGCTGCCTTTTCAAGCCTCACACAAAGAAGTATCGACGAAACTTCCTGCAGGACCGGACAAAAAAACAAGGTACGTATCGTGTGGGGCATAACATATTTCTAATATGATTGCACTCTAAAAATGTTGCAATATGCACGCCAACATTTCGTATAAAGTAAGTACTGATAAGCAGGACTGCATCTACACTGCAGCCAACCATTAGACGTATGTAAAAAACTGAAATAGAATACTAGTTATTGCTTAGGAATCTCAAGGATACTTTTTCTAATTACTTTTCTGAATTTTATGATGGAGCAGCCGGTAGGTGAAGAAGGTTCAGAGAATTCACCGGACGATCTAGGTGATGGCTCCAAGCACCGTCGATCCGAAGGGCATATCGCCCATCACTGAAGATGGGTCGATGGACAGACGAGGAAACCCAGCAGTCAAAGCAAACACTGGGAAATGGAAATCTTCCATCCTGCTGCTAGGTAAAGCCTTGCTTTATTTGATGTTCTTCTTCGTATACCACAGACACTCTATTTTGGTCAATGAATTAACTGGATCTGGATCCTGATCGACATTTCTTCTGTTCATGACGATGCAGTTAACTATGCACTTGTAACGTGTGCCTTCTTCGGCGTCGGGGTGAACCTGGTGGTGTTCCTCCGGCGGGTGCTCCACCAGGACAACGCCGAGGCGGCCAACAGCATCAGCAAATGGACCGGCACCGTCTACATCTTCTCCCTCATCGGCGCCTTCATGAGCGACTCCTACTGGGGCCGCTACATCACCTGCGCCATCTTCCAGATGATCTATGTCACGGTACGCTCTCGCTCTCAAATCGATCGTAATACAGGCTTGTTTTATTTTGGATTGTTCTGATCTGAACTTGTTATGATCAGGGGCTTGTGATACTGTCACTGGCGTCGTGGTTCCTGCTGGTGAAGCCCACCGGGTGCGGCGACGTGGAGACGCAGTGCGACCCGCCGTCGACGGCGGGGGTCGCGCTCTTCTACCTGTCGACATACATGATCGCGTTCGGAAACGGCGGGTACCAGCCGTCCATCGCCACGCTGGGCTCGGACCAGTTCGACGAGACGGACCCCGACGAGGCGCGCTCCAAGGTGGCCTTCTTCAGCTACTTCTACCTGGCGCTCAACGTGGGCTCCATCTTCTCCAACACGGTGCTGGTGTACTACGAGGACGCCGGGCAGTGGGTCATGGGCTTCTGGGTCTCGGCGGGCGCGGCGGCGCTGGCGCTCGTGCTCTTCCTCCTCGGCACCCCCAACTACCGCTACTTCAAGCCCACCGGCAACCCGCTCACCCGCATCGCGCAGGTGCTCGTCGCCGCGTGCCGTAAGTGGCGCGACCACGCGCCCACCCGCGGCGAGCTGCTCCACGAGCTGGACGGCGACGAGTCTTACAAGGAATCCGGCATCCGGAAGATCATGCACAGTGAGCAGCTTAGGTACCTTGACAAGGCCGCGACGGTCACCGAGGAGGACTACTGCGAGCCGGAGAGGATGAAGGACCCGTGGAGGCTCTGCACGGTGACGCAGGTGGAAGAGGTGAAGTGCATCCTCAAGATGCTGCCCATCTGGATGTGCACCATCGTCTACTCGGTGGTGTTCACGCAGATGGCGTCGCTGTTCGTGGAGCAAGGGACCACCATGAACACCAACATCGGGTCGTTCCACGTGCCGGCCGCGAGCATGTCGGTGTTCGACATCCTCAGCGTGCTTGCGTTCATCGCCATCTACCGGCGCGTGCTGGTGCCGGTCATGGCGAGGCTGTCCGGGAACCCGCAGGGCCTGACGGAGCTGCAGCGCATGGGCGTCGGGCTCGTGATCGGCATGGGGGCAATGGTGGTGGCGGGCGTCGTGGAGGTGGAGCGGCTGAAGCGGGTGGCCGCGCCGGACCAGCCGAGCTCCCTGAGCGTCCTGTGGCAGGTGCCGCAGTACGCGCTGATCGGGGCTTCGGAGGTGTTCATGTACGTCGGGCAGCTGGAGTTCTTCAACGGACAGGCGCCCGACGGCGTCAAGAGCTTCGGCAGCTCGTTGTGCATGGCGTCCATCTCGCTCGGGAACTACGTGAGCATCATGCTGGTCAGCGTGGTGACCACCCTCACCGCCGGGGACAAGAGGCCTGGGTGGATCCCGGGTAACCTCAACTCCGGCCACCTCGACAGATTCTACTTCCTCCTCGCCGCGCTCTCGCTCGTCGACCTCGCCGTGTACGTGGCCTGCGCGATGTGGTACAAGGGCATCAAGCTGGACAGCAACGAGGTCCAGGAGAAGGGGAAGGTGCCGGTGCATGTTTAGGGCCTTTTTCGTCCCTTGAGGTATCTATAAGTGGGCTTGCTATTCGTTCGGCCCACGTACTGGGCTGCCGATCGGCTTTCCCGTAGTAAAAATAATAACTGTGTCATCATGTGTTTGCTGTATTGGCTCATGTTGCTTTTTGTCCTAGTTTCAACTCCAACAACAAGAGTCCTTATATGTACTTCAAAAAAACTGTCCAAGAGTCATATAAACTGTTCTTATATGTTTAGGACCTGGTATATCTAGTGGGAGCGTCGTGAGGCAGTTAAAGGAGAAAGAATTAAATCGGCATCAAGTACAACCTTTGCCATTCAGGTGATCTCTCTGCATCATGCTATCCGAGCGTCAGAACACATTGCTACTGAACGTTGGTGGAGACCGGCACCAAGAACATATAAACTTGACACAGATGTGTCTTTCTTTGAGGATGGTAGTGGTGCGGCAATGGCGATTCTTCGTAATTCTAGGGGAGATGTTGTGGCCAGGGTTTTAGAACATATCAACAACGCAATTTGTCTGTGTTGACGTATAGTGCGCTGCCTAGTCTCTTCCATCAGATCGGTCTTTTGGTTGCATTGGCTAGAGCATGCACTTCTACATGGTATCAGAGCCAAGTGGTCTTGAGTTCAAGACCCGGCTGACGTAATTAATTTGCAGCCCACTTTCGGTCCACGCTTATGCCTGAGGGAGCCACACGTGAGGGGGAGTGTTGACTTATAACGTGCTGCCTAGTCTCTTCCATCAGATCGGTCTTTTGATTGCATTGGCTAGAGCACGCACTTCTACAGTTTGCAAGCAGCCGGAGCAATTGCACTAAGGAGTGGACTAAAACTGATGGACAGACTGGTCTGCCGTAATGTACTGTCATAATGTACAAGTAGAGTCCGATTGCCCTGGGTTAGTGCAAGCATGCAATGGAGATACTGGAATCTAGAGCCCCTCAGGTGGGGATACTTGTTAATTGCTTTCTGTTAGCGCATAACATTCTGGGGATCAATTTCAAACACTGTACAAGAGAAGTTAATGGCGTAACCCATTTTCTTAATAGGAGATGATATGATTCTAAAATATGTGAGGATTGGGTAGGTGTAACGCCTGATTTTTACCTTTTGTACTTCATTATGTCACGTTTTATTTCAAATTTGTATCTATAATATCTAAATAGTTCATCTTCATTATACTATTTTTCTCGACATGCACCCTATCCACCTCAGCAGGCCTGCCACATCAACATTCGGGTAGTGACTTACGTATGGGACCAACCACTGCAACAGACCTGTCATGTAAGATTTCAGTTACTGGCTAAGGAACCCACCACTACCTAGCATCTGTTTTCGCTGCTACCGCTGCACGCGTGCTGGAAGTTGTACGTGGGCTGTAGTCAGCTTCCTTCATTGAACGATCCAGCCCAAAGGAAGAAAGAAATAGCTCATGCCATGGCATGCTGTTGCGTCTCTTTTTGTAGAGGAAGCAGTTGCGTCTCTTATTGCCAAGCGAAATGCCTCAAAAATATATAGCCAAGCGAACGCTAGCCCTTCCGCAGCGTCGATTGATGCTCAGAGGCGTTCGCCGCCACCAGCCCTTTCGCCTCCACGAGCGCACTAAACTCAATTATTAGTTCGTCTTCCCCGCTGTCGCTCTTATTGCCGCCATTATCTCATCGGCCGCTCTACAATGGACACGAAACAACATCGCTGCATTCGTCCCCTCTGAGTAGCTCGCTGTCAGGCCCTACTTGGATCCAAGAGATTTATTTTAGTCTGACTAAAAATAATTTTTTTAAGAGACTAAAGTTCCAAGCACCCTTGATTAAAGAGGGGCTAAAACTAGTCTTGAGACTAAAAAAAATTAGTCAGGGGTACCCCTACTAAAACGTGGATTAGTCCCCTCTCTCCTTATTTAACTTCTCTCATTTAACACATGCAAGTTTTGAATTGGAGGGTTTGAAGGATAATAAATACTCATTAACTTGATTTTAGTCTTTTTAGTATTTGGATCTAAGCATGGGTGAGACTAGTAAGTTTTAGTCCCACTACTTTTAGTCATGAGACTAAAACGTATCCAAGCACCCTCTCAGTTACCCTACAATTGTGGAACTCAGCCGTCGCCGCGTTCGCGTTTAAATACAATTACCCTAAAATTGTGGAACTCAGCCGTCGCCGCGTTCACGTTTAAATACATGTACGCACTTCCATCTTCACCCCACACGCACGCCAGTTCGCCTCTAATTTTCTGCTTAATTTCACAACCTTGCATCCCTCAACTATATATGTTGTGAGAATTCCATCCAATTCCGCATCTGCTGCTCTATTTTCTTGGTTTGCCCACCCAAATATGCCACCAATGAGAGATGCCGCCGCCCGTCCACAAGCACACGCCTCCACCGGGGTGAACCAGTGCCTAGCGGACTGATGTTATTGACGATGTGCTCTTCCTGTCGTTCAACGCAGCGTGGCTTCTCGACAGGCCGGCAACCCCGGTTGCTGAACTGCAGCCCTTGGGCGGAGAGGAAGGGGTCTCCGCCCATGCCAGATGTCGTCGTCCGCCGCTCGGGAACGCCAGGGGGAAAGGGCGCTGTCCGCTGCCACTGACCACTCCCTAGGAGGCGCACCGTTGAGATCAGGAAGGATGCCTTCAGGCTCTTCCTTCCTCGCTTTCTTTATTTTGATTCTCTTTTTTTCCAGTGTGTGAATGTGTGTTGGAAGATTCAGGTATGTGAGGTGGAACTATATATGTGCAATCTTTTGATTTTGCATCTGATGCACAAGCAAATCGATCACATTCTTAATTCAGACGCTTATGACTAAACCATAAGAAAGATCTTGCAAATAGTGTGTTCTTTTTATACATATTATGTTAGTCTCCTTGCTTATTTTTACAGAGCACCAAGCTTTCATATCTGAATTTTATTTTTGATACCGAGTTATCATACACACATTCAGTTAGTCTCCATACTTATTTAGAGACTCCATACTTATTTAGAGAGCGCAAGATCCCCATATCTCAGTTTTATTTTCGATGCTGAGTTATCATATCACCATTCTCCATACTTATTTAGAGAGCATGGAAATATAATTCTCATGGTTCTATCTATTATAGTCAAAAGTTGTGAAACCGATATGTGATGGATGGCAAGCTTATTTTCAGATTTGGTCAAATCCCACCTGCCACAAGTGCGAGACGATTTTCTGCTGATGGTGAGGTTCTAGGATGATTTGGTGGTTCTTGCTTTATACTACTAGATGACCCGTTGCGCCGATGGCGCAAAGAGCGAGTTCAAACCAAGCACTGATAGAGTGAGCATAAAAATACGTTGATACCGATTAGAGCATATGGAAATGAGTAGCTATTGCTGGTAGAATGAATACATTTTTTTGCAGGGCGAATAATATTTTTGTAGGGAAAATGGTAAAACTAAAATGCAGAGGAACAGAACTGGCACATGCGCAATGAGTGAGAAAAATTATGCAGATAAAGCTATATATGTTGCAAAAGCATTCTGGATAATAGCGTAGGTAGCAAACAACGGCTGGTCTTAGGTGATTTGCATAACATCCAAAAGGATTCAGATATAGAAGCCTTCTTAAGTGCTTATACTACTCCCTCCATTCTCAAATATTTGTCTTTCTAGAGATTTTAACAAGTGATTATATACGCAGTAAAATGAGTGAATCTACATTTTATAATATGTCTACATACATTCGTATATTGTAGTCTATTTGAAATGTCTAGAAAAATAAACATTTGGGAACAGAGAGAGTGATATACTAAGTTATATAACAAAGGGCTCTTGCAAACTACTTATATTGGATAGACAATCATGTGCAGTCCCTTGCGTGTGCACTTGAAGGCGAAAGCATACACTTGACCTTTCTTCATCTATAGATGCCCCGTTGCACCGATGGCGCAAAGGGCGAGAGAAAGCCAAGCATTTAAACCATGCACGTAAGAGTATTTAGACACCGATTGGAACATAAAGAAATAGATACTTAGGTATAATGTTGATACATAGGGTCATTGCTTTAGCATGCAAACTACACGTGCAGAGATGTATCATATAGATAGCTCTGGTCATTTAGCTTACGGTGAGGAATACACGGTGAAGAACTTTAAAAAATAAGTTCATCGTCTAAATGGCTCTTTATGGTGGGTGTGTTTGGTGGGCTGCTATTGCCAAAAGCATAAATGCCTTCTATATCGACTTCCAGCCCCAAATAAATACATGTATGTTTGATGTAGAATGCCTTCTAATTGTCCTGTTGTATCGTTGAGACGATATGCGACATATCTTATCTACGACACCCCACGGAAGCCTTTTGTCACGCTATATCCCGTGCGTGCTTGGGTAGAAGATACAGACAACCAGGCGACACCCCACGGAAGCCTCCGCCTCACGCTATTCCTTCTTACTGCGCTCGCAGGACCATGAGGACCGGCCGATGGCCAGCCCTGGTTTCAAACCAGTGGCCAGACGTTGCAGTCCAAGACCCCCTTCCATAAATGGTCGGGGGAGCACGGTGACGACGATGGATGTTGGCCGTCGCGGGTTACATGATGCACTACAACGAATCAGGAGGAGGGCGTACGGGATGAGGAGGGGGGGTGGTGTGCGCCTCCCTCAAGAACTCCTCCCACGTTGCAGCGTCGGTGTCACATCTCTAGCACCGCGGCAGCAGCTACATGCGTAAAGGGAAGTTGCGGTGGCGCTTCTCCGGCACGGCTACGGCAATGCGCATACAGCGCCATCTCATCTGACCAGTCTACAAGTCGTCTAAAACCGACGTGCTAATCAATGTATCCAAAACTGATGGAATGCCCATAGTTTACAAGTGTAATCGGAAAACAAAAGTACTATCTCTAGTGATCTAAATGCTTTTATATTTTTTTACAGAGGGAACATGCAAAAACGACTAACCAATCGGGTGAATGAAATCTAGCCGGTTTCAAATTTTTTGTTTATATTTTTTGAGGGATTTTTTTGGTTTATATATATTTTTTGGTTTATATGTTACGGGTGTAAATCGCTTGAAAAGGGGGATCCAAGAGCGGCCCAGTTTTTTTAGCTTCCCAAGTGAGCTGGCCCATTTTGTTTTGTTGGCCCTTTCTTTCAGCGGTGGGTGTGATGGGCGCCGGTTGTCAGTCAGTGTGAGAAATGGGTGGTCGATGTTTCTCCTTGTCAAGGCAGCGTGGCGGCTAGGAGGACGGCACCCAGCACGTGTCGCTCCATTTCCTGAACAATGCTGTCTACAGAGGGGAAGGGGCCTGTTGGAGAGGGATTTGGTTTGCGTCGGGCTGGGGTTTGTTGCAGCGGGGGGCCGATGGGTGCGAGAGCGCGTGGCTTGTCCGTCCGAGCGGTCTCCGCCGCTGCTAGCTGTAGTTCACTGATCTGCCAGCGGCTGCATTGGAGGGAGTTATACTCTGTTTTCGGCCGCCGTCTACGCGTCTCTCCACTGCTTCTTCCGGCTGGGATGCTTCGGCTCTGCGCTTGGTCTTTTTCTGCTTTCTTAGTTGCGTCGCTTCTGGGGCAGCGCGGTACGTCGTTCGTTTTCTTGTATATAAGGATTTATCTTGCTTCCTAGTTAGTTGTGTGGTGATGTTGTGGCATTGATTGGGATGTTTCGATTTGGTCAGTAGGTTGTGGTGGTGTCTTTCAATTCCGTCGGTAGGTTTTGGTGGTGATACAGTTTTTGTTAGTCAGTTTTGTGAGTAGGATCTGGTTGTGAGTTGCAGGCCATTGTTGTTGGTCAGAGGAATGAGCGGTCTCCATCTGGCCCAAGTCCAACCTGGTGATTGGTGTGCGCCGTGCGCGGCGACGCGGCGTGGCGGCTTTGTACAGAGGGGAAGACGATTTGGGGACGGCTTAGAGAGGTCAGTGGAAGCAGTTTGCGGGCGTTGTGGATACGGCGCACCATTTGTCACAGTTATTGGAGGAGGTTCGCTGCTGTGAGTGGTGATGCAGTCCAATGAGGAGCGCATCTCCGTTCATCACTTTCATTGAAGGAGCCCGGCCGCCGCTTGCTATCGCCCCTGCTGGTTGTGTGCGGTGCTGACCATGACTGGTTCATGTACCTGCCGATGGAGCAGACTCAGTGGTGTCGCTTTGAAGCATAGTTATGCCGGGGCAGCCAGCTTCGGCGACATGCTTTGGTTCAGGGCCGCGCTTCTTCAGCTTTGCTCGGTGGCTATCTTCCATGTCTCCTTCTAGTAGATCCGGTTTGTTCTTCTCCCTTTACTTTTTACATGTTGTCTCTGCTGTCTGTGCTTTTTGTGAATGTTCCTGTGCCTTGCGGTGCTGGGATGTAGAGTTTCTTGGTCTACTTGTTCTATGATTGACTGAATTTCTTTCTTCCAAATCATGTGTGTGGCCGTCTGGATTGCTTCTCGCTTAGAGATTCATGATGATAGCTGCACGCTCTAGTTAGGTAGGGTCAGGGTGGCTTCCAGCTTCACTGGGTTTGGCCGTTAGGTGTAGGATTTATGGACATCCTATATGATGCTATGGCACCCACGGAAAGGGCAGCCAAGAAAGGAAAACCAATTGGTGTGGTTGTTGAGAAGCATTGGGGAAAGTCTACATCTTGCTTCAAATATCTTATGACTTATTTCAATTGCTTGCCTGATAAAATTTACTGCCTGAAGATCCCGCTTTTGCAGTTTGCCTGGTTTAATGCTCTATCCATTTACTTTGCAGCTCATAACAATTTTGTTGAAAAACTCATGAGCAGATGTTTAGGCCATCAATGTCGATCATTATATCAGAGAATTTAAAGTAAGTAATATCCTATAATTTTTAAATAAATTCTCATCTTATTTGTTTCAAGAACTTGAATGTTGCCACAAAATAAAGTATTAGCTGATCTCGATTTCTTATGTTGGCGCCTGCTGCATCAACTGACATTGTTGACATCATAAAAAAGGATGTTTGAACTGAAAGTAACATCAATAGTTGTTGCAGCTGAAGAGGAGCATGGGGGAATATGATGTGACATGTGAGTACTTTCTCTCTATGTAATTACATCGCTTGTAATTTCTACCAACATTCTCTCACTATTTTCTCATACAGTTCCACCAAATGGCAGAAGTACCAAATTCAAACCAAGGGCTTTCTTTAATAGCTATAAATTTTAGATAACCGAGAAAAAAATTCTACAGTATGATAAAAGCAATAAACATATTAAAGAACCAGCTGATGGTTTTTTTTGAAATGGAGAGGACAACGAACACACTGTATGAAGCTTTACGTTGAATTTACATGATGGCCGCACAGAATCAACCAACCAGTCGTTATCTGCTACCATGCCCTTGCTCAGGCTGGAGCCTCATTGGAAGGGAACACCTACTGAACAAAATAACTGGTCGCTGACATTGACAATCTTCTCTGCCCTTCGCTGATAAAGATTCTTTGTAGAATAATTTTTTCCCTCAAAGGTCAGGATCATTTCTATTCGTTTGCTACCTGGTATTCTTTGTCTTCATTGATGGCGGGCACCTGAATCAGCAAATACACTAAGCATATATGCCTATTTATATTGCCTTGTGAATCTTACCATACTATTGAATTATGGTGGCGTAATGTCCAAACAACGAACAGGTTCACATTTATCAGTTTTATGAAATCAGTCCCCATCACCCATCCGTTGTTCATGGCCAACAACAAATATTTTGTCCTGACATGAGCATATATACAAAATTTTCTGAAAATATTAGTCCTATAATAATCAAAAGTACACACAGGTAGAATGCACACAATGCCATGAATAGATGTTGAAAGCACAATATTTTAAACATAAGGCTCTAACCATGTAATATGAAAAGTATATGATCTGAGTCGCATCCTTCTAGCGATGCAAATTACCCAAACAAAATTGTATTTAAGGATTTACTGTTCAGTTCTGTATTCTCACTTACTTAACTAAATAAGACTGATAACACATTGTATTTTCTTCAATAGCTATTATCCCCTTCTCCTATTTGTAAAACTGTAATAATTACAAAACTACCCTGGCTAACACATCACAATTCTACACAAATAGGTAAAAACATAAGATGTTCATATCAGGGAATAAACCCAAGGGAAAAGGTGGGTAAGCATTAGGGCCCAACAAAAGAAACAAATCGTATCACATATAATTAGAGCCAAGCCAAAGTAACAATAGAACCCTCAAAGATAAAATATTGAACAACAGTTTATCAACGATATCAAGAAAACAAAAACCAAGGCTGCATTTATGATCTCCAACTCACTACTGAAGAGACCAATAGTGATCAGCATCTAGCTAAATGGCAGCACAAAACGACTGATCTCATTGCTAAAGAAGCATAAATAGCAATCAATGTCTAGTGAAAAGCGAAAACAAAGGGAGATCCGCTAGCTACTGACGGATTGCTAGACTGTTAGACTGAAATAATAATAAATATCCTCCATTTAATTTATAGATGAACTACTGATCATTGTAAGTTAGTTGGAGAATGCTAGACTGTTGGCGTTAATAGATATTCAAAAACCGGAAGGTAATGAATTGGGAGATGCTATTCTAAAGTTGTAGTCCATACAAAAATAATAATAATACATCATATAATGGACTGGTATAAGAAACACAATGGCTGCATATCTCAAGATGTAACCTTAAGACCTTTTACTATCATTTTCTCTTGACATTTATTTAGATGATAACCAGCTTTTGCCACCATAAATGCAAAACATCTCTATCTCCACACATCAACATAGACAAAAGTCGACAACTGGGTCAATAATGCGGCCCGCTATGTCCAAGAATGTTGGGTAATAATTATATTCTGAGCCAATTTAGTTGACCTACCAATGCATAATGCTTCAGTGTTGATCTCTATATTTTCAACATTAGAGCCACTTGGTGAAGTCAAGGCCCAAGTTCTAATTTGATGCAAACAAAAGTTGATGCCTAACAAAAAATCGGTACACATGCTTCTGAACCTAAGGATTGGTGGGCAATTCTCTTGTCTGACAGTTATTGTTGACCCATAAATGTGCAACACAAATAATGTTGGTAAGCATCAGATTCACCATGCCACGGCTAAACAGAGTAAGCACATAATATTCTAAGAATGGCCCATAAAACGAACCGATGTAGTAGAGGAAGGTGGCAAACCTTAATCACAATACGATATCCGCTAGCTACTGACGGATTGAAAAACACCTGCAAGAAGAACATGGCAATACACACGTCAAAAAGAGGCCAAGACATGGACTGGATCAAATGCATATCCTATTGGAAAAGAAAAATCAGTAGGAGGTTCAACATCATGGAAGTAGATGGATAGCGACATCCTTCTCAGATTTTAGTTGGCCACTACGGAAATAAATAGAAATCATAAAATCCCCATGATTGATAACACGAAATAATAACTTACCTTCAAATCTGAGAGAGAATGACACACACACAGGGAGACTTACACCATTCATGGCAGTAAAAATAAGTGCGGGGCGCAAAACTGATCATATGGGAAGAATACCCTTCAAATTATATCCCAAAAGCTAGTGCAACCAATATAACTGTCAGATATTAGAAAATGGTATACATATATCCAGAGCAAATGTTTCAACAAGGCATCATGACTCTTATCTGGCATGAAAAAGAAGTATCAATATTTGACAACGTAGCACTTGCCTTCCTCTGGTTATGAAAATCAATTCCATTCATAAGTAATCCAACAATACTATGAGTTGCTAAAGCATTAGCGCAAACCTCATCCTTCAAACCACCATCAGTCAAAAGGGTAGAGCATCAAATATAGCTAATCAGAACATGGTCATGTAACATTAATCAATAATCTCATAGAGAACAATACGAATTCAATCGTTTCAAATGACAAACTTATAATAGTTTCAAAAATCACTCATCAACTGGTGTACTCCAGAACATTGGAAATTCTTTCTCTACCTTCAATGCACTTCTTGTTTATCTTACCCTGCTGCTAGCACCCGCAACGACATGCTTTCTGATCTCTGTCATTGGTCGCCTCCCCCTCCCCATAGCTCCACCCCATCGCGGCGGAGCACCGCCTGTAGCTTTGCTCTCGTAGCTCCTTGAACCCATTGCTGGCCTATCCTCCACTGTGGCCTCAGCGCTCCTTCCTGCCACGTCCGACTTTGCTCCTCCTTCTCAACCACTGCCAACCTCCTGGCCCTCTCTTGTTGTCCACCCCGCTGTGGTGACCCTGCCGCCCCTGCCATTCCACCGAGACGCATGCGCTAGGATACCCTGCACAAGAGCAGTAGTTATTTGGGGAAACAGGCCTGACTTTATAGCATTTCTCCTATATAACATTTGATTGAGGACCTATATAGAATATATTTTATATACATAAGGAAGATCATCGTAAATATAGGAAATACATGTCTGATACCAACTCTGTTTTGTTACAGGGACATCAATGAAACATAGAACACGCTCAGGTGGAGAGAAGAAAAGATTGTTTGGGAAGAGAAGATGGTTGGTAGCTTCTTCATTGGCTTCAAAAGGTTTGTTTGTCTGAGATCGGTGTGAAGGACCTTCTCATGTCCTCAGTTGCTTACTTGCATTTTGAATGACACCTTGAATTAGATTGCTATTTGTTGTTAAGGTGAAAGTAGTCATGGTAGCAAACAAGACCTCAATGGCATGGTTGTTGGTGCGTGCTGTGGCAAACAATGATCTCCTTGCTGTTGTTTGTCCCTCACATATCCTGCGGTGGTACTCAGCTTGTGGTAGCCCCAGATTGTTTAGAAGAAAAAAAATCAAGTATTGTCCTATAAGGGACCTTGACCAACGGTGGGGTATTCTACAGTTTTTAAGGGCACAAGATTAAAGTTGATGGACTATTAGTTGTAAAATTAGCTTGTTCATACAGAGAGAGAACTGACCAAGCAGGTAGTCGAACCTGATTATTTGTGCATGGTGAAGGACCTGAGGACAGAGGGTCACATATATTTTCTATACCCATCAATCCTTAGCTATGATAGCAGTATAGAACCACAATTAAATTAGATTCCAGATATTAACAATACTCTTCTAGCTTCTCTTAGGTGCATATTTATTTTTGAATGTGAAACCACGAACCTATGGCGTCGAGAGAGGCGTTTTGCCAGAGAAGGTGTAGCCAAAAAGGAGGAAGAGTCCAGCAAGGAGCAGGACTACGACAGTAGCCCAACAGTGACCAACAAGTGGCAGTGCGCAGGGTCAACAGAGGTGACGACTCATGCCTGCAAGGGCTATGAGGGCCTCCTGACCCACATGGTGCCATCCAACCTTGGTAGATGCATAGATGGGAGAGGCACCGTTGCAGCCACCATGCTGCCTCTTCGGGGACATCCTCCTCCCCTACCTGCATCAGAACAAAAAAAAGGAAGCCATGAATTAGGGGATGAGGTCTGGTTACCATGCCAATTTATGCAAACCGTGAAGAAAGAGCTCACCTGTGTTGGGCGTCTCCTCCATGTACTGGGAGCCACCTTCGGCCTCTCCTACTCTGCAGGCACCCGCCGGGGGTGGGGCTCGGCCAGGACGAGCTCCTCTGCTGCCTACCCTCCCTGCAGCAGCCGCTCCTAATCTCCTTGCGGAGATCGGCACCCGATCCCGAACCACGGCGCGCGGCGTTGGATCGGCGACCTGTGCCCGATCCCAATCTAGCTGGATCGAGAACATAGTGGCGCCCCATCTGCTAGCTGGATCGAGAACATAGTGGCGCCCCGTCTGCTGCACCTCGAGCGCCCGGGAGGCCCGGGAGAGAAGGCGGCGGTGCAAGAGGCCGTGAGGATCGAGGAGTAGGGGAGGTGGGACGGCGTGGAGAGGGATGAAGAGTGGTGCGGGGCTCGAGGAAGGAGAGGATTGGTTGGGGTGCGCTAGGTTTTCGGGAGCCAATTAGGAACAGCCCACCCTCAGCCAATCGTTCACCTAGCCTCCAGAGAAACCCACCCTCTCATCGTTGGCCCCCACAGGCTCACGACCCCACCCGTCATCCTCTCCTAAAGCAGTTGGGAACGTGAAAATGAGTGGACGGTTGACCAGCCGCCAGCAGCGAAAAAATCACTGTGGTAACACGATCGGGCGGCCAAAATTGTCTGGCGCGCGCAATGCCCTCAGGATGGCGGGTAGCACACCAGGGTTTATATGTTCAATGTTGCCACTCCCATTAATAAACAAGTATCCGAAGACACAAAATATCTTGCAGGTGGCTCAAACGGGTCTGTTGGCACCCTGTCTATCCATACAATGCCATTCCCTGCCCTCCCTGTTCGATCATCTGTCTAGGTACATTTTGTTTCCTCCTTTGTTTAGTTTTATATTAAACTGACTGATCTAAGCATTTTTTACGGTATAAGCATGGATGAGTTGGTTGGCTCGGTTCAATTTATATTTCTCATACGGATATGACCATCAAATGGTTTCAAGCATGCTTCTAGTTGCCTGGCAGTTGATGAGAGAACTATGTGATATTATCCTCTCATGTAACCTGTTTTGAAGTACCTCAATTCAGGTATAATGTCTATAATACAGAATACACAAGTCAAATCACACCGGAGGCCAATGGTTTTGTTATTTTGGCAAGAGTCAACATATTTGGACAATGTCTATCTATAATAATGTTACTTTACTGAGTTTCTGTCATACATATATTTGACCATTTTGATTAGTACTCTAGCATAATCTCATTTGGTTGCTACTACAGATTTCAACTATGGACACATTATCACAATTTTCATGTGCTATCTTTGATAGATTGGACCTTGCCCTTTAGTTTTCTCAAAGTAAAGGACAATAAATAGAAGTTATGCGTTATCCTGTCTATTTCCCTTTCCACATTAACCATTTACTTGCAATTTGAGTTCACCAGTTTTACTTGATTGCTTCATTTTAATCAAAGCACTACCTTACTTTGGTAACTTCCCACCATTAGCTTCCTTCATAGTACAAGAAAACTCTTTCATGTTTAGCGATGGTAAGAATTATTCTACTTACTTAGACGAATACAAGGCGCTGAAAACTTTATCAGAAAAGTAGATAGAAAAGGGTAATAACAATGAGTTTATTTCCCAATGGAGCAAAACAACCTATTAGCAACTCCATTTCTCTAACTCTATTAGCAAGTCCATTTAGTTGTTTTTTGTTTGCAGGATGTCTATTTAATTGTCAGTAGTTAATATTTTTAGAATTTCCAGAAATTGTAAGAAAATGTACATTTGTTAATTTTTTAGGTTGCACATGTGTACGAAGCAATTGATGATTATAAAATTGTCCGCGGCAACACGCGGGGTATCATCTAGTAAATTGCAATGAGGCATTCCCATAAAAAGAAAAAAATGTCCAAATTGTTGGAAATATGCCCTAGAGGCAATAATAAAAGAGTTATTATTATATTTCCTTGTTCATGATAATCGTTTATTATCCATGCTATAATTGTATTGATTGGAAACTTAAATACATGTGTGGATAAATAGACAAACTTTGTGTCCCTAGTAAGCCTCTTCAGGACTAGCTCGTTGATCAAAGATGACCGCGGTTTCCAGGTCATAGACATGAGTTGTCATTTGATAACGGGATCACATCATTAGGAGAATGATGTGATGGACGAGACCCAAACGTTAAATATAGCTTTTTGATCGTATCAATTATCGCTATAGTTTTCTGCATGTCAAGTATAAGTTCCTATGACCATGAGATCATGTAACTCACTGACACCGTAGGGGTACTTTGTGTGTGCCAAACGTCGCAACGTAACTGGGTGACTATAAAGGTACTCTACAGGTATCTCCGAAGGTGTCTGTTGAGTTGACATGGATCGAGACTGGGATTTGTCACTCCGTGTGACGGAGAGGTATCTCCGGGCCCACTCGGTAATACGTCATCTCAATGAGCTCAAAGTGACTAAGTAGTTAGTCACGGGATTATGTGTTACGGAACGAGTAAAGAGGCTTGCCGGTAACGAGATTGAACTAGGTATGGAGATACCGACGATCGAATCTCGGGCAAGTAACATACGGACGAGACAAAGGGAACTGTATACGGGATTGCCTGAATCCTTGACATCGTGGTTCATCCGATGAGATCATCGAGGAACGTGCGGGAACCAATATGGGTATCTAGATCCCGCTATTGGTTATTGACCTGGGAGTGTCTCGGTCATGTCTGCATAGTTTCCGAACCCGCAGGGTCTACACACTTAAGGTTCGATGACGCTAGGGTTGTTAGTGAGAACAGTGCATGGTTACCGAAGGTTGTTCGGAGTCCCGGATGAGATCCCGGACATGACGAGGGTCTCCGGAATGGTCCGGGGACGAAGATTGATATATAGGATGAGAGTGATCGGAGTCCGGAAGTGTTCCGGGGAGCATCGGGGAGTCGGCGGATGACCGAAAGAGGTTTCGGGGGGTCCCGGCAAGAGTTGCGGGCCCTATGGGCCATAAGTGGGAGACGCAACAGCCCTCATGGGGCTGTGCGCCCCCCCTTGGGCCCTCCCACCTGCGCATGGGGGCTGGTTCCCCCCGAGGGCAGCCGCACCCCTTGGCTTGGGGGGCAAGGCGCCTGGGGGGGGAAACCCTAGCCCTGGCCGCAGCCCTGGCCGCCGCCCCCCCATCTGCCCTGGCCGCCGCCCCCTAAGGGGAACCCTAGGGGCGCCCCCTCCCCTCTCTTCCCCCTATATAAAGAGAGGCAGAGGGAGGGCAGCCATACACATTCGTGCCTCGGCGCTGCCCTCCCTCCACCGTAGAGATCTTCGTCCTTCCCGCAGTGCTTGGCGAAGCCCTGCTGGAATCCTCCACCACCATCTCCACCACGCCGTCGTGCTGCTGGTTTCTCCATCAACCTCTCCTTCCCCCTTGCTGGATCAAGAAGGAGGAGACGTCCCCGAGCTGTACGTGTGAAGAACGCGGAGGCACCGTCCGTTCGGTGCTAGGATCTTCGGCGATCTGAATCGCGGCGAGTACGACTCCATCAACCGCGTTCTTGAACGCTTTCGTTTAGCGATCTACAAGGGTATGTGGATCCAACTCTCCCCTCGTAGATGCATCTCCTAGATTGATCTTGGTGAGCGTAGGAAATTTTTTTGTTTCCCATGCAACGTTCCCCAACAGTGGCATCATGAGCTAGGTTCTTGCGTAGATGCTTTCACGAGTAGAACACAAAGGGGTTTGTGGGCGTTGATGTTTAGATTGCTTCCCTCCTTGGTCTTTCTTGATTCAGCGGTATTATGGGATGAAGCGGCCCGGACCAACTTTACATGTCCACGTACATGAGACCGGTTCCATCGACAGACATGTGACTTATGTTGCATAAGATGGCTGGCGGGTGTCTGTCTCTCCTATCTTAGTTGAATCGGAATAGACAAAGGCGGTCCTTGTAGAAGGTTAAATAGCAACTTAAATATCACCGTTGTGGCTTTGCGTAGGTAAGAAGCATTCTTGCTAGATACCCATAGCAGCCACGTAAAACATGCAACAACAAATTAGAGGACGTCTAACTTGTTTTTGCAGGGTATGTATGTGATATGATATGGCCAATGACATGATGAGATATATTTGATGTATGAGATGATCATGTTGTAATAGTTAATATCGACTTGCATGTCGATGTATACGGCAACCGGCAGGAGCCATAGGGTTGTCTTTAATTTTTGTATGACCTGCGTGTCAATCATTAAGCGCTATGTAATGCTTTACTTTATCGCTAAACGGTAGCAATAGTAGTAAGAGCATGGTGGGCGCGCGACAACCCCGATGGCGACACGATGATGGAGATCATGATGATGGGGATCATGGTGTTACGCCGATGATGATGGAGATCATGCCGGTGCTTTGGAGATGGAGATCAAAAGCACGAGTTGATGGCCATATCATGTCACTTATGATTTGCATGTGATGTTAATCCTTTTATGCATCTTATTTTGCTTAGGACGACGGTAGCATTATAAGATGATCCCTCACTAAAATTTCAAGATAAAATTGTGTTCCCCCCGAGTGTGCGCCGTTGCGAAGGTTCGTCGTTTCGAAGCACCACGTGATGATCGGGTGTGATAGACTCTACGTTCGCATACAACGAGTGCAAGCCAGTTTTGCACATGCAGAACACTCGGGTTAGACTGGACGAGCCTAGCATGTACAGACATGGCCTCGGAACACAGAAGACCGAAAGGTCGAGCATGAGTCATATAGTAAGATATGATCAACATGAAGATGTTCACCATTGACACCACCTCATCTCACGTGATGATCGGACTTGGGTTGGTGGATTTGGATCATGTCACGCTCGGATGACCAGAGGGATGTCAATTTGAGTGGGAGTTATAAGTAATTTGATTAGTGAAAACTCACTTATCATGAACAATAGTCTAAGATGTCTTTGCAAATCTTTTGTTGTAGATGGCTCGCGCAGTAGCTCCCCTGAATTTTAATGCGTTCCTAGAGAAAACTAAGCTGAAAGATGATGGGAGCAACTTTGTGGACTGGCTCCGCAATCTGAGGATCATCCTCACAGCCGCCCAAAAGGTTTATGTCCTAAGTGCACTGCTAGGTGAACCCCCCGCTCCGGCCTCTGTGGACGTTATGAACGCCTGGCAGTCGCGTTCGGATGACTACTCAGTAGTGCAGTGTGCCATGTTGTATAGCTTGGAAGGAGGACTTCAAAGGCGTTTTGAACGTCATGGAGCATATGAGATGTTCCAGGAGTTGAAGTTCATCTTTGAAAAGAATGCCAAGATCGAGAGGTATGACACCACCGATAAATTCTTTGCTTGCAAGATGGAGGAGAATTCGTCTGTCAGTGAGCACTTACTGAAGATGTCTGGGTACTATACCCGCATAGCTGATCTGGGACTTGTGTTCCCGGAGGAGACTATCATTGACAGAATTCTCCAGTCACTCCCACCTAGCTACAAGAGCTTCGTGCAGCAGTATAACATGCAAGGGATGAACAAATCCATCGCCGAGCTGTTTTCAATGCTGAAAGTCGCTGAGGCAGACATCCAGAAGGAGTATCAAGTGTTGATGGTCAATAAAACTACCAGTTTCAAGAAAAATGGCAAGGGCAAGAAGGGTAACTCTAAGAGGGGTGGCAAGGCAGTTGCTCATCCAGTGAAGAAACCCAAGGCTGGGCCCAAGCCAGAGACTGAGTGTTTCTATTGCAAGGGGAACGGCCACTGGAAGCGGAACTGCCCCAAATATCTGGCAGACAAGAAGGGGGCCAACAACAACAACAAGCAAGGTATATGTGATATACATGTTATTGATGTGTACCTTACCAACTCTCGTTGTAGTGCCTGGGTATTTGATACCGGTTCGGTTGCTCACATTTGCAACTCTAAACAGGAACTACGGAATAAACGGAGGCTGGCGAAGGACGAAGTGACGATGCGCGTGGGGAATGGTTCCAAGGTTGATGTGATCGCCGTCGGCACGCTCGCTCTTCGATTACCATCGGGATTAGTTATGAACCTGAATAATTGTTATTTAGTGCCTGCGTTGAGCATGAACATTATATCTGGATCTTGTTTAATGCGAGACGGTTACTCATTTAAATCAGAGAATAAAGGTTGTTCTATTTATATGGGTAATATCTTTTATGGTCATGCACCCGAAGTAGGGGGTTTATTCTTATTTAATCTCGATAGTGATGATACACATGTTCATAACATTGATGCCAAAAGATGTAGAGTTGATAACAATAGTACCACTTTCTTGTGGCACTGCCGTCTGGGTCATATCGGCGTGAAACGCATGAGGAAGCTCCATGCTGATGGACTTTTGGAGTCTCTTGATTTTGAATCACTTGACACATGCGAGCCGTGCCTCATGGGCAAGATGACTAAGACCCCGTTTTCAGGAACAATGGAACGGGCAAGTGACTTATTGGAAATCATACATACTGATGTGTGTGGCCCGATGAGTGTCACGGCGCGCGGTGGATATCGTTATTTTCTCACCTTCACTGACGACTTAAGTAGATATGGGTATATTTACTTGATGAAGCATAAGTCTGAAACGTTTGAAAAGTTCAAGCAATTTCATAGTGAAGTTGAGAATCATCGTAACAAGAAGATCAAGTTCCTACGATCTGATCGAGGGGGAGAGTATCTGAGTTATGAGTTTGGCAATCACTTAAGAAAATGTGGAATTGTTTCACAGTTGACGCCACCTGGAACACCACAGCGTAATGGTGTGTCCGAACGTCGTAATCGAACCCTATTAGATATGGTGCGTTCTATGATGTCTCTTGCCGATTTGCCACTATCGTTCTGGGGATATGCGTTAGAGACAGCTGCATTCACTTTAAATAGGGCTCCATCTAAGTCCGTTGAGACAACACCGTATGAACTATGGTTTGGTAAGAAACCTAAGTTGTCTTTTCTCAAAGTTTGGGGTTGCGATGCTTATGTCAAAAGGCTTCAGCCAGAAAAGCTCGAACCCAAAGCGGACAAATGTGTCTTCATAGGATACCCAAAAGAGACGGTTGGGTACACCTTCTATCTCGGATCCGAGGGCAAAGTGTTTGCCGCTAAGAACGGGTCCTTTCTCGAGAAAGAGTTTCTCTCGAAAGAATTGAGTGGGAGGAAGGTAGAACTTGATGAGGTTATTGAACCTCTGCTTCAACCAGAGAGTAGCGCAACACAGAAAAATGTTTTTGTGGAGCCTACAGCGGTTGAAGAGGAAGTCAATGATGATGATCAAGAAGCTTCTGATCAAGTTACTACCGAACCTCGTAGGTCGACAAGGGTACGCACTGCACCTGAGTGGTATGGTAACCCTGTCTTGGAGGTCATGTTGTTGGACAACAGTGAACCTACGAGCTATGGAGAAGCGATGGTGGGCCCGAATTCCGACAAATGGTTAGAGGCCATGAAATCCGAGATGGGATCCATGTATGAAAACAAAGTATGGACTTTGGAAGTATTACCTGAAGGGCGGAAGGCCATTCAGAATAAATGGATTTTTAAGAGGAAGACGGACGCTGACGGCAATGTCACTGTGTATAAAGCTCGACTTGTGGCAAAGGGTTTTTCACAAGTTCAAGGAGTTGACTACGATGAGACTTTCTCACCCGTAGCGATGCTTAAATCCGTCCGAATCATGTTAGCAATAGCTGCGTATTTCGATTATGAAATTTGGCAGATGGATGTCAAAACGGCGTTCCTTAACGGTTTTCTTAAGGAAGAGTTGTATATGATACAACCGGAAGGTTTTGTCGATCCAAAGAATGCTGACAAAGTTTGCAAATTCCAGCGTTCCATTTATGGTCTGGTGCAAGCATCTCGGAGTTGGAATCTTCGCTTTGATGAGGTGATCAAAGCGTTTGGGTTTGTACAAGTTTACGGAGAAGCTTGTATTTACAAGAAAGTGAGTGGGAGCTCTATAGCGTTTCTAATATTATATGTGGATGACATATTGCTGATTGGAAACAATATAGAATTTTTGGATAGCGTGAAGGGGTATTTGAACAAGAGTTTTTCGATGAAGGACCTCGGTGAAGCTGCTTTCATATTGGGCATCAAGATCTATAGAGATAGATCGAGACGCTTGATAGGACTTTCACAAAGTACATACCTTGATAAAGTTTTGAAGAAGTTCAAAATGGGTCAATCCAAGAAGGGGTTCTTGCCGGTATTGCAAGGTACAAAGTTGAGTAAGACTCAATGCCCAGTGACTGCGGAAGATAGAGAAAAGATGAGTGTCGTCCCCTATGCTTCAGCCATAGGCTCTATCATGTATGCAATGCTGTGCACAAGACCAGATGTCAGCCTTGCCATAAGTATGGCCGGAAGGTTTCAAAGTAATCCTGGTATGGATCACTGGACAGCGGTCAAGAATATCCTAAAGTACCTGAAAAGGACTAAGGAGATGTTTCTCGTTTATGGAGGTGATCAAGAGCTCGTCGTAAAGGGTTACGTCGATGCAAGCTTTGACACTGATCCGGATGACTCTAAGTCTCAAACCGGATACGTATATATTCTCAACGGGGGAGCGGTAAGCTGGTGCAGTTCCAAGCAAAGCGTGGTAGCTGATTCTACATGCGAAGCGGAGTACATAGCTGCCTCGGAGGCGGCGAAGGAAGGTGTCTGGATGAAGGAGTTCATGACAGATCTTGGAGTTGTGCCTAGTGCATTGAACCCAATGACTCTGTTTTGTGACAACACTGGTGCCATTGCTCTAGCCAAGGAACCAAGGTTTCACAAGAGGACCAGACACATAAAGCGACGCTTCAATTCCATCCGCGATTCAGTCAAGGAGGAGGACATAAGCATTTGCAAAGTACACACGGATTTGAATGTTGCAGATCCGTTGACTAAGCCTCTTCCACGGGCTAAGCATGATCAACACCAAGACTCTATGGGTGTTAGATTCATTACCTTGTAATGCTAGATTATTGACTCTAGTGCAAGTGGGAGACTGTTGGAAATATGCCCTAGAGGCAATAATAAAAGAGTTATTATTATATTTCCTTGTTCATGATAATCGTTTATTATCCATGCTATAATTGTATTGATTG
Organism: Secale cereale; assembly: GCA_902687465.1. Classification (NCBI taxonomy): domain Eukaryota; kingdom Viridiplantae; phylum Streptophyta; class Magnoliopsida; order Poales; family Poaceae; genus Secale; species Secale cereale. The sequence continues at coordinate 508,372,586 of LR738714.1, read as the reverse complement.
GAAACTTAAATACATGTGTGGATAAATAGACAAACTTTGTGTCCCTAGTAAGCCTCTTCAGGACTAGCTCGTTGATCAAAGATGACCGCGGTTTCCAGGTCATAGACATGAGTTGTCATTTGATAACGGGATCACATCATTAGGAGATTGATGTGATGGACGAGACCCAAACGTTAAATATAGCTTTTTGATCGTATCAGTTATCGCTATAGTTTTCTGCATGTCAAGTATAAGTTCCTATGACCATGAGATCATGTAACTCACTGACACCGTAGGGGTACTTTGTGTGTGCCAAACGTCGCAACGTAACTGGGTGACTATAAAGGTACTCTACAGGTATCTCCGAAGGTGTCTGTTGAGTTGACATGGATCGAGACTGGGATTTGTCACTCCGTGTGACGGAGAGGTATCTCCGGGCCCACTCGGTAATACGTCATCTCAATGAGCTCAAAGTGACTAAGTAGTTAGTCACGGGATTATGTGTTACGGAACGAGTAAAGAGGCTTGCCGGTAACGAGATTGAACTAGGTATGGAGATACCGACGATCGAATCTCGGGCAAGTAACATACCGACGAGACAAAGGGAACTGTATACGGGATTGCCTGAATCCTTGACATCGTGGTTCATCCGATGAGATCATCGAGGAACGTGCGGGAACCAATATGGGTATCCAGATCCCGCTATTGGTTATTGACCTGGGAGTGTCTCGGTCATGTCTGCATAGTTTCCGAACCCGCAGGGTCTACACACTTAAGGTTCGATGACGCTAGGGTTGTTAGTGAGAACAGTGCATGGTTACCGAAGGTTGTTCGGAGTTCCGGATGAGATCCCGGACGTGACGAGGGTCTCCGGAATGGTCCGGGGACGAAGATTGATATATAGGATGAGAGTGATCGGAGTCCGGAAGTGTTCCGGGGAGCATCGGGGAGTCGTCGGATGACCGAAAGAGGTTTCGGGGGGTCCCGGCAAGAGTTGCGGGCCCTATGGGCCATAAGTGGGAGACGCAACAGCCCTCATGGGGCTGTGCGCCCCCCCTTGGGCCCTCCCACCTGCGCATGGGGGCTGGTTCCCCCCTAGGGCAGCCGCACCCCTTGGCTTGGGGGGCAAGGCGCCTGGGGGGGGGGGGGGAAACCCTAGCCCTGGCCGCAGCCCTGGCCGCCGCCCCCCCATCTGCCCTGGCCGCCGCCCCCTAAGGGGAACCCTAGGGGCGCCCCCTCCCCTCTCTCCCCCCTATATAAAGAGAGGCAGAGGGAGGCAGCCATACACATTCGTGCCTCGGCGCTGCCCTCCCTCCACCGTAGAGATCTTCGTCCTTCCCGCAGTGCTTGGCGAAGCCCTACTGGAATCCTCCACCACCATCTCCACCACGCCGTCGTGCTGCTGGTTTCTCCATCAACCTCTCCTTCCCCCTTGCTGGATCAAGAAGGAGGAGACGTCCCCGAGCTGTACGTGTGAAGAACGCGGAGGCACCGTCCGTTCGGTGCTAGGATCTTCGGCGATCTGAATCGCGGCGAGTACGACTCCATCAACCGCGTTCTTGAACGCTTCCGTTTAGCGATCTACAAGGGTATGTGGATCCAACTCTCCCCTCGTAGATGCATCTCCTAGATTGATCTTGGTGAGCGTAGGAAAATTTTTTGTTTCCCATGCAACGTTCCCCAACACAAATATCATGGTCCATGTCATTCCAGTACCAGGTCCGTTTTGATTGTGTGCCTGAATCCATCTACAACTCGTTAATTGGGAGCACAACTACAGTAGCACATCCATCGGCTGCATACTGTCGTGCACCGCCACACCAGGCAAATGCATTACTTCCCGAAGAGTAGCCGCAGTCGGACTAGGTGTCGGTCTCAAAACTGGCAGATCTCGGGTAGGGGTGCCCAAGCTGTGCGTCTAAGGATCGATGGTAATAGGAGAGTGGGGAAACGATATTTACCCAGGTTCAGGCCCTCTCGATCGAGGTAATACCCTACTTCCTGCTTGATTGATCTTGATGAATATGGGTTTACAAGAGTTGATCTATGAAAGTGCAACTATCCCTCGGTGGTTTTGGTAATTCCTAACAACATATAGCTCATTGAACTAATGCTCTTTCAAGATGATCATTTCAGAAAGTTCAATGATTGGCATGGCATGGACTAGGAATGTGGACCCCTCAGAATGCTATGGACACATATTGGCTCAAGCTCAAGACTCTACATTTACATTTTAGTGATCCAAGATCACATTGAGTCCATAGGAAAAGCCAATACTATTAAAAGGGAATTAGGTGTTGCTTAATGGCTTTCTTGCTCAAAATTATTAGTGATATGCTCCAAAAGCCCTCAACCACTTTCTCATAACCACATATGTCCCAAACCAAAAGTCAAACTCAGCCCCACCGATTTGATCTATCCGGCACCACCGAGTTCATTTGACATAGCAATAGACAGAAACCCTAATCAGTTCGGTCTCATCGATAGGGATCTTGGTCTCACCGAGATGGGATTGCAAACTCTCTGTTTCCCTTCGTAACGTTTTGGTCTAACCGAAGTGAGCGATCGGTCCCACCGAGTTCGCAATGCAAACTCTCTGTTTTCTTTTCATAATGTTTCGGTCTCACCGAAATGAGTGAATCGGTCCCACCGAGTTTGCCTAACCAACTCTCTATTTGCCTATTACAGAATTCGGTCTCACCTATTACAGAAATCGGTCTCACCGAGTTGATGTGATCGGTCTCACCGAGATTATGTTATGCCCTAACCCTAATGAAATCGGTCCCACTGAGTTGATCATGTCGGTCCCACCGAAAATCCTAATGTTCACATTTGAAATAAATTGGTCCGACCGAGTTTCATGATTCGGTCCCACCGAGTTTGGTAAATTGTGTGTAACGATTAGATTTTGTGTGGAGGCTATATATACCGCTTCACCCACTCTTCATTCGTGAAGAAAGCCATCAGAACATGCCTACACTTGCACTATTCATTTTCTAAGAGAGAACCACCTACTCATGTCTTGAGACCGAGATATTCTAATCCTACTGAAAGACCATGGATGTCGCCCAGCGGGGGGGGGGGG
>LR738714.1:508338714-508369387 GCA_902687465.1 Secale cereale | reverse complement strand
GGTGAATAGGCGCTTTAAAATAATTATGGTTTAGGATTGAACAAATACAGAATAAACCTAGCGGTTAATTTGTCAAGCACAAAACCTACAACAACTAGGCTCACCTATGTGCACGAACAGCTTATGCTAAGCAAGATAAACAACTAGGTGATAGCAAGATATATGACAAGAAACAATATGACTATCACAAAGTAAAGTGCATAAGTAAAGGGCTCGGGTAAGAGATAACCGAGGCACGCGGAGACGACGATGTATTCCGAAGTTCACACCCTTGCGGATGCTAATCTCCGTTTGGAGCGGTGTAGAGGAACAATGCTCCCCAAGAAGCCACTAGGGCCACCGTAATCTCCTCACGCCCTCGCACAATGCAAGATGCCGTGATTCCACTAAGGGACCCTTGAGGATGGTCACCGAACCCGTACAAATGGCAACCCTTGGGGGAGGTCACCAAACCCGTACAAATTGCTCAGGGCAATCTCCACAACTTAATTGGAGACCCCGACGCGTGCCCGGAGCTTTACACCACAATGATTGTGCTCCGAACACCACCAAGGTTGGGGCTACCAAGCACCCAAGAGTAATAAGCTTCTCAACTTGTAACTTCCATGTATCACCGTGGGGAACTCAAACTGATGCACCAAATGCAATGGCAAGGGCACACGGAGTGCCCAAGTCCTTCTCTCTCAAATCCCACCAAAGCAACTAATGCTAGGGAGGGAAAAGAGAGGAATAACAAGAAGGAGAACACCAAGAACTCCAAGATCTAGATCCAAGGGGTTCCCCTCACCTAGAGGAGAAAGTGATTGGTGGAAATGTGGATCTAGATCTCCTCTCTCTTTTCCCCAAAAAACTAGCAAGAATCCATGTAGGGACGGAGAGAAAGCAAGCTCGAAGAAGGTCAACAATGGGGGAAGAACACATGCTCGAAAGATAAGGTTCATTGGGGAAGAAGACCCCCCTTTATAGGGCCTCCCGAATCCAACCGTTATGTGCTCAACCCGCACACAAGCGGTACTACCGCTGGAGGAGCGGCACTACCACTTAGCACGGTCAAAACAGCCCAACGAGAGAGAAAAACACGAGCTGAAGTTCTGCCAGAGAGGTAGTACCGCTCGGGGAGAGGTAGTACCGCTTATAAGAGGTACTACCGCTTCAGGGTAGAGGTAGTACCGCTTATAAGAGGTATTATCGCTCGAGGGGAGAGGTAGTACCGCTTATAAGCTGTACTACGGCTCAACTACTACGAAACCCGACACGAGAAATGCAAGACAAAATCGAGGCGGTAGTAGAGCGGTACTACCGCTTGACGCTACAAGCGGTACTACCGCTGCCGACCGCGGTACTACCGCGGGGAGAAAACCAGAACTGCCATAACTTCTGCATATGAGCTTCGAATTGAGCAAACTCAAGCTTGTTGGATAGAGGAAGACGAGTAACATCAAAACAACGACTGGTTATAGTAAGAAGAGGGAGGGAGGTATGCCTAAGATATAGAGGAGTGAACACTCCATCAGAGAAGAACCAGCATAACCTCAAACATCGAAAACATCATAGAAGATGCATGTGAACTCCGTTTTCGATGAACTCGAGTTTGTCATCAAGATGACCATAAGCTCTGAGACTCACAAAGAGAACCGACAAAAACACAACATCGAAAACATCATAGAAGATGCATGTGAAATCTGTTTTAAATGAACTCGAGCTTATCATGAAAATGACCATAAGCTCCAAATCTCACAAAACAAGAACCAATAAAGATGATGCAAGCATGCAATGGTTTGATCTCCCTACGAACGATACGATCAAGCTACTCATTAAGAGCCCCCCTTGATAGTACGACAATCGATCCTATAACCCGGTCTCCCAACTACCACCATGAGACTGGTAAAATAGAAAACCTATCAAGGGCAAACCTTTGCCTTGCACATAGTCCACTTGAGCTGGATGATGACGATCTTGACTCCCTCAACCTGGACCACCTTTCTTGATTGCGTTGGCTCGGTGAAGACTAGTAGATTGCTCCCCCATACTCCACTATGGGTGAGCCACTCTTCGGCACATCTTCACATGTCCGTTGTCATCACAATGGACGGCAAGATTCAAGCACTTGATCTCTTCGTGATGCTCCACTTGAACTTGCACACGCAAACTTGGTGACGATCACCATTTGATGTCATCCTCCATGGGTTGTATAATATCTTCCTCTTGACGCGAGCCCATGGAAACATACCTAACCCCACATAGAACTCTCACGTAGACCATGGGTTAATACACAAAGCGTAATGGACAATGCTTACCATACCATGGGATCGCTTGATCCCACTCGGTACATCTTCTATGCTTTGTGTGTTGATCAACTTGATTCACTCTTTGACTTAGTCTTGATCAACCTTGAATCTTTCCAACTCTCTTTATTTGTATGATGTCTTGAAGGTAAACATGAATGATCACACACTCTTCTTCTTCAAGACATGCTTGCAATAAGCTCAACCCTCACAAGACAAATCTTTGGATAATTCCTTAATAGCACCTTGGTCATTACAAACTCTCCTTGAAACCAACAAATGGACTCCAAGAAAATACTATGGACAAACCCTTCAAATATAACTCAAGGCAACCATTAGTCCATAGAGATTGTCATCAATTACCAAAACCAAACATGGGGCACCGCATGTTCTGTCCATCTCCCCCATTTTGGTAATTGATGACAATCACTTTCAAGAGAGTAAGGAAATGAATCACCATACCATGCAACAATAATGTATGAGCATGAGATGCAAAAGCTTAGGAAAAAAAACCAAAGCAAGAAGAGACAACTCTCTAAGCTCCCTCACAAAACTCTCTGAAACTTCTCCCCCATTGGCATCGATTGCCAAAATGGGCGAAAAGCTTAGAAGGCCAATATAAATTGTGTTCCTCCATAAATTGTGTATTTCTCAACAAGAGAGTGGAATGAAATACACATATCCAATGGTAAATACTTGGAGGAAGACAAACTATATTGAGGCCGAAAGATTGCAAAAGAATGATATGCCACATAGACATAACATAGAGAGAAACGAGCAATCAGGAAATCAAAGGATACCAATAGAAGCAAGCTATCAAAACATACCAATTAAACCAACTAGACCAATGATCCTACATGTCACATGAATAAAAGATATTATGGTATGAGCATCGGAGTGTTCTAAAGAACATAAAGAAGTTCCCCATGATTTGTGCATTAATTAATTTTGTATTTGGATACAACGTGCACAAAATAGGATCATCACTCCCCCAAAATCAATAGGGACTCACAACAAGTGCAAGCGGACAAGTAGGAAAGTAGGCCTAGCACTTGCAACAAAGAAATGGTTGAGCAACATATAAAAGAGGCAACTTAAGAGTAGGATCGACCAAAATGATGTGAGTGAGTCATGGCAAAGCACTTGACAAGACTAATGTAAGGGTGAGCTTTAAGCATCAACATAGTCTTGAATAGTGGAGATACAAGGCCCATGACATGTCCCTCCCACACCACCAAGCACAAGGGTTTCACAAGCACACTCACTATGCAAAATGAATAACCAACGCTTGTGACAACCCATGGTGAGGAAAGAAAGTGAAAGCTATGTCAAGAGGAGGAATACCAATCGAGATGGCAAAAGCCACACCAAGATAAGCAAGAGACAAAATATATTCACCACTCAAGTGTGCATCAAGATGCAACAAGATAAGACCCACACTCAAGTCAAAAGCTTTCATGGAGCCACCAAAGAAATAATACAAGAAAGACAAGGTGGACGTGAAAGAAAAGGATATCTACTAGATATGTAATTTCTATCAAGTGTATAAGATTCTAGGTAGATGAAATTCATGATGATATCAATCCACAAGAAGGATGTACACGCGAAATAGTTACAAAAAGAAAATAAAAAGATATCCACAAGGAAGTCATAAATATACCAATAAGATATTTGATTGAAAGCATAGCACATGACTAGATATGGTCTTATTGTATACAAATGAATTCCAACCACATGAACATCAAAGACATCACAACTAGCAACAAGAGATCATTGTTGGGATGCTTTGAGAAAGGAAAAAAGTATCACAAGAAAGAAAGAATTACATGCCATGATACAACCTACACAAGGTTGATGCAAGAATTTTGTGCATGAAGTAGATGATGATACTTGTTATCGAGATACCATTGGAAGGATGTAGTAGAGACCAATTGAAGGTAGATAGTAGTTCATTGATCATCCTAGCTTGACTCCAATAAGCACATGGTGACACCACCTTCCTTTTGAATGAGCCGAGCATCCAATGCATCTCCAATTGTTCGTAGAACAACAACACAAACAAAATGGTACCCGAGCTCATTGGGACCAAAGAGTTAGAAACACCAATACATAGGACAAACTCCACACACATATGTGCATTTATATATGAAGATGAATTTCATGCACATCTCATCCAAATTGATACTAGGTGGAGTATGCCCTATATATTGGGTCAAAGAAAGAAAGAATGCCAAAGAAAATACATGTAGTAAATATGCATGCTCAAGACTTTCAAGAAACGAAACCAAATGAAAAAGAAATACCAAGTGAAAATAGGATACCAAAAGGAGAAATCATCACTAGGAAGATATCTTTAATAGATATATCAAGGAATGAGATATCCATTGATACACTCAAAATGAAGATATCAAACTTCCAAAAGAGAGGATGGTTCCAAACTAACCAAGCCCTCTATAAAGATTCATGATGGCACAAAGTACCAAAAAAGAAACGACTTGTCTTCCACCAACACACACTTGATATGGATCACAAGATGAGTGCTTCATAGAAAATAGGATAGCTCCCCCAAGAGTTGTCATCCTCCATGGGTTGTATAATATCTTCTTCTTGACACAAGCCCATGGAAACATACCTAACCCCACATAGAACTCTCACGTAGACCATGGGTTAGTACACAAAGCGTAATGGACAATGCTTACCATACCATGGGATCGCTTGATCCCTCTCGGTACATCTTCTATGCTTTGTGTGTTGATCAACTTGATTCACTCTTTGACTTAGTCTTGATAAACCTTGAATCTTTCCAACTCTCTTTATTTGGATGACGTCTTGAAGTTAAACATGAATGATCACACACTCTTCTTCTTCAAGACACGCTTGCAATAAGCTCAACCCTCACAAGACCAATCTTTGGATAATTCCTTAATAGCACCTTGGTCATTACAAACTCTCCTTGAAACCAAAAAATGGACTCCAAGAAAAGCCTATGGACAAATCCTTCAAATATAACTCAAGGCAACCATTAGTCCATAGAGATTGTCATCAATTACCAAAACCAAATATGGGGGCACCGCATGTTCTTTTACCTACCATATGAATCTTGATCTCTAGCCTTCCCCAAGTTGCTTTCCACTCAAATATTCTTTCCACCACATCCAAATCTGTGAGAGAGAGTTGAGTGGGGAGACTATCATTTGAAGCACAAGAGCAAGGAGTTCATCATCAACACATCATCTATTACCTTTTGGAGAGTGGTGTCTCCTAGATTGGTTAGGTGTCACTTGGGAGCTTCCGACAAGATTGTGGAGTTGAACCAAGGAGTTTGTAAGGGCAAGGAGATCACCTACTTTGTGAAGATCTACCCTAGTGAGGCAAGTCCTTCGTGGGTGATGGCCATGGTGGGATAGACAAGGTTGCTTCTTCGTGGACCCTTTGTGGGTGGAGCCCTTCGTGGACTCGCGCAGCCGTTACCCTTCGTGGGTTCAAGTCTCCATCAACGTGGATGTACGATAGCACCACCTATTGGAACCACGCGAAAAACATCCGTGTCTCCACTTGCGTTTGCACTCTCCAAACCCCTCCATTTACATTCATATGCAATGATTTACTTTCCGCTGCTACAACTCTAGAATTGCATGTGTAGGAAGATTGCTTGACTTTTGCTAAATTGCTAAAAACTGTCAAAACATAACATTGGGAAAAGGCTAAGCTTTTATTTGGTCAATTAGTCTAATCACCCCCCTCTAGACATACTTTTGATCCTACAAGTGGCATTAGAGCTTTGGTTTCCATTTTCCTTGATTTCATAGCTTTGGTGATCATAGCCTTGGTTTCACAACCTAGGAGAGTATGGCGTCTAGCGAGGGAAGTTACCACCATAGAGGTCCTTACTTTGATGGTACAAATTTTGCTAGTTGGAAGCATAAGATGAAAATACATATTCTTGGACATAACCCCGCCATTTGGGCTATTGTGTGTATTGGTAATACAAGGTGAATTCTTCGATGGGAAGGAACCAAACCGTGAAGCCTCCGCTGAAGAATTGAAGATGTTGCAATACAATGCTCAAGCTTGCGATATCCTCTTCAATGGATTGTGTCTTGAAGAATTCAACAAAATTAGTCGTCTTGAGAATGTGAAGGAAATTTGAGATACTTTGATTGATATGCACGAAGGTACCAACTCCGTCAAGGAATCCAAGTTGGATGTGCTTCAAAGTCAACTTGACAAGTTCAAGATGAAGGATGGTGAAGGTGTCGCTGAAATGTACTCTAGGCTTGCTCTCGTCAAAAATGAGATTGTCGACTTAGGAAGAGAAGAAATGACTAATAGATTCATCATCAAGAAAATCCTAAGAGCCTTGGATGGAAAATATGACACCGTGTGCACATTGATCCAAATGATGCCCAATTACAAAGATCTCAAGCCAACGGAAGTCATTGGAAGAAGTGTTGCTCATGAGATGCCACTCAAGGATAAAGAAGAGCTTCACAACAAGTCTAGTGGTTGCTACAAAGCTTCATGTGATGCTCCTACATCATAAAGTGAGAAACAAGTCTTCAATGAAGAATTGAGCTTAATGGTGAAGAACTTCAACAAGTTCTACAAGAGTAGAAGCAAGGAAAGAAGTTCCAAGTCAAGGTCCTACAATGACAAAAGATCTTCTAGTCGTGAACGCAATTTCTACAATTGTAGGAGACCCGGACACTACTCCAATGAGTGTACGGCTCCCCACAAAAGAAGAGAAGACTCGCCTAAAAGGAGAAGTAGAAGAGAAGAATCACTACCAAGAGAGAGAAGGAGTATAGATGATCGTTATGAACGAAGACCTTCTCGAAGAAGCAAGGATTCGGAAAGGAAGGACAAATCATCAAGGAGCTATACAAGACGAAGACATCAATCTCATGTTGGTGAATGGCTATCCGGTTCTGACTCCAATAACTACTCCGAGAGAAGCTATCACTCCAACTCAGAAGATACTCAAGATGAAGGTGTTGCCGGAATTGCTCTTGTGTCATCCAACTCCTACAACATATTTGACTCACCAAATGAAGGAATTGGAAGATGCTTCATGGCTAAAGGCCCTAAGCTTTCACACCCCGAGTATCTTGATTTCAATAGTGATGAAGATGATCTGCTGGGAGATGATGATTTACTTTTTGGTAGCAATAGCGATGAAACCTATGATGAAATTGCTATTAATCATGCTAATCAAGATAAAATGAATGACAATGATAAGGACAAGATTGAGCGTCTAACTAAAGAATTAAACACTCTCAAGTTAGCTCATGAAACTACCTTAGAGGATCATCGAGAACTTTTGAGGACTCATGAGAAGCTACGCTTTGAAAAACTCAATCTAGAGCAAGGGCATGAGTTCTTAAAAGCAATCAATGATGATCTTCATAAGAAAAGTTCTTCTTACATTGCCAAGCGTTTACTCTTGTCTACTTACATGCCACAAGTAAAATCGAGAAATAAGAACAAGAAAGATTCTTCCTCTAGTAGTAACAATAATCATGATAAAACAAATGTTGTTGCTTCTAGTAGTTCTCTTGATTCCACTAATGATTCTCTTAGCCAAGTTACACTTGAGCAATAACATAGCTTATTGAAGGGAATTATAGAGAAATGTGTTTATAAGAGCCTTGCCGGGAGTAAGCAATTCGAGGAAATTGTACGCAAGCAAGGAAAGCATTGGAAGAATCAAGGTGTTGGTTTTGAACGAAAGTTCAATGCCAATGGAGTTGAGTGGGAAGAAGATCAATACCCCAAGACAAAGTTTGTTCCTCAACAATTGAAGTATGATCCTACTTCCTTCAAGGGGACACAAGCCCAAGATGATCTTCCAGCACAAGACCACAAGCTAAAGGGCAAGGACAAGCTTCAAGAAGAGATTGATGAATTTGTAGAAGCTCCTAAGACCTTGGTCAAGTAGGTTCCCAAGACTACATCAAGTTCTACTTCATCAAGTACATCTACAACTCCAAGGATTCCCATCAAGATGGTGTGGATCCCGAAGTAGAAGAATTAGAGAGTTCTTGAGGGTGACTTCGCCAACATACTTCACTCTTATTCATATTGGCAAGGACAAGTGCAATCAACTTTCACATCTTGCACTAGTTCAAGGAGTCACAAACACTCTTGTTGGTAAGACAAGGGACGAGGTAACCTAATGCTTTCATGGACATCATCTTGTGTGCAATTCCCTCTATGTCCATGGATATCTTTGTTTGTTTGTTGTGGGACTAACCCGTGTAGGTATTGAAAGTGCAACTCACTCCAATGGATTGCTCCAAATGATCTACATCAACATTGAGCATCTACATCTTCAATACCTACATGAAGTCATCATCGACAAAACCCAAGGTTAGTTCATCCCTCTTAGGGGGAATATCACATCTAGGGGGAGCTTTACTCCAAGAACTGAGCTAAATTAACTTTAATGGTGTGAACACAACAATGCTTTATGTAAAAGTGGTAACCCCACTTGAGCTGAAACGATGAGTAAGACCTATGATCAAATGTTCTCATTTGACCCCTAAGTCAATATACTCATATATAGATGACCTAGTCATCGCCAATTGCTTGATAGATGCTAGATTGGATGTGCATGTTTTGCCACATGTTTCATTTGCTATCTTATTGTGTGAGCATGTTGAGTGCATATTTTTCTCATTTGAGGACATCCATTTGTTGCTTTGACTATTTGGCTTTCTTCTTTTGCCAAATGGATGGACAAGAATGCCTAAGAACCTCCTCTAACTATCTATGCTTTTCTTGTCTCAAACTCTATTCATGCTACATCACAAAGGTTGATCAAGTCAGATTCGAACACTCTGTGTGAGGAGCACTCGGAGTCCCCGATTCGTCATAGACTTAAACTTCCAAAACCTCTCTGTGCATTTTGGTCTGACCGATTCATCCTCTTCGGTCTGACCGAGTTCGCTGAGTTGATCCAGGTTTTCAATCTCGGTGCAACCGATCAGAAAAATTCGGTCTCACCGAGTTGTAGTAACTGCCAGCAGTTTTGCATCTCGGTGCCACTGAGTCGTTCCACTCGGTCACGCCGACAGGGTCATGATATATATACCGACGGGTCAAATTTTGGAAATTTCTCCAAAAACTCTTCGCCCGCGTGTGCCCTGCTCTGCCGTCTTAGGTCTCCGGATCGTCCTCTCGTCGCCAGCGACCTCCCGCCGCTGGTCTCCACCGCCGTCAACGGAATTCAACCCCGCCGTTGCCGTCGTAGCGAGCTCATCGCCAAGTTAGGGTATGAGTTCGACCCTTTGTGCACTCTTTAATTCCGATTCTTAGCACGAAGTCAATGCCATGTTTCCTTACCACGTATGAGATCATTCCGTCCAACAAAAACATCCTTTAGATTAGATTCGATTCAAAAATTTAAGGTTAGGTTTTCGCCGAACTCATCTCGGACCGACCGAGTTGTGGAAATCGGTCTCACCGATTTGGCTTAGGCCATTGCACTTGCACTTTTTGGTATGATCGAAACTTGCAAATCGGTGTGACCGAGTCCAACTCTCAGTGAAACCCTAGCAAACTCGGAGTCATCGAACTGTGTCTCGGGCTAACCGATTTCACTAGTTTAGACTTCAAGTTGCTTCGGTGTCACCGAGTTTAACAAATCGGTAGCTTCGAAATGCTTTCTGTGGAAAACAATAACTAAGTTTTTGACTCATTTGTTTTACAAAACCTCTGCACTTTGTCATGCTCATCCACTCTACCTTAACTACATCCATTCACAGGGTCTGCTTGCAGTTCAGAGATGTCAGAAGGCAGTGACAGTCAAAACAGGTCAGAGTAGTAGGCACATCTGAGTGAGGGCTCTAGTCCCTCCAATAGCAGCTACTATGTGAGCAGCATAAGCACTCCTAGCAATCTGCCAAAGGCTGCTACCAAGTCAAGGAAGAAGAAAACTTCTAATAGTGAGGATGAGGATTTTGTGGCTGAAGAGGTCACTTCAAAGAAGAAGGTTGTCAACAAGGAAGAATCTACTAGAGTTGTCAAGCCTGGCCTGAATAAGAAGGCCCCTGCCAAGAGAGCTCCAATGTCAAAAGTCAGAGCCTCCACTCAAGAAACAATGGCGATCACTCTTGAAACAAGAGATGATGAGCCAGCAGGAACCAAGAAGAGGGCTAGGAAGACCACAGCCAGAGTAGTTGGCAAGCCATCTATGGGAGCTGAAGATGATGATGATGCCGAAGACGATGCCGATGAGCCTGTTGCACCTGCTGCAAAGACTCAGAAGCTGATGGGGGATTCCATCAAATCTAGGGCTGATCCATCTAAGCCCAAAGTTGCCCTCAAAGCTACTGCACCCAAGAGGTCCACTAGAGACATTCCGGCAGCTGAGAAGAACAAGGCCCCAGTGCCAGATGTTCCTGAGGAGGAGGAAGATTCAGATCAAGAATCCTTAGATGATGATGAGTCTATGATGCTCAGAATACTCAAGACAAAGATTCCAGATCATAATGATGCCCATCTTTTTGCTGAGAACATGAAACTGAGAAAGGATGCACGTGTGAGAAAATGGAGAGAGACTGATCCATATGCTACAAGGAGAAAGACTATTGTGGACTATAGGTTTCACACCAAGGAACAACATGATTTCTATGAGACAGTACTGTTGGACAAGAAGCCCATTGTTTGTGACATGAAGTCGGTTGATTGGAAGTACATCAATAAACATGATGATTTCTTTCCAGGTGTTCATGAGAGCTTCAGGCAAAATGAAGTTGACAAGTTTGTGGGAAAGAAACTGACAAGATGGAATGATGAGATGATCATGCAATTCTACTTCGCTGCTCATTTCTATCCAGATGGTAAGATTGTATGGATGACTGAAGGTACAAGGTACCAATCAACTGTGGCTGAATGGACAAGTTTGATCAATGCCCCCAAGGAGAATGAAAATGACACTGATGTGTATGCCAAGTCCAGGATGGATCCAAACTCTATGGCAAATATGTACAAGCCAATTCCTGACAGAGAAGTGAAAACTCACAAGTTTGGCTCCATATATCATCTGTTGTCTGGATTGACCACAATCAACACTATACTTAGGCACACTTTGTTGCCCAAGTCAGGAGATCATAGAATGATCCGAGGTCACTCCATCAACTTGCTCCACATGTTTGATGTTCCCGAGAAGTTCAAGGTCATGAGTCTGATGGTAGAGACAATCAAGAGGACAAAAGCTGACTAGAAATGGTCTTGTGGATATGCCCCTCACATTCAGATGCTTATCAACTCTAGGATGGAGAAAGGGACATATCTGATTGACAAAAGGCACCTTCATCTTAGGCCAGATTTCGAGGACAATGAAGTTGTCATGGATGCATCCCATCCTACTTCAGTTGAGGGCCAAGAGAAGATTGCTCAAGCAAAGGCAACCAAGCAAGCAAGTGCTTCTGGAGCTCCTAAGACCAAGCAAGATCAGCTCAATCATCTGCTTGAGGCCACTATGAGGATTGAGAAGAGTTTGGCTAACTTGACTCAAAATCAAGCAATCCTTGAAAGGATCATTGAGACAAAATTCTATGATCTAGATGTGAAGGTCACGAAGATGCAAGCTACCGTGGAGAAGCTCAAGGAAGAGGCTGAGGATAGAGAAATGACAAATGCTTTTTAGAGAGTGCCAAGAGGGCAGAGATCTGCTGCAGTGCCCATGGATGACACTAGAGCAACTATGTCAGCACCTGCAACCACATCATCGGTGCCACCTCTAGTTGCCACTCCACCAGCTCCAACAACTTCCACAGATGCATTCATCATTGGAGTCCTATCGACGCCTCCTCCTGAAGATCAAGCCTAGAGAGACGCATAGCACTATGCATTTTCAAGCTATTTGGTAACTTGTTGCCAAAGGGGGAGAAAGTGTACAGATCATAGGCTTCGAGAGAGAGAGAGAGCTTTGCTTCTTTTGCCTTCTTTGCTTTTTGGTTGAAACTTATTTGTGTGCTTGATTAATACTCTATGTTTATGTGTGTGAGATACTTGTATGATCATGTGTTTGATCATATCATACTTTAGTGCTTGCTTGAATGATGCTATTATTTATCTCTCATATATGATAATTCACTTTGCCTTGGTGATGAGTGCATATTTTACCTTCTATCATTTTGAGCGCTTCACCAAGATGTATGTGACATGGAAGAGTAACCCATGATCCTAATCGATTGTGCATTTGCATTCAAAAGCAAATTTTAAATAATGCACAAATTTAGGGGGAGCTCTTGCTTATCACATACTTCTCAAAGCGACGATATAATTCAATCTTATTATCATTTGTCAAAGCTTTGATCTACATGTTGTCATAAAATACCAAAAAGGGGGAGATTGAAAGTGGAACTATCCCTGGATGGTTTTGGTAATACCTAACAACATATAGCCCATTGAACTAATGCTCTTTCAAGATGATCATTTTAGAAAGTTCAATGATTGACATGGCATGTACTAGGAATGTGGACCCCTCAAAATGCTAAGGACACATATTGGCTGAAGCTCAAGACTCTACATTTTCATTTTAGTGATCCAAGATCACATTGAGTCCATAGGAAAAGCGAATACTATTAAAAGGGGATGAGGTGTTGCTTAATGGATTGCTTGCTCAAAATTCTTAGTGATATGCTCCAAAAGCCCTCAACCAGTTTCTCATATGCACATATGTCCCAAACCAAAAGTCAAACTCGGCCCCACCGATTTGATCTATCCGGCGCCACCGAGTTCATTTGACATAGCCATAGCCAGAAACCCTAATCAGTTCAGTCTCACCGATAGGGATCTCGGTCTCACTGAGATGGGATTGCAAACTCTCTGTTTCCCTTCGTAACATTAGCGATCGGTCCCACCGAGTTCGCAATGGAAACTCTCTGTTTCCTTTTCGTAACGTTTCGGTCTCACTGAAATGAGAGAATCGGTCCCGCCGAGTTTGTCAGACCAACTCTCTGTTTGCCTATTACATAAGTCGGTCTCACCGAGTTGATGTGATTGGTCTCACCGAGATTATGTTATGCCCTAACCCTAATTAAATTGGTCCCACCGAGTTGATCATGTCGGTCCCACCGAAAAGCCTAACGTTCACATTTGAACTAAATCGGTCTGACCGAGTTTCATGATTCGGTCCCACTGAGTTCGGTAAATTGTGTGTAACGGGTAGATTTTGTGTGGAGGCTATATATACCCCTCCACCCACTCTTCATTCATGAAGAAAGCCATCAGAATGTGCCTACACTTACACTATTCATTTTCTGAGAGAGAACCACGTACTCATGTGTTGAGACCAAGATATTCCAATCCTACCATATGAATCTTGATCTCTAGCCTTCCCCAAGTTGCTTTCCACTCAAAAATTCTTTCCACCATATCCAAATCTGTGAGAGAGAGTTGAGTGTTGGGGAGACTATCATTTGAAGCACAAGAGCTAGGAGTTCATCATCAACACACCATCTATTAACTTTTGGAGAGTGGTGTCTCCTAGATTGGTTAGGTGTCAGTTGGGAGCCTCCGACAAGATTGTGGAGTTGAACCAAGGAGTTTGTAAGGGCAAGGAGATCGCCTACTTCATGAAGATATACCCAAGCGAGGCAAGTCCTTCGTGGGCGATGGCCATGGTGGGATAGACAAGGTTGCTTCTTCGTGGACCCTTTGTGGGTGGAGCCCTCCGTGGACTCGCACAGCCGTTACCTTTCGTGGGTTGAAGTCTCCATCAACATGGATGTACAATAGCACCACCTATCAGAACCACGTCAAAAACATCTGTGTCTCCACTTATGTTTGCACTCTCCAAACCCCTCCCTTTACCTTCATATGCAATGATTTACTTTCCGCTGCTACAACTCTAGAATTACATGTGTAGGAAGATTGCTTGACTTGTGATAAATTGCTAAACACTGTCAAAACATAAAATTAGGAAAAGGCTAAGCTTTTATTTGGTCAAGTAGTCTAATCACCCCCCTCTAGACATACTTTCGATCGTACAATCTACCTCGAGATTGTAATGGCTAAACCCTAGAAGTCTAGCCTATAATATTGTGATTCTGTTACACTCTATGGACTAGGCCCTCCGATTTATATATCCACTGGAGGAGACCTAGGGTTTACAAATATTGCTTGGGAAGGAAGGAATTGTTACATCCGAACATCTATTCTGCCTTTCTACGTATACAGGAGTCCCAGCCGGACACGGGGATGTCTTCATCTTCATGGCCCAGGTATCCGGCCCATCTTCGGTAGACTCGATCCTCATGGACCCACAAATCCAGGACTCCCTCAGCAGCCCCCAAAATTGCCTTCAATGACAAGATTTATATCCGGCTTTACATCTTCGGTCTTGCAAGCCAGGTTCTTCTTCGGAATAGATGATAGTTCGGCTCCATATTTAATATTACATCCTGTTGATTCCCTAACACCGTCGCCTCGGCTTCCACGTGTCAGATGAATGCAAATCGTCTAGGTATTTTTACAATTAACCCCTCGACTGTGTAAGGAAGGCGCCTATTTAAAGAGACCAGATCTCAGATGCCATTCCACTCCACACAGAAAATTTCTAACCATGGCCGGCGTTCTTAGCTCCTCTTCGTGCCCTCATGGCCCTCAAACGGGCGTTTGGGAAAGTTTCTCAGTATCCCATGCGCACCTAAGTAAACTTCAGGCGCAGGGGTATCTCCCTCCCGCAGATCTAATCCATGTCCAGGCTGGATTAACTTTAATTGACGGCTAAGCCATGGAGGAAAATTTCCCTAATCCTTCCAAAGAAGAGCGGGTGTGCTTTGTCTCCTTCCTCCTAAGATGGGTAGGATTTTCTATCCACCCTTTCCTCAGGGGGTTTCTGGAGTTCTATGGTCTGCAGCTGCACGACCTTATGCCGGGGTCCATCTTCCACATTGCGGGCTTCGTAGCTCTTTGTGAGTTGTTTCTGGGCTGTGAGACACATTTCGAGCTATGGCAAAAATTCTTCTGCCTTGTCCCTCGCTCCCAGATGGGATCTATATTCAAGGTAGGCGGCGCCGAAGTGCGGCGTATAGCAGGGACAGGTTATCTGTCTGGCACTCCGAAGAAGGCATCCGAAGAGTAGCCCTCGGAGTGGTTTTATATTGAAGACATTGTCCTGCCGGACCCAATCCGGCAAAGCCTTGCCGAATACTCCAGTGCTCCTTTAAAGAAGCGTTTCAACTAGTGTCCTGGCAGCCTCAAGGAGGAAGACAGTGCGGAGATCAAAAGACTAGTAAGCAAGATCAGATTACTTGCCCACCTCGAGCTGACAATAATTGAAATGATGGCGATCCCAATAACGCGATGCGTGCAGCCGCTTCAGGCCAGATGGTTTCCTATGTGGCACTATAATGGCCAGGATGATGCCTCACGCTGTCTACGCTAGGGTCCGGACAACCCTACCGCCTTGGCCGCCATCCTAGCAGATCTCTACAAAGGAGAGAAGGAGGACTTTCTTCGCTTGAAGTGTCGGGAAGGTTTTTCTATGTATAACCCCATCGAGTGGGTAAGCCTTTCTCTGATAGCTAGTTTCGCTCGATTTTTATTTTGAGATATACTAACCGAACTGAATTCAGTTATTTCCAATAGGCGTGGAGGAAGGTGGTCGAAGGGATTCATAGTCCCATCCCACAGCCAGAGGACCATATTCAAGACATGGATCCCGGATTTGAAGAAGACCCGGACATAAGCATAGACCTTAAAGATGGAGTTTTTTTATCAAGCCAGCCATGATGGTACCAAAGTGGCTATTATAGCCGATTATCCTGGCCTTCTTCCTTCCTCCCACGCAAGTACCCAGGGGACACCTCTTCAAAGAGAATATTCCCAACACGTCTCACCCATCGCACTATCTCATGCTCAAAAGGGGCGACACTCATCCCGCCGTACTGCATCAAGAGCGTCTTCCAAGAAGGCGACGCCTATGCAGGGCGGGTCTCTGAAGCGAAAGGGGACCGGAGACACCAGCGAACCTCCTCCTTTGTCGAAGAGGTATGGCTTCTTAACATATGCTTGGTGGCAGAGTCGGATCATAATTTTCCGCTTTATTTTTCCCTTTAGGAAGAGCATACGCCGAACTATGTCTGGGGATCCTGTTGTTCGTGCTCCAACCAATCCGACACTAGGCCCATCCACAAGGACTAGGGTTGATACGGGTGTAACTCCGGATTCTCCTCTCCAAGAGGATTCAGATGAGGTATCTGTTACCAATTCCGAAGTGGAAAGCGCGATGAATCATCGGCGGCAAAAACCAGTCATGCATGATCCAGTTTTATTGAGGAGGCGTTTAACACCCTCGGTTCTGCGGATGCGTCCGAGCCGCTGGAGATGGACTTGCCGGAGCCACTCACCGGCTTTCCAAGGATATGCGGGTGAGTGTTAATTCAATATTCATATGCTAGTAGCCCCCGAGACTTAAAGAAGTTGGGCGAACTGATTTAAGGATCGATGTTTCCTTATGTACTCAAGGAAAAGAATAACATATTATCCAAGGAGCTGGAAGAATGCCAGACCAATATTACTGCTGTTACCACCGAACTGGAAGATTCAAAGAAGTCCAAGAAGGGCTCTGATGGTAAGAACAATAGTGTCCGGAAAGCATGGTCATGTGCCAATCAATGATCTTTAAATATACATTGTTTTAACTGCAGCAATAGGGCCAATGGACCAACTGGAGGAAAAGTTAA
The DNA here is from genome assembly GCA_902687465.1 of Secale cereale. Taxonomy (NCBI): domain Eukaryota; kingdom Viridiplantae; phylum Streptophyta; class Magnoliopsida; order Poales; family Poaceae; genus Secale; species Secale cereale. Next base: position 508,352,403 of record LR738714.1, on the reverse strand, counting down.
GGGCTGCTCTGGCGGCGAAAGAACGAGCCGAAGGGCAAACCACTGCTAGTCAATGTGTACTAACACAGACCATAGATGAGAAAAACAAGTTGCGAGATACAAATATCAAGCAAGCCAAGGAGCTAAAGGATGTACGAGCCCAACTCTCGGATGCCTTGAAAGAGAACAAGAAGTTTAAAGGTGGCATATTCAGTATGACCTTGAACCTAGCTTTCACTATAGTCCCTTGATTCAAAGTTTTTCACGAAACTGTTCCTGCAGGCTTGTTAACTGGGCGGCCCGAAGGAGAGGTGTCCGGATTTCAAGGTGACCTACCGCAAGAGCTCTCCAAGGTACACGAGCGAGCTCGAAAATCCATGGAGAATATGGCCAATCCTTTATGGCCAGTCGATTCTCCTCCAGAAATTATGGAGGAACTGGCGAGTTTATTCAAAGGGGCTCGACGCCGCTTTGAGTTATGGAAAGCATCAACATGTCAAGAAGGTGCTCAAGAAGCCTGGGCTATGGTGAAGACACGCTACACCAGACTTGACCCGAACCATATGGCTCGGGTTGGACCTCGAGGGCCCAATGGACTCGAAATCCCTGTAAGCTTGGTATACTGAAAACCCACAAGTATAGGGGATCGTTTGTAGCCTTTTTCGATAAGTAAGAGTGTCGAACCCAACGAGGAGCTAAAGGTAGAACAAATATTCCCTCAAGTTCTATCGACCACCGAAACAACTCTACGCACACTTAGCGTTTTCTTTACCGGAAACAAGTATGAAACTATTTTGTAGTTGTGCTGGTAGAACTACTTTTCTAGAATAAAACTAGAAGTACTTTGCAAGATAATAAATGTTAGGTGTTTAGTAAAAGGTTATGTCTCAACAAAAACTTATTTGTCCCTAGGCAATCGATAACAAGTACCGGTAATCATTCTTAAAATTTTATATGAGGGAGAGGCATGACCTAACATACTTTCTCTACTTGGATCATATGCACTTATGATTGGAACTCTAGCAAGCATCCGCAACTACTAAAGATCATTAAGGTCGTGAAACCCAACCATAGAATTAAGTATCAAGTCCTCCTTACTCCCATACCTCATACCCCCCTTACTCGGGTTTAAGTTTCTGTCACTCTCGCAACCCACCATAAGCGGACCATGGACATATTGCAACACCCTACAGCGGGGGCCCCTCACGTTTGCACGAGAACGGAGGGCACCGTACGACAGCACCATAAATAAAATATACAATCATACCAACCAAGATCACGATTAACCCACAGGACAAAACAGATCTACTCAAACATCATAGGATAACCATAGATCATTGGGAAATAATATATGGAGTTGAGCACCATGTTTAAGTAGAGATTACATCGGGGGAAAGAGGTGTTACACCTCTGCAATGTGGGGGAGAGAGTTGGTGTGGACGGTAGCAAGATTGTTGATGTAGATCGACATCCCGATCGTTGCCCCGGCGGCACTCCGGCGCCACCAGAAGCGAAGAGGAGAGAGCCCCCTCCTCCTTCTTCTTCTTCTTCCTTGGCCTCCTCCCTAGGTGGGGGAAGGGTTTCCCCTCTAGTCCTTAGTCTCCATGGCATGGGAGGGGCGAGAGCCCCTCTGAGATTGGATCTGTCTCTCTGTCTCTCTCTGTTTCGCATCCCCCAGATCTGGCCCTTCACCGTTTCATATATTCCTAGAGATCCATAACTCCGATTGTGCTCAAATTTTAACACGATTTTTTTCATAAATTATTTTTCTTGCGCCAGAAGAAGGGCTCCAACCGATGTTCCAGGAGGGCCCAACCCACCGCCACGCGCCAGGGGCTTCTGGCGTGCCCTAGTGTCTTGTGGGCTATGTGGGCCTTCGTTTGCGGTGATTCCAACTCCCAAAAATCACATATATGCCAAAATAATTCTCCGTGAAATTTTATTGCATTTGGACTTCGTTTGATATGGATTTTCTGTGATACAAAAAACAGGAATTGGCATTGGGCACTGGATCAATAGGTTAGTCCAATAAATCATATATATTGTTGTCAAAAGTATGTAAAAGTTGAATAATATTGGCATGAAACAATCAAAAATTATAGACACGATGGAGACGTATCAGCATCCCCAAGCTTAATCCCTGCTCGTCCTCGAGTAGATAAATGATAAAAAAGATAATTTTTGATGTGGAATGCTACCTATCATAAACTTGATCATATATCTAGTCATGTCATGAATATTAAGACATGAGTGATTCAAAGAAATAGTCTATAATTTGGCATAAAGACATCAATACTCAGGCATCCCAACAAACAATCATATCTTTCAGAATATCAAATGCTAAAGAACATTATCCCTACAAAATCAAATAGTCTTGTCATGCTCTATCTTCCCAGCTCAAAGTATAAATCCTGTACTACCCCGGTGTCAGCCAAGCAATTGGTTCATACTTGTAATATACATGGAATAGCAATATATATGGAATAGAATGCGGTGGTAGTAGACAAAAGTGAAGGAAATATGCCCTAGAGGAAATTATAAAGTTATTATTTATTTCCTTATATCATGATAAATGTTTATTATTCAAGCTAGAATTGTATTAACCGGAAACTTAGTACATGTGTGAATACAAAGACAAAACAAAGTGTCCCTAGTATGCCTCTACTAGACTAGCTCATTGATCAAAGATGGTTATGTTTCCTAACCATAGACATGAGTTGTCATTTGATCAACGGGGTCACATCATTAGGAGAATGATGTGATGGACTAGACCCATCCGTTAGCTTAGCACTATGAGCTTTTAGTTTTACTGCTATTGCTTTCTTCATGACTTATACATGTTCATATGACTATGAGATTATGAAACTCCCGTATACCAGAGGAACACCTTGTGTGCTATCAAACGTCACAACATAACTGGGTGATTATAAAGATGCTCTACAGGTGTCTCCGAAGGTGTTCGTGGTGTTGGCATAGGTCAAGAATAGGATTTGTCACTCCGAGTGTCGGAGAGGTATCTCTGGGCCCTCTCGGTAATACACATCATAATAAGCCTTGCAAGAAAATGACTAATGAGTTAGTCACGAGATGATGTATTACGGAACGAGTAAAGAGACTTGCCGGTAACGAGATTAACTAGGTATGGTGATACCGATGATCGAATCTCGGGAAAGTAACATACCGATGACAAAGGGAACAACGTATGTTGTTATGCGGTTTGACCGATAAAGATCTTCGTAGAATATGTAGGAGCCAATATGAGCATCCATGTTTCGCTATTGGTTATTGACCGGAGATGAGTCTCGGTCATGTCTACATAGTTCTCAAACCCATAGGGTCCGCACGCTTAACGTTAGACGACGATCGGTATTATGAGTTTATGTGTTTTGATGTACCGAAGGTAGTTCGGACTCCTGGATGAGATCGGGGACATGACGAGGAGTCTTGAAATGGTCAAGACGTAAAGATCGATATATTGGACGACTATATTCGGACATCAGACAGGTTCTGAGTGATTCGGGTATTTTTTGGAGTATCAGAGAGTTACGGGAATTCGCCGGGGAGTATATTGGCCTTATTCGGCTTTAGGGGAAAGAGAGAAGAGGAAGGCTGCTGTAGGATCGAAAGTATGTCTAGAGGGGGGGTGATTAGACTACTTGTAAATATAAAAATTCTGCCTTTTGATCAAGAACAGTTTTTGGCAGTTTCACAATTATGATCAAGTCAAGCATCACCCTACACATGCAATTCTAGAGTATAAGCAGCGGAAAGTAAATTGCACATGTAGTAAAGAGAGGTGGAGAAGATCAAACGCAATTTGGAGACGCAATGATTTTTCCCGTGGTTCCGATAGGTGGTGCTATCGTACATCCATGTTGATGGAGACTTCAACCCACGGAGGGTAACGGCTGCGCGAGTCCACGGAGGGCTCCACCCACGAAGGGTCCACGAAGAAGCAACCTTGTCTATTCCATCATGGCCTACGCCCACGGAGGGCTAGCCTTACTCGGGGTAGATCTTCACGAAGTAGGCGATCTCCTTGCCCTTACAAACTTCTTGGTTCAACTCCACATCTCGATGACGGAGGCTCCCAAGCGACACCTAACCAATCTAGGAGGCACCACCCTCCAAAAGGTAATAGATGTTGTAGATGGTGATGAACTCCTTGCTCTTGTGCTTCAAATGATAATCTCCCCAACACTCAACTCTCCTCACTGATTTGGCTGTGGTGGAAGAAAGGATTGAGTGGAAAGCAACTTGGGAAGGTTAGAAATCAAGTTTCATATGGTAGGAATGGAGCAACTTGATCTCAACACAAGGGTAGGTAGTTCTCTTCTCAGAAAGTGTAAGGTAGGAGTGGTAGTTCTTTCTGATGGCTCTCTCCACGAATGAAGAGGGGGTGGAGGGGTATATATAGCCTCCACACAAAATCCAACCGTTACACACATAATTGAGCAATCTCGGTGAGACCGAAGTGGAAACTCGGTCAGACCGAAAGTTCAAATATAGTGAACGTTGGGGTTTTCGGTGGGACTGAAAATACCATCTCGGTTTGTCCGATTTGAGTCAAGACAGGAACTTGCCAATTTCGGTGGGACCGAAATCATCAACTCGGATATTCCGAAATGATGACAAACGGTTACAGAAGGTTGGCAGCCCGTATTTCGGTGAGACCGATCTCAAACTCGGATTGACCGATTTTTCTAGGGTTTGGCTTATGGCTGAGGTGGTTCATCTCGGTGGGACTGAGTTTGGAAAATCGGTTTGTCCGAGATTACTTATGAGTGTGTATTGTAGTGAAAGTTGCTGATAGTTGAAGGAGATATGTCACTAAGCACTTGAGCAACCAGATCATCAACACAACCTCATCCCCTTTTAATAGTATTGGCTTTTCCTATGGACTCAATGTGATCTTGGATCACTAAACCAAAAATGGAGTCTTGAGCTTTTGCCAATGCTTGCCTTAGCATTTTGAGGGGTCCACTTCTTCAGTCATTGCGATACCCATATCACTGAACTTCTCTGAAATGATTCTCAAGTAACTATTAGTTCAATGATATATATGTTGTTATTAATTGCCAAAACCACCCGGGGATTAGTTGCACTTTCAATCTCCCCCTTTTTGGTAATTGATGACAACATATAGATCAAAGCTTCGACAAAAGATATAATCAATGAATAATATCGTCGCTTTGAGAAGTATGTGATAAGCAAGAGCTCCCCCTAAATTTGTGCATTATTTAAAATTTGCGTTTGAATGCAAATGCACAATCGATTAGGATCATGGGTCACTCTTCCATGTCACATACATCTTGGTGGAGCGCACAAAATGATAAGAATGAATAACATGCACCCAATCACCAAGACATGAGTAAATAGCCATACAAGATAGGAAAAGCATATGATAAGCATTAAGCACACATTGAAGCATAGTATGACTAAGCACTCATTAAGGTAGCATCAAACATAGTATCAAGCACACTGAAAGTTTCAAGAACCAAAAGAACCAAATGTATCTCAAAGAAAACCGGCAAAAGAACGAAAGAGCACTCTCTCTCTCGAAGCCCTATGATCTATACAATTTCTCCCCCTTTGGCAACAAGTTACCAAAAAGTTTGAAAAAGCATAGAGCTAAACGTCACTGTGGGCTCTGCTGGCGGCTCCCGTCTGGGTAGATGTCGGAGTAGATATGACGGCATCGGCGAAGACTTCAGCTGAAGTCTGTGCTGGAGGAGTGGATGCTGGAGCTGTGGCTGGAGTGACTGCTGGAGCTGTAGGAGGTGCTGAAGTGGTAGTCCTGGAGCCAGTCACTGGAATAGCAGCTGATCGGGATCCTCTGGGAACCGGAGCAGTCTGTCGCTGAGAGTCCTGGACTAAGTCATCCTGCATGAGCTCTGCCCTGTCCTGCTTTGCTTCCTCCATGTCTGCCTCAAGCTTGTTGACGGTCACTTGAAGTTCAGTCAGCTTCACGTCCAGAGCGTGGACCTTCTCGTCAACAATCCTTTCCAAGCTTTCCTGAGATTGTTCAATGCTGGCCAGGCGTTGTTCAATCCTCTGGGTAGCTTCAAGAATCTGCTCTCCGAAGCTCTTTGGTTTAGCTGCTGCTGCTGCTGCTGCTTCCTTATCAGCTTTGGCTTTCTTAGCAGCTTCTATCTTGGCTTGACCTTCAACCGAAGTTGGATCCTCCTCGTCCATCACAACAACATTATCTTCATGCTCTGGCTGCAGTGGTAAGTGCTTCCTATCCAACAAGAATTTGCCCGTGCCAAACTTGGCATTGATAAGCATCTGAATCTGCGGGGCAAATCCACACGACCTCTTCTGGTCAGCTGCAGTCCTCTTAATGGTCTCTACCATTAAGTCCATCACCTTGAAAGGTGCCTTCTCATCAAGTATGTGCAGCATGTTGATAGAATAGCCTCGGATCATGCGATGGTCTCCAGACTTGGGCATCAGGGTATGCCTCAGAATAGTGTTTGTGGTAGGTAGACCTGCCTGGAGATAGTACACTGAGCCAAGCTTCCACACTTCCAAATCTCTGGCTGGGATCTCCTTGTACATGTTCTTCATGGAATCATGGTTCTTCTTAGGAATCCCATAGACATCAATGTCATCCTCTCTTTGCACTGGAGCATTCAGAAGTTCTGCCCATTCTTCAACAGACGAAGAAAACCTTTGACCTTCAGTCATCCAGGTGATCTTCCCATCAGGATAGAAGTGGGCTGTGGCGTAGAACTGCATAATCATCTCATCGTTCCAATCTGTCAGTTTCTGACCCACAAACTCATCAACTCCACATGCAGTGAAGCTTTCATACACATGGGGAAAGAAGTCTCGGTGCTCTTCACTGTCAATGTACTTCCAGTCAACGTATCTGGTATCTGCAACAATAGGCTTCTTGTCCATCAACACAATCTCATAGAAGTCCTGCTGCTCTCTGGTGTGGAATCTGGGGTCCACAGCAGTCCTTCTCCTCACGGCATATGGATCAGACTGTCTCCATAGCCTGAGACCTCTATCCTTCCTTGCCTTCATATCCTCGGCTTGAGGATGAGCATCGTTGTGGAGTGGCAGTTTTGGACGGAGTTTCAGCAACACATGTCCTTCCTCATCAGACTCAGACGGTGGCACATCACCCTTGTTCTTCTCAGATGCTGGAATGTTCCTGGTTGTCCTCTTGGGCTTGGCAGAAGGCTTTGCTGGAGCTGCCTTGGCTTGAGCAGGCTTCTTGGGCTTTGAAGTGGCTTGAGCCCTAATTGCATCACCCATGAGTTTCTGCTTCTGAGGAGCAGGCTGGGGTGCTTCTTCTTCTTCTTCTTCAACTGCTGCATCTGCTTGAGGATCAGCATATACTACCCTCTTCCTCTTGGAAGTTTTCTTCACTTTACTTGGGGCTGGCTCTCCCAAGTTCAGCTTCTTGGCAACAGCTGATTGCTTGACCTTGCTGGTGCCTTTCTTTGACTGCTGCCCTTGTTGCTCTTTGGCAACAACCTTTCTCTTGGGCTTGGAGGAGACCTCTTCCTCAGCTACAAAATCAGAATCTTCATCATCTGAGTTCCTCTCCTTTCTGGTTCTGGTGGCTGCAGGAGGCAAACCACTAGGTGTACTCCTCTCACCATCATCAATAGGACTACTAGCCTCAGGACTAGTATCTGCCTCAGGAATCTCTGCAAAAGGTGACTCTGACCTGTTCTGGCTGTCACTGGCATCTGACATGGCTGACAACCCTAACTTGGTGGAGTCCCTCTACGGCGGCAACAGCGCGGAGGAGAAAACCGTTGACGGCGACGGAGACCTGCGGCGAGGGCGCACAGGCGACGACGGCGACGATCCCGAGATCAGGGCGACGGCAGCAGGGGACTTGGGGGCGAAAACGTTTGAAGGAAAAATCGCGCGCTGCCCTCAGTATTTATATCCCCTTGCTGTCGGTGGGACCGAGTTGAAAAACTCGGTGACACCGAGATGGATAACTGCTATGCAGTTACGCATATCGGTCACGCCGAGATTTAGAACTCGGTTTCACCGAGATGAAACCTAGATCAGTCTAAATGCTTTCGGTTTGACCGAGTGGGAGAAAGTTGGTCTGACCGAAAATCACTTAGAAGGTTTTGGAAGTCAGCCTTAGACGGATCGGTGGCTCCGAGTGCTCCTCACTCGGAGGGTCCGAAAATGACTTGTTCAAAGTTTGTGATATAAGCATGAATAGAATTTGAGACAAGAAAGCATAGATAGCTAGGGGAGGTACTTAGGCATTCTTGTCCATCCATTTGGCCAGAAAAATCAAAACAACCAAAATAACAAATGGATGTCCTCGAATGGATAAAATCATGCATTCAACATGCTCACACAATAAGATAGCAAACGAAATATGTGTCAAACATGCACAACCAAAACTCTAGCTACTAGCACACAATTTGTCGATGACTAGGTCATCTTTATATGAGTATTTTGACTTAGGAGCCAAATGAGAACATTTGATCATAGGTCATACTCATCGTTTAAGCACAAGTGGGGTTACCACTTTTACATAAAGCATTGATGTGTTCACATCATTTGAAGATGCTTTAGCTCAATTTTTTTTGAGCAAAGCTCCCCCTAGATGTGAGAACCCCTTTTAAAGGGTCAAACTAACCTTGGGTTGTCGTAGAAGACTTCATGTAGATGTTGAAGATGTGGATGCTCAATGTTGATGTAGATCATCAAGAGTTGAGAGCTATCCTTTGGATTAGGGCACTTTCAATACCTACATGGGTTAGTCCCACAAGGAACAAACAAGGATATCCATGGACATAGATTGAAGTTCACAATAGATGATGTCCATGAAAGCAATGATTACCTTGTCCCTTGACTTACCAACAAGAGGGTTTGTGACTCAATGAACTAGTGCATGATGTGGAAGTTGATTGCACAAGTTGCCAAAATGAATGTGAGTGAAGTATGTTGGCGGAGTCACCCTCAAGAACCTTCTAGTTCTTCTTCTTCGGGATCCACATCATCTTGATGGGAATCCTTGGGGTTGTAGTTGAGCTTGACGAAGTAGAACTTGACGTGTCCTTGGGAACCCACTTGACCATGGCTTGAGGTGCTTCAATGAATGCATCAATCTCCTCTTGAAGCTTGTCCTTGGCTTTTAGCTTGTGGTCTTGTGGTAGAAGGTCATCTTGAGCTTGTTCCACATTGGAAGAAGTAGGATCATACTTCTCCTTTTGAGAAACAAACTGTGGAGTAGGGTATTGACCTTCTTCCCACTCAACACCTTCGGCGTTGAACTTTCGCTCAAAACCAATCCCTTGATTCTTCCGGTGCCTTCCTTGCTTGCGAACAATTTCCTCAAAGTTCTTGCTTCCGGCAAGACTCTTGTAGACACCTTTCTCTATGATTTCCTTCAATAAGCTATTTTCTTGCTCAAGTGTAACTTGGCTTGAAACATTGTTAGTGGAATCAAGAGAACTACTAGAAGCAACAATATTAGATTTAACATGGTTATTGTTACTACTAGAGGAAGAATTTTTCTTATGCTTGTCATGCTTAGTCTTAATAGGTGGCAAGAAATTAGACAAGAGAAGTCGTTTGGCAAGATATGAAGAACTCTTCTTTCGAAGATCGTCATTGATCGCTTTTAGAAACTCATGTTCTTGCTCTAGAGTGAGCTTCTCGAAGCGTAGCTTCTCATGAGATCTTAGGAGCTCTCTATGATCTTCTTGAGTTGTTTCATGAGCTAACTTAAGAGTGTTTAGTTCTTTAGTTAGACGCTCGATCTCCTTCATAGCATTGTCATTCGACTCTTCTCTACTATAAAGACTACTAGCATTTTCATCGTTACTAAGCTCACTAGATTTATCATGCAAGAGCTCATCTTCACCAAGCAAGTCATCCTCATCACTATCAAAGTCAATGAATTCAGGGTGTGTTACCTTGGGGCCTTTAGCCATGAAGCATCTTCCAATTCCCTCATTTGGTGAATCAAATAAGTCGTAGGAGTTGGAGTTGGAGGATACGAGAGCAAGACCGGCAACACCTTCATCTTGACTGTAGTCGGAGTCGGAGTGATAGCTTCCATCGGATTGATTGTCGGAGTCGGAGCCGGAGACCCATTCACCTACATGAGCTTGATGTCTTCTTCTTGTGTAGCTCCTTGATGACTTGTCTTTCCTCTCCGAATCCTTGCTTCTCCGAGAGGGTCTTCGTTCATAACGATCATCTCTACTCCTTCTCTCTTTTCGAGGTGACTCATCTCTTGATCTTCTTCTTGGAGATTCTTCTCTTCTCTTGTGGGGAGCCGTACACTCATTTGAGTAGTGTCCGGGTCTTCCACAATTGTAGCAGTTTCGATCACGACTAGAAGATCTCTTTTCATCATATGATCTAGACTTTGAGCTTCTCTCTTTGCCTCTATTCTTGTAGAATTTGTTGAAGTTCTTAACCATTAGGCTTATCTCTTCATTGGAAATTAACTTGTCACTTGAGGTTGTGGGAGCATCACTTGTAGCTTTGTAAGCACCACTTGACTTGTTGTGAAGCTCTTCCTTATCCTTAAGTGTCATCTCATGAGCAACAATTCTTCCAATGACTTCAGTTGGCTTGAGAGTCTTGTAGTTTGGCATCATTTGGATCAAAGTGCACACGGTGTCGTACTTTCCATCCAAAGCTCTTAGAATCTTCTTAATGATGAATCGGTCGGTCATTTCTTCGCTTCCTAAGCCGGCAATCTCGTTTGTGATGAGAGCAAGCCTAGAGTACATTTCAGCGACTCCTTCACCATCCTTCATCTTGAACTTGTCAACTTGACCTTGAAGAATATCTAGCTTTGATTCCTTCACAGACTCGGTACCTTCGTGCATTTCAACCAAAGTATCCCAAATCTCTTTAGCATTCTCAAGACGGCTGATTTTGTTGAACTCCTCGGGACACAAAGCATTGAAGAGAATGTCACAAGCTTGAGCATTGTTTTGCAACATCCGCAACTCTTCCGGTGTAGCTTCGCGATCCGGAACTTTTCCTTCCTCGAAGAATTCACCTTGCATACCAACACAAATAATGCCCCATGCGGCTGGGTTATGACCAAGAATATGCATTTTCATTTTATGCTTCCAACTAGCAAAATTTGTACCATCAAAGTAAGGACCTCTACGATAATTACCCTCACTAGACGCCATACTCTCCTAGGTTGTGAAACCAAGCTTATGGAGTCCAATGCAATGGAAACCAAAACAATGGAGACCAAAGCTCTGATACCACTTGTAGGATCGAAAGTATGTCTAGAGGGGGGGGTGATTAGACTACTTGTAAATATAAAAATTCTGCCTTTGACAAAGAACAGTTTTAGGTAGTTTCACAATTAAGATCAAGTCAAGTATCACCCTACACATGCAATTCTAGAGTATAAGCAGCGGAAAGTAAATTGCACGTGTAGTAAAGAGAGGTGGAGAAGATCAAACGCAATTTGGAGACGCAATGATTTTTCCCGTGGTTCCGATAGGTAGTGCTATCGTACATCCACGTTGATGGAGACTTCAACCCACGGAGGGTAACGGCTGCGCGAGTCCACGGAGGGCTCCACCCACGAAGGGTCCACGAAGAAGCAACCTTGTCTATTCCATCATGGCCTACGCCCACGGAGGGCTAGCCTTACTCGGGGTAGATCTTCACGAAGTAGGCGATCTCCTTGCCCTTACAAACTTCTTGGTTCAACTCCACATCTCGATGACGGAGGCTCCCAAGCGACACCTAACCAATCTAGGAAGCACCACCCTCCAAAAGGTAATAGATGTTGTAGATGATGATGAACTCCTTGCTCTTGTGCTTCAAATGATAATCTCCCCAACACTCAACTCTCCTCACTGATATGGCTGTGGTGGAAGAAAGGATTGAGTGGAAAGCAACTTGGGAAGGTTAGAAATCAAGTTTCATATGGTAGGAATGGAGCAACTTGATCTCAACACAAGGGTAGGTAGTTCTCTTCTTAGAAAGTGTAAGGTAGGAGTGGTAGTTCTTTCTGATGGCTCTCTCCACGAATGAAGAGGGGGTGGAGGGGTATATATAGCCTCCACACAAAATCCAACCGTTACACACATAATTGAGCAATCTCGGTGAGACCGAAGTGGAAACTCGGTCAGACCGAAAGTTCAAATATAGTGAACGTTGGGGTTTTCGGTGGGACCGAAAATACCATCTCGGTTTGTCCGATTTGAGTCAAGACAGGAACTTGCCAATTTCGGTGGGACCGAAATCATCAACTCGGATATTCCGAAATGATGACAAACGGTTACAGAAGGTTGGCAGCCCGTATTTCGGTGAGACCGATCTCAAACTCGGATTGACCGATTTTTCTAGGGTTTGGCTTATGGCTGAGGTGGTTCATCTCGGTGGGACTGAGTTTGGAAAATCGGTTTGTCCGAGATTACTTATGAGTGTGTATTGTAGTGAAAGTTGCTGATAGTTGAAGGAGATATGTCACTAAGCACTTGAGCAACGAGATCATCAACACAACCTCATCCCCTTTTAATAGTATTGGCTTTTCCTATGGACTCAATGTGATCTTGGATCACTAAACCAAAAATGGAGTCTTGAGCTTTTGCCAATGCTTGCCTTAGCATTTTGAGGGGTCCACTTCTTCAGTCATTGCCATACCCATATCACTGAACTTCTCTGAAATGATTCTCAAGTAACTATTAGTTCAATGATATATATCTTGTTATTAATTGCCAAAACCACCCGGGGATTAGTTGCACTTTCAGCTGCGCCCCCAAGGCCTAGTCCGAATTGGACTAAGGGGAGGGGCTGCGCCCCCTCCTTCCTTCTCTTCTCTTTTTGTCAGGACCGGTTTTCCAGTAAAATAATTACCGAGAGAACCGACATTTTTATCAAACCAGCACAGAAGAATACTTCTCACTGGTAGATAAATACTTGATACAGAATTCCAGAGTACTGAATATTATACATGGCTGAGCTGAGGTTGCTCAACAATTTATTACAAGCACGCCGATATAGTACATAAGGGCGGATATGACACAATGGTAGGGTGGCATAACTACTAACTCGTAATAAAAAAGAGGTGATGGATATGTCACAGTGTAGTGGGTGACATGACCCCAATATCTTACAGTTCATCGAATGTCGGAATGAGACCCGATGAATTTATTTGGTGGTTGGCGGAAGCGGTTATAAAACAGTGATCAACTCCAGGATCGCAAGAGAGTGACTGGGACTCCACTTGACGTCGGACTCGCTATCGAACTCTTCATCCATGAGATCGCCTTCGTCAACATCTGCCCAAATCAACAAGCCAGGTGAGTACTTTGAATGTACTCGCAACACAGTTCGGACATAAGATAAAACAAATGCAAAAATGATGCATATGAGTAATCTAACAATATGTATCCAAATAATATAATTTGCGCTGTAGGTAAAAATGGAAGTCGGGCGGTAGTCCTCCCGAAGTCCATAAGAGAAATAATAGAAAACCAAACAAGTGTCTTAGCGACGCCTCGTGAGGAAAAATGAATAAAACCATGTCACAGTCGGACGTCTGTGCGACATCACATAAAGGGCTTATATTCAAAAAGGAATTGACAAGAATGCCACATTCGAACGTATGAGCGACATCACATAAAGGGCTTATATTCAAAAGTAAATAAATAAGAATGCCACAGTCAGACGTCTGAGCGACATCACATAAAGGGCTTATATTCAAAAGTAAATAAATAAGAA